>CM023532.1:53562334-54107334 GCA_013350335.1 Chimonanthus salicifolius
TTCATTAATATAATAATATATATATATATATATAGAGAGAGAGAGAGAGAGAGAGAGAGAGAGATATGTTATGTCATTTGTCAGGTAACATAGATTGTTGTAAATGTGGGCCACATATAAAATTGATGTAAGTGTTATGTGCCTATGATTTCAAATTTGATAGGAAAGTAATCATGGTGGAGTAACTGGATTGATTTTCAACCTAATAATTTCTTTTAGTTTTACTTTCGTTTAGTGCGATTCTTTCTTTTAAAATAATTCCATAGAAACAATCAATTAGTCCGTGTTGTGTGAGTTTCTGCAAATCCAATCAAAGCTTATTCAAATCTTT
Organism: Chimonanthus salicifolius; assembly: GCA_013350335.1. Classification (NCBI taxonomy): domain Eukaryota; kingdom Viridiplantae; phylum Streptophyta; class Magnoliopsida; order Laurales; family Calycanthaceae; genus Chimonanthus; species Chimonanthus salicifolius. The sequence continues at coordinate 53,562,666 of CM023532.1, forward strand.
AATTATGGACATTTACACTGTAGGCCATGGACTGAGTGAGGCCAAGGGGTTTGAATTGGTAACAAACCTATGCTTTCAATGAAATCGAAGTTTACGAAAACCTAGATCCAAGAAAATTAAAACTAGCTTAATTTGAAGTTGGAAGAATCCTAATACAGTTCAGCCAAAAATAAGGGTTTTGAGATCTAGGGGCTTATTAGACCTAAGGAAAAATGTTTAATTGAGTTCACCAAATTACATAGGATTTGGCTTAGTGTTAATGAATAAACTCAACCTACTGTAGTGAAGCCTAGGGTAAAATTTATTTTATAGAATTTTTGCAAAAGGTCCAAAATGGCCATGCAATTTTGCTCTATGGAAAATTGAAGCACTCTATCAATAAATGAAGACTAGAAAAATTAAAATTGGATTAAATCAAAATACAAAATTAAATTTTACCAAGTGTTTGTAAAATGATAATTAATTCACTTCAATTGGGAGACGTAAAATTCAATTCAAACAAGATTTGTGGCCTAGGCACCCATGACCTTTATTTATAGCATTTTATGTATGACATGTCAGTCAATCAATACACTCTTTACCACTCAAAAAAAAAAAAAATGCACTAATCAAAATATGACATCATTTTCTTCATCCTCCTCCAATAAGGATTTTACACAGGCAAGCAAGAAATAGAAAATAACTAAATTGTCTTTCTCTCTTCAATAGATCTAAGATAGATACAAGCTTCCACTCATCTGATGACTCAAACTCGAGTTGCAAGGAAAGAAGGCAAATTCATACTTGGACCTTCTGGCAAAAATATGGACCTTATAGATGGATATTTTCAAACACTCAATTGAAAATGGCATGGACCATAATACATGGAGCTTAGAGTACTAAAAATACATTCTTTTAGTAAAAAAACTGCTAAAATAGCCCGTTTTGACCCATTAAAATTTTCATATGAGATCTCTTCTTTAAAGTTTATTCTTCGTCAAAGATTGGAGGTAATGACCAATCTATAATGACCTCTTCTTCATGTGGATCTGAAGATAATGGATAGGAATCTATTTCATCTCTTTACAATAGAATATGACATAAATCATTGTAAGAACCTTCCTCCAAAGTAAGAAGTTTCTAGAAGTAGAAATATTCAAAATTGATAAGGTTGCTAAATTGGCAAGTTCTAAAACATGTTTTTTTTCTTGAACAAGGCTCTAATGAACAAAATGATGAGTGCCAAGTATTTGAAATGATAATAACGAACCTATGATCTTTCAATGAAGGGTTTTAGATAAAAGTTCATAAAAATTAGACCGAAGAAAATTGAAACTAAACCCAATTCGAACTCTCAATCCAATTTACTAAAAAGATAAGGGTTTTGAGATCTAAAAACTAAGGAAAAGTCTCAAGGGAGCCATCAAACTTTGTAGGACTTAACTCAGTGTTCATGGAAAATCCAACTCACTACAGAGAAATTCAGTGTAACGACCAGACCCAATTTAGTGGATCATTAGTGCTGATAGATTAATTTAATTAGGTAGATAGAAGTTTTCTGATTTCTGTATTTAATTTTATGAAATTAATTTCGAAAACACATTGGAAAATTAGAAATGATTTGTGGGCCCTTTCTGCACACACTTCTCCTTAGGTAGGACACTTAGAGACAAAATTCAAATTTTGAGAGAATCAATTGGAGGATCCAATAATAAAATAAGCTTAATAAAAAATCTCTCAAATTTGTGTGGGCCTTTGGGACCCACACTCTGGACGAAAGTTGCACTGGTTTGGCAAGAGGAAGCAATTCCAAATTGGCCACCTACTTAATAGGAGAGAAAGACTATAATACCCTAGCATTGGTTGAATTTTGAAAAAGGAGGCAGGAGTATTTTTGAACTCTATAACTTTACAAAAATTATAAATACTTTCTAAGGGTGAATCCTTGGTCGAATTTCACAACAGACCATAGGCTTGGGCGAATTCTCTCCTCTTTCATAGTTCTCTCCTCCTTCCTTTTCAGGTAATACCGATTCTTATTTAACTCCTCATCTTATCTCCATGTAAAATTCGATTGTGGCTATTAGAGAGAGAATAAAATAATTTCATTGAATAAAATACCACTTCGTTACCATCGACCAGTATGGTGTGAAATTGGCCATAAATTTTACGGATTAATTCAAAACAAATATATAAATTCGATTTTTATGTTGGAAATTTGGTTTCTGAAATTCTAATCTATCCAAATCCTCCATAGACGGATTCTACATCTCTAGAATTTATTTTGAAAGACCTCTGATATGAATTTTAAGGTGGAAAGTTGCAAGACTTGATTTCAGACTCAGAATTTATTTTAATGCTCACTAACGCGAGAAAAATCATAACTGAGGCTCCCAAACTCCGAAAATTATAAAACTTGTCTTTCTGGAAAGTAAACAGAAAAATCTACTCACTCTTAAAATTTAAGAATTTTTGAGTAAGGATTAATATCCCAACTCTGGTCTGCAAGTCAGACCAAATTCCAGGTCTGAGTCTGTAAGACAGTTTTGCAGCAGTTCACAAGAAATACTATAACCTAACCTGTAGATCTCAGAATGGTGCAATTCTTTCTACCATTGTTAAGCCAACGAGGAGACCTATCTCCAGTTAAATTTGGGAATTTTTAAAAGTTATCTGATGTGTCAAACAACGTTTACAATCTGAAAGACGTTCATAGACTACAACCTATTTGACAATATGTAACTGTTGGAGTAAAACAGCCATAACTTGGGCTGGAAAACTTGAAATGAGGCAAATAAAATATTTCTGGAATCCTTGTTGAACGACCTATCTACTGTAAAAATATGGGAATTTTTACATGTCTGTACAGTTCCTAAAATTTTTTGCAATAATGACAATTTTTTGCACTATTTCAATCCTCTGAATAAACCTAGGTTGTTATTTGAAATTCCTGATTTTGGAGACTGTCAAAGGTGGGTAAGTACCCTATTAACCTTGACTAATGGACTTATATAATCCTAAAAGGTTAAATAAAATCATTTTTAATGGGTTAGAACTTTAAATTTAATTGCAACAAATTTGGGTTAAAGACTAGTTGCCTAAAGCTTGGATTTTAGCGTTTTTGCGCACTTCACAAATTCTAAGTGAGTAGAACAATTCCCTTCAAATTTATGACTACTTTATGTATCATGTATGGTGTGATTGAATGCATTGACTAGGTTTAGAAAAAGGAATGGGAATTTTATTTAAATGGGTAAAATTCCGGTGCAACTCACATAATGTAAGGGAAAAATTTATGGCTAAGGGTTTTAAATCAGTGAGCATCTCAGTATGTTCGGAATGTTGGTCATTACCTGTTTACCTCGTTTAGAAACCAAATCTATGTATTCAAAATTATTAATTTTAAAAATTGGATTGGAGTATTATGAAATTCATGGATTGATATTTATTTTAGAATTTGGTGATAATGTGTATGCCATATGTATTGGTTCATATTGTGTGCACATGTTTATTTTATGGGATATATGTGCCTTGAATTTAATTTGGTGCTTTGGGTATGCTAAATTAATTTATGAGTCCATTAGGGCGTATTGGCATATTTACATGTTGAAATCTCCATCTTTGTGCTTTATTCGATCATGGCATTCATGTATGATGATTTATATTTGTGAGGAGTCCATGCATGAGCATCCACATTCGGGTGGGTGATGGAGATTTGGGCAGTGAGCCTTGTGATCTTTGTTGGTGGCATATGGGTCAGATGCCAACTACGATCGGGTAAGGTCGAGTCCTTGTGACTATGCTGATGGCTGGGTAGAGTCATGTCTTATGACATTCAGTACTGATGGCTGGTGTAGTACCCTGCCCCAAAAAGTCCAACATTGCTAGTGGCATTGGAAATTCCCTGGTATATAAGTAATATCCTTCCTCCTTCTAACACAAGGCCTTTTGGGAGCAATAGTGGATTAGCTCGCTAAAGCAAAGCCATGCGGGTCCGTGTGTAGGCCCAAAATGGACAATATTGTGCTAGCGGGATGGGTCGTTATAAATGGTATCAAAGCATGGTTCAACTCTCTGCCTAAGGGTGTGAGCTTGGTTGTTGTGTGCGCAGAGCCGGGGACGGCTCTGGCTTTAAGGGGGGTAGATTGTAATACCCCATGCATATAGAGAAAAAAGAGTCTCACATTGCTAGTTGCATTGGAAATTCCCTGGTATATAAGTAGTAGCCTTCTTCCTTCTAACATGAGGCCTTTTGAGAGCAACAGTGGGTTGGCTAGCCAATTGAAAGCCATGCGGACCGTATGTGAGGCCCAGAGCGGGCAATATCTATTTTGTTACATTTATTGATGATCATTCTCGCATGACATGGATCTATATGATGAAACATAAATCTAAGGTGTTTGATCATTTCCCCACGTTTTACAATTGAGTTGCAACTTAATTTGCTTGTAAAATTCAAATTTTGTGTAGTGTTAGGGGTGTTCCATTCCTTTGTTAAATTTTTGCAAGACCATAGTGTAGAATCCCAACTTTTTTATCCATCTACACCTCAACAAAATGGTGTAATTGAATGGAAAAATCAGCACCTTCTTGAGGTAGATCGTTCTCTTTTTTTTACCATGCATGTCCCATCGTCATATTGGCCTGAAGCTATCTCAACCTTGTGTTACCTTATTAACAGAATGTCATCATGTGTGCTACTAGACAAGTCCCTTGTTGACATTTTATCCCTACATAAAACCATCCCAATTCTTCCTTTACATGTTTTTGGGTGTGTATGTTTTGTTCACCAGTTTTTTGGCAATAAACTCTCTCCCCGGACTGTACGATGTGTCTTTTTGGGTCATTCACCCTTTCATAAAGGCTACAAGTGTCTTGATCTCCTCACTGGCAGACACTGTGTCCTTGGATGTCACCTTTTTTTTAGAAGGTCCCATATTTTTCAGCACCATCTATTTCTTCCCCCTCTCTTGTTCGTCTTTTTCTTCCTACAGATACTAGCCCTTTTAGCACTATCAAGTCCACTCTTGTGTATCAACGTAGGTAGCTTCGGCCTCCACCTGTAACAGACCCCACCTGCTCATCTGCCCTTGGTCCGGATCGATCTACCATTGCTGAGTCTAATCTTCCCATTGCGCTTCGGAAAGATAAGTGTACTTATACCAGTCATCCCATTGCTCCTTCCTATCACTCTTTTTTTACAACTTTAGACACCATTAAGATTCTAAAGAGGATTGATACTGCCCTTCGGGATCCCTCTTGAAAAACTACCATGGATGAAGAATTAGCAACACTTGTGAAGAACAATACTTGGGATATGATTCCTCTACCTCCAAGAAAGACTCAAATTGGGTGTAAATGGGTCTTTCCCTTGAGGCATAATACAGACGGGTCCATTACTAGATATAAAGCTCGTCTGGTTGCCAAAGGCTTCACGCAGACATCTGAGGTGGACTACCATCACACTTTTTCACCTGTCGTTAAGATTATCTCTGTGCGCATCTTGCTCTCCCTTACCATCACTTATACCTAGCCCCTTCATCAGTTAGATGTGAAGCATGTTTTTCTCTATGGTGATGTTCAGGAAAAAGTGTATATGCTTCATCCTCCGGGTTTTATCAAGTAGGCAGAGCCCAACTGTCTGCAAACTCAAGAAGGCTCTATATGGCCTCAAGCAGTTTTTTTGGGCCTGGTTTGAAAATTTTAGTAGTGCATTGATACCATATGGCTTTGCTCGCTATCAATCAGTTCATTCTGCCTGTACCACTTTGTTCTAATGATTTTGATAGTCTATGTTCATGATATTGTCCTCACAGGTAACAATGAGGTGGTCATTTATGCCTTCAAAAGTTTTCTTCATTGGACATTTGATATTAAAGATTTGGGACCCCTCTGCTACTTTGTTGGCATTGAAATTGCTAGGTCTTCTCGCGGAGTCTACCTCTCTTGAGGAAGTATACCCTGGATCTCCTTAAAAAAAGCTCGTTATTCTGGATGCAAACCTACAGATACTCCATTGGATGCTAACACCAAGTTATCTGTACCAGATGAGACTCTTCTTGACACTCCAGCCTATTTCTAAAAACTCGTAGGCAAGCTCATCTATCTCACCATCACAAGACCAAACTTATGTTATTTGTGTTGTCAGCTAGTTCATCCATGAATCACGTGACACTCACCTCCATGTTGTGTTTTGTATCCTCTGGTACCTTAAGGCTCATCTTGGTCGCAACTTGTTCTATACACATCAGCCTACTTGTCCAGTTCGTGGGTATTCAGATGTTGATTGGGCCGGGTCTTCAGATGATCGTCACTCTACCACCAGCTATTATGTCTTCTTTCACATTTAGTTGCCTAGCGAAGCAAGAAGCAGTCCATTTTTGCTCGGTCTAGTGCTGAGGCCGAATACCGAGCCATGGCTAATATTGTATCTGAGTTGTTGTGGTTCCAACAGTTTCTTACTGAATTGGGCTTTACTCCTACCGATCACTCATCATGTTCAGTGACAATCAGGCAGCCACCAACATAGCTCCAATCTTGTCTTCTATGAGAGGAGTAAGCACAATGAAGTATTGTCACTTCCTTCGTCAGCATATTTCTGAAGATCGACTATTCACTCCTTATCTGCACTCTAAAGATCAGCTTGCGGACATATTGACCAAGGCAGTTCCACACACTCAACTCTTTTCGGTTATTAACAAGTTGGGTTTACTTGACATCTTCGAACCATCTTGAGGGGGGGGTGTTGTGGGACTCATTACAGTCACCAAATTGACTATGTGGACCCACATTTGGTCCTAGTTGACCAGGATCTTTCCAGTTTGGAAAGCTAGTTGTGTAATTTGTAATTAGTTATACTTTGATTGATCATTCCTTTCTTACCATCGTAATTGGCTCTCCTGTAATTATAAATTCATGTATCATCTTCAGCTTTATTTAATATAATACAAAAGAGAAAAAAAATTCTTCTCCATAATCTTTCTTCTCTTTCTTTTGTTATTATTATTCTAAATGGCATCAGAGCATGGTTCAACTCTCTGCCTGAGGGTGTAGGATTGGTTGTTATATGTGTAGAGTCGGGGACGGCTCTGACTTTAAGGGGGGTAGATTGTAATACCCTACCCCAAAAAGTCTCACATTGCTAGTGGCATTGAAAATTCCCTGGTATATAAGTAATAGCTTTCCTCCTTCTAGCACAAGGCATTTTGGGAGGAACAGTGAGTTGGCTCGCCAAAGCAAAGCCATGCGGGTCCGTGTATAGGCCCAAAGCGGACAGTATTGTGTTAGCAGGACAGGTCATTACAGCTGGATGGAAACCGAGTCTTTTAGACAATCAGTCACTAGTGGTTGGGAAAACCATGTCATATTGACAATCAACTTTGATTGAGGAAGGCAGGTCTTCATGACCATGGATGTGCACATATATTTTGGTGATAGGTGAATGCATGGGATGGGTATCATGCATCATATTTTTGCATTTGCATTGCATTGCATTACATGCATTAAAAAATATTGCAATTGCTTATGTGCCTATTTAATTAATTTTGGAATGCCTATAATATTTGAACATGTTGTACATGCTTGTGTTTTGTTATCGTCACTGGGTTTGGAGCTCACTCCTTACATTATAGGAAATCCCCGACTGTTAAATCTAGGTGAGACTTCAAATTAGGCTTAGGTTTTCGAAAGCAGCTTAGGTCGAAGGTTTATAACATTTTTTTTTAGACAAGTCATTTAGAGACTAGTAGTTGTCTAATTTATGGTTTGTTTATTTGAGGCAATATGGAATGTCCATTGAGTTGATTTTATTGGCTTAGTTGAGAACTAATTTTTTAAATTATTGCATTGCTTTGAGAATTATTGTATGGGACTAGATGTATTTTTATTTGAGACTTTGAAATTTTATTTCTTGGACATGTGATTGGTGAGATTAGATACTATATTTATTTATGCTTAGAATAGATTTTTAGTTGAATGATGTTGGATCTCGATTTTTATGAGGGGATGGTATTTTTCAATCATGGCCTTGGAATATGGAATTATGAAATTTTGAATAAACACTATGAATTATTAATGTTGAAAAAAATGGAGCCATAGTTAAGGACGTTCCCATGTTTGGATCGGATATTTCATTTAGTAATGCCCCGTTTACTCATTCACACTATATACTATTATTTTTATTTGATGAATAATGAACTAACAGTACAAAGAATGACAATGAACAAATTCATAATGATACTCAAAAAAATTTAGAAGAAAATGAAACAATAAAAGAAAATGAAATATCTGATTCTATTTCTACAATTAGTTATTATCTAGGATGATGGGGAACTATAGATGCAAAAATAAGAGATTTATTAGTAGAAAGAGGTCCAATTAGAGATGAAAATATAAAATTTACTGTAGATAAAAACTCTAGGCATTTCTCTACTAACTATTATACTAGAGTCTCATCAAATGGATAAAAGTATGATAGAATATGGCTAGTATATTCAAAAGAGATGGATTTGGTATTTTGTTTTTGTTGTAAGTTGTTTAATTCAAAACAAATACAGGTATGTTAGTTACAAATGGATCTGGATATTGGAAAAATCTTAATTATAAGCTTAAACATCACGAACTAACAAATGAGCATATTATGAACATGAATAGTTGGATTGAATTAGATTGCTAAAAAATAAGACAATTGATAAAAATATTCAAGAACAAATTAATAAAAAGAAAGAACATTGGAAAAAATACTCTTAAGAATTATTGCCGTTGTGGAAGCTTTTACTAAAAATAACATTCCATTTTGTGAAAATAGTGGCAAGATATAAGAATAAAATAATGAGAATTTTCTAGGTTTAATTGAAATGATTGCAAAATTTGATCCAATAATGCAAGAATATCTTCTTCGTATTAACAATGGTGAAATCCGTAATCATTATCTTGGACATAATATACAAAATGAATTAATATATATTTTAGTATTTGAAATTAAAAGTACAATTATTAAAAAACTTAAAGAGGCAAAATATTATTCAATTATACTTCATAGTACTCCGGATGCAAGTTACGAAGAACAAATGACTCTAATATTGCGTTGCGTGAATGTTTGTATAGATCTAATAAAAATTGAAGAATATTTTTAGAATTTTTAAGTGTCGACGATACATCTGGAAAAGAGCTTTTTAAATACAATAAAAAATTTATAACTTGATATTAATGATGTAAGAGGACAAGGGTATGATAATGGATCAAATATGAAGGGAAAACAACAAGGTGTACAAAAAAGACTATTAGATACAAATCCTAGAGCTTTCTACACACCATGTAGTTCTCATAATTTAAATTTAGTACTTCGTGATATGGCAAACTCCTATCCTAAAGCTATATCTTTTTTTAGAGTAGTACAACGTATATATACATTATTTTCTTCTTTTATAAAGCGATGGCAAAAGTTTACAAGATAATGTATTTATTTTAACTTTAAAGTCATTGTCACAAACACGTTGGGAAAGTCGTATTGAAAGTGTTAAAGAGATAAAATTTCAAGCTCCAGAAATTAGAGATGCTCTACTTCAATTAGCAGAAACTAGTGAAGACCCTAAAACAAAAAGTGAAGCTGAAAGTTTAGCTATATATGAGATCAAAAATTTTGAATTTTTATTAGGTATGACTATTTCGTATGATATATTATTTGTTGTTAACTTAGTTAGTATGACTTTACAATCTAAAGACATGCGTATTGATCTTGTTATAGATCAATTAAAAAGTCTTATTAATTTTATTAATAACTATAGAGAAAATAAATTTACATCAGCTATGATTGATGCTAAAGAGATTGCAACTAAAATGGATATAGAACCTGTATTTAAAGAAAGACGTAAATTCGTAGAAAAAAATATTTTGATGAAAATGTCGATGATGAATCAACGCAATCAGTCGAAGAATATTTTAAAGTTAATTATTTTTTATATATAGGATCAAGAGATTTTTTTCAATTCAAAGTAGGTTTGAACAATTTTAAAAATATGAAGATATTTTTGGTTTTTTATTTGATTTAAAAAAATTATAATAATTTAATGATTATAATTTGAAAAAATATTGTCTTAATCCTGAATGTCTTTTGAAACATAACGAGGTTTTTGATATAGATGGTTTAGATTTGTTTTCATAGTTAAAAGTTTTAAGAGAAATTTTACAAATAGAAATAATAACTCCAATTGAAATTCTAAATTATATTAAAAGACTAGGTTCTTTTGTAAATACTTATATTGCGTACTGAATATTATTGATAATACCTGTAACAGTTGTTTCTTCAGAAAGAAGTTTTTCAAAACTAAAATTGACAAAATCTTATCTACAATCAACAATGTCACAACAAAGATAAAGTGGATTAGCCATATTATCAATTGAAAATGATATTTTAGCAAAACTTGAATACAAAAATTTAATTAGAAATTTTGCATCTAAAAAACAAGAAAAGTAGATTTTAGTTAAATATTATATACAATTAAAATTTTAGTTAAATATTACTTATAATAATATCTTAAACACAAATGCCCCGTTTAGACTTTTTGCCTTAGGCCTCAACTTTTATCTAGACGGCTCTGCATGTTATATATCGTCAATCCATATACACACACTCATCACCTATCAAAACATGAGACATCATTTTTCTTTTCTAATAAAAAATTGATACGTAAGCAAATAAGAAATAGTAAATAAATAAATTGTCTTTCTCTGCAAACAAGATTTATTACATAAAAAAGTTCCCACCTCCTTCGATTGCTCAAATTTGAGTTGAGGATAATTCATACTCGAACCTCCTTGAAAAAATATAGGTCTCTTAGATAGATATTTTCAATGCCAGTTTAGTGAAAGTGTGTTTGGAACCATATATATGCACTTAGTCCACTAAAAGATACATATTTTTACTTGAAAAGTTTGTTAAAATTAATATGTTTTGATGGATTACTTTCTTTTGCCTTTAGACCCATATTTTAATTCTCTGTATGATAAAGAAACACAAGATTCTCACCTCTTTCCGAATACGAAAGTATTGAGTAAAACTTTAGATGCATGCAATCTTTTACAAATTACGAGCGAAACCTGAGTACAAATGGCCAAAGGTAACCAAAGAGAGAACCATAGCATGCATAAGTGCAAAGGCAATTGTACCGCCACATAAGGACTATTTGTTGCTTAATGCTTTTGTATAAAATATTGAATAGGAACATGTGTAACGTCCACACAAGTGTTGGTAAATTGTAGGATACCTCATCATAGAATGAAGTGAACAAGAGAGTATGAAACCCAATAACACAATATATGATATATTTTGAGTGCCCATTCTCCCACGGGCATTTTCTTTTCTCTTACATGGGTTTTAATAGAATACCCACTTTACCCTTCCACCGTCTTTACCAAATATTTAAAAAAAAATGAATGTTAAAAACGACGAACCATGACATTCCAAAACGGCGAGTTGTTTTGGTTTTTCCAGCATTTGTCTTGGGTTTTCAAACGAGGTAATTTCTCGACCGATTTCTACAAACAATGTATCAAAATTCATTTACTCTAAATTTTATGAACTTCGGGACTGATTTTAAGTGAAAAGGGTATAGATTTGGGCTTTAAACATCGTACTCAAAGAATTAAGGAAAAATGGCATTCCCTCTTAATTCTTTGGATACGATTTTTTAAGTCTAAAACTATACCTTTTTCACTTAAAATCAGTCTTGGAGTTCATAAAATTCAGAGTAGATGAATTTTGGTACCTTATTTGTAGAAATCGATCAAGAAACAACCTCGTTTGAAAACCAGAGCCAAACGCCACTGTCTCCATCACCATCTTCCATCTTCTTCTTCACTGTCATACCTGCTATGAACGTGCATACTTAACCCTTTTTTTATCTATCCACGAGACAACAAATCCCTTTTCCATCCACCTCAAGTAACGTGGAACCAATCAAGGCCAAAACGGCAAGTCGTGTAACTTCTCGCGTTTGGCTCGGGTTTTCAAACGAGGTTGTTTCTTGACCGATTTCTACAAACAAGATATCAAAATTCTCTACTCTGAATTTTATAAATTCCGGGACTGACTTAAGTGAAAAAAATATAGTTTTGGGCTTCAAAAATCATACTAACAGAATTAAGAGGGAAGATCATTTTTCCTTAATTCTTTGGACACGATTTTTTAAGCCTAAAACTATACTATTTTCATTTATAATCAGTTCCGGAGTTCATAAAATTTAGAGTAAATGAATTTTGACACCTTGTTTGTAGAAATCAGTTGAGAAACGACCTCGTTTGAAAACCCGAGCCAAACGAGGGAAAAACCAAAACGGTTCACCATTTTGGAGTGTCTCGTCTCGCTGTTTTTTGAACATTCGTTCTTTTAAAATATTTCGTACAAGCGGTGGAAGGGTAAATGGGTTCATACCTAGATTCACAAATATTTTTAAAATATTTCGATATTTACCCCAGCTATTTTGTTCTCCGGACATCGACATACAGGTATCCATTACAGTTGTTCTAGCAACCAAATCTCACTCGGACAATTAAATCCAAATATGTAGAGCACGAGGCTCTGATACCAATTCAAAGTTCTCCCTTTTTGGTGCTAGAACACAATTAACCTTAGAGAGGAGTGAATAGGTCAATCTAAAAAATTGTTAGTCCTTTTTAAAAATTACTTGATTGATTAATTAAATGCAGTGGATATAAGAATCAAGTGTGTGTGTTAGCAAATGTGATTAAGCAATCAAAATAAGGAATTAACTCTAACACCACAAGCACAAGGACACAAGATATATAGTGGTTCGGTTAACCAACCTACATCCACTATTAGGACTACCTCAACTTTGAGCTATCCTGAAATTCACTAAGTGAGGACTTACACCCTCACAATTAAAGTAGGAATTCCACCTCACTCAATCGGTTGGGAATTCCACCCACCACGTGTGCCAGAAACTACGCTCTAGATTTTTTATAGTGGTTATAGAGCCAAGCCTCCTTAATCCACTTTCACGGGATAAATGTTTTATCAACAAAATTAAAACAAAAAAACGCTTGCCTTGTAGCTCTTTCTCGAAGATGTGTGCTTCTCAAAGATCCACTCAATTTGTTCCCGAGTTAATCCCGACACTCTACCTTGTAGTGGTCGTTGAGCAATCGCAATTTCAAAGTGACTAAGAAACTGGTTCTACCAACATTTTTCCTAGTTTGTATCTTTTTCTTTCTCTTCTCTTTCTCTCTTTCACTAACTCAATCAATAGATTGATTATATTTGATTCTTAGGTGTAGGCACAAAAGAGTTGATCATTCTTTAAAGTGTGTGAACTTTCTCAGTTCAAGGAACATAATCAAATGATCACAAAACACTCATATTTTTAGAGGACTTAACACAGCTTTTCAAACTGTCCAGTACCGAAAGGTCGGGGGCACCGATAGGTCGGTGTTCATATTTATTACCGTTCAACCACTCGACCGTTGCACATTAAATGCACTCCCAACGACATTATTAATTCCCAGTGGATAGGTCGGTGTTGCCAATGGGTAGACAGTCATGGTACCGCGAGGTCAGTCCATACTAGGGTCTCGATCTGGGGCAACACCATGCAGACAGAGTTTCATGTCCAGAAACTTGTCCTTCCCAAAATGACATGTCGCCCTTTACCGAGGGGTCAGTCCTGGTACTATCGATCGGTCTTGAATTACCGAGATGTTTGTTTTCTCCAGAGTCACTTGAGTTCTAAGTTCTAGAACTCATAAGTTATCATCGATGAGTCGTTAACCACGATGGGTCGTTAAGTTCATCAGAGGCATACCTAGAATGAGAGTTCAATGTTCCAGAACCTTTGTCAATCTGGCCAATCAGTCTTTGACCACGATGGGTCGATCATATCTTCATCGAGGGGTCGATGAGAACAACTGGTCAAGCTGACAGTGAACTTAATTCATATCAAGTTTGCTTCTAATTCACTGTCAAACTTCCTCTCTAGGCTTTTTATGATTTTACCATTTGTTCAACTAAGATTAGGAATGGTCCTCCTAAGGTGTGGGTACCACCTAAAGTCATCTATGGCCAAATACATATTTTTGTGATTGTCATAACGATGAGTTTTAATCTGGTGGAACATGATCTTCAATCTTGATCATCTTGAGTTTTCAAGCTTCTATCAAGTGCTTCTTCCCGATTCATAGAATTGATAAACTTACTGACTCGGCAAAGCCAAAGCATTAACAACGATCTATTGTGGTCATATGACCAATCGTCTAGGATAACAAAGGTTCTGGTTTGAAATGGTCTATCAATCACCTAAGATCACAAGACGATACATTCTTGCTGACAATGCATTACTGGGACAGGGCCGATCCAATTGTGCATTACGATCCATCGGCGACACTTAAGATGAAATCTAGACTGTCATTCACAATCATGTCTCAGGACAACCAATCGTGCAGATGATCCTTCGTCTGGGTACAAAGCTGACCAATCGCACTCACGATCGATTGCCTGGAGACTGGGTCAAGATGATGCATTCTTTTAGAGGCGACCTTTCGTGTGGTATAGAGCACGATTACTCAGTCGCACAACCTATCGACGAGACAAGGCAGAAACACATCGGTTGCACGACCTATCGCCCTGGGTCTGGACAAGACTTGACTTCGAAATACAGTCAGTCTCAGGCCGATACATTCGCCAAGTCGCGATCAGTCTCCAGTAAACACGGAAGATCAATCGTGCGGCACGATCATTTGGGCGTGAACTTTTTCTATCCGTTGGAAGAACAATTAATGCGCAACAGTCATTTTACAACGATAAAATTTGAATGAACGATCGTTCGTGGAGAACGATCGATCGCCTATGCCAAGATTTTTCTAATCTCTATTTAAGGCCTGAAAACTGTTGAGAGAGTTACAACTTCCACTTTGAAAATTAGAAAACGTGAAGAACAATCTTGAGACTCTTCTCCTCCCTCATTCTCTCTCTAATCTATACACTTGGAAAATTATTTAGAGTGTCAATCACTTATTTGATTGAGGTCAAGAGAGTAGAAGAGATCTTGTCTAGGATTTATATTGGCAAATCATACATCCTATAAAACTTCTCCCCTTCTTATGATAAACAAAGGTATATCATCATCATCAACAAGACTAAAGGGAGAGATCTTCAAGAAACACACTTAATCAAGGTCGAGCTTCAAAGCCAAGTGTTTCTTTGTGTTTTTAATTTCAAATCTTCATTGTAAAGTGGACTAGATCAAGGAGATCAAACCACTATGAAAAAATAGAGGGATAAGGAGGTAGACCGGGGTTGGTCAAACTTTTCAAAACTAGGAGTGTGTAGGTGAAAGTCCTACACTATTAGTGATGGTGTAATTTCCCACTTAGTAATTTGGAGATAATCAAAGGTTGAGTAAATCTCAACAGTGGATGTAGGTTATTTAACCAAACTACTATACATCGTTTGTCATTGTCTTTGATTATATGTGTGTGTGAGTGCTAATTGGCACATCTCTTGTTCACACACATTACAACACTTTGATTAATTTTATTATTACACTTTACTAATCCTTTAATCAAGAAATTAAAAAAAATGACCAATAATTGGGGATTGTTCTATTCACCCCCCTTTAGATAATCGAGATCTAGCACCCGAGACTTTCATTGATAATCAACAATCATATATTTATTTTAAAAAGGTGTTGAATCTATTAACAAGTTCTTCTAATTACATATTGACTTGATTATGGGTGGAGGTTCACTTTCTATAATAGACTTTCTTCATGTATTAGTGGAGTCCACATTGTGCTCATATGATTAGGAGTGGTAATGTGTCAAGAGGTGCTAGATTTAGGTTGGATTGATTATAGATAATAATACATTTTTTATATGACTTGACCTAATCCAACCTAAAAAAAAAAAAATTGTTCTCCTCACTTGACCCTACTCAAATTTCTGCAAAAAAATTGAAAAATTTTCAAAAAAAGAAAAATTATCTTGAATAGAAAATGAAAGATAAGAAGACTTCTCTTCTAAGAGAGTCCACGTATAGAAAATTATGGCAATGGACAACGATTTTTAACTTAGAAGGGGTACATGGGCTAAAATCAATGGGTACAAAAAGTATTTAAATGGTGTTTTTAGTTTAGGTTTATTAGAGTTTGGGTTTGAGACCCCTCTATTGGAAAACAAGTTTGTGTGTTTAGTGTTAGGTCATGAGTGTTTAGGAGTTTACATGTAAAGTTACTCAATGATTGAAAACAATGGCTCAAACTGACCCAACTCATCTCTAGGACCTTAAGAGACTCATAGACTATACTTTAATAGGTTCCTAGATTTTGCCCAAGTCCTCATGACTCATTAAAAAATCTTTGTGGACTTAAAAGAGCCTTCTGAAATGCAAATATTGACCAAAATTTGATCTGGTCGACCGAATCTATATGGAAAAACATCTGCAAGTCTCAGAAAATATTGGACAACTGATACGATCGTTTGGTCGACTGAATAACTACTGAATGATCAGAATTTAGCCTTGATAACAGCAGTCGATCGCTATTGCAAAGTGGGCGGCTGAAATGCTTGATCTGAATGTTCAAATTGGGAACATTCGGTCGACCGAATTCACGGTAACGACTCTTTTACAAAGCAATTAATGTCGTTCCCGATGGCCATGTTTGCATTTTTTAAAGGAGACTAGAGTCCTAGTAGACTTGTGAGTGTAGAGTCTTAGTAGTGTTTGTATTATGGACTCTGAAATTGCTTGATGGAAGTAGAAAAGTGATTTTCAACAAATACAAGGAAATGAGAAAAATGAGAAAAGACTTCTGATTTATGGAACATAGGAAAAATCCATGAGTATCTAATGTAATAATTAGTAAATCAGACATAATAACGAAAACAATAAATAGAGGAAATAGGAGACATCTAACATCAGAATAAACTAAACGAACTGGGGCATCAGTGTGATGTTCATTAGAAGAAAATGGAAGTCGCATGGATTTTCTTAAGGCACAATGGCGAAAAAAAGAAGACCGAGAAAATGAAGAAGAAGAAGAAGAGCCTAAACTTTTATTCGAAGGAAGGACTTGAAGAACCCTATGGGAGAGATGTCCAATGCACTAGTGCCAGAGGGACGCCGAAGAACAAGATGCCATGAGAGCATGAGGAGATGAATGATTGGATTTTATAGGGTAAAGGCCTACTTGACATTGACCTTTGAACAAAATGGCACAAGTATGTAAGTCACGAATAATAAAGCCCCATGGAAAGAAAGTGAAGCTAACAGAGTTGTCTTTGGTGAATTGTGCTACAGATAAAAGATTCTTATGCATGTGGGGAACATTAAGAACCCGAGAGAGCTGAAACTAAGAGGTACCAAATGAAAGAAAGAGACGACCAGTGTGCGTAATAAGGAGAAAATCACCGAAACCCAATACAACTCGATCCATACTTGTATAAGGGGACGTAGAGCTTAGGGAACGAATATCGCTAGTCATGTGGTTGGTGGCGTCAGTGTCTCGATACCAATTGGGATCAACTGATCTTACAGTTTGCATTGCCGTCAAAGGTAGAGAAATGAGCTTTCTCAAACTGAGTCTGTTGACGGTAGCGCTGGTGGCATGTAGCAGTACTAAAACCAAACTTGAAGCAAATCTGACACTGAACACCAGTGAAGTGTCCAAGAATGCCTAGAGAAGATTGGGGATGTCCTCAGTTGTGAATGCCGCGACGATGACCACCTCGACCAGGGTGGTATGAAGAAGAGACAAATAGTCTAGCATAGCTAAATTGTCGATCATGACTACCACGTGGAGAGTACCCGCGTTCGCGGGAAAATAAAAATGTTGTAGGATGTATGTTGGTAGTTCTACTAATGCGAGCGGCCATTTGAGGATTGAAATATGCAGAGAAACCAGCAAGATCGACGTAGTAACTGTTCGTCGAAGCCCGCGCCCCCCCCCCCCCCCCCCCCCCCCCCCCCCCTCCTCTCTCTCTCTCTCTCTTTCCTCTTTCTTTTATTTTGGAAAGAAAGGGTTCCTGGTTCAACTATATCTGTTTGCTATTGTTACTTTGCAGGTGATGAATCTGCGAGAAAGGATGCAGAGCGCTGTGGTCTCGAGAAAGCCTTTGGGTGAATAGCGAAAGAGGAGAGAAATGGCTGCAAGAAGGGGGGGCAACAATATGGACGGGGAGAGAGGAAAATGTGAGAAATTAGATCTGGACAGATGTCGCTCTGAGAGACATACGCAAAGGGGAGCTGCAAGCAGAGCATACGCCAACGGCAGCAAATGTTGGGCATTCCACAATCTAAAAGTGGAAGAGAAAGTGGATCAGCAAGGAAGATCTGATGTAGAGTAGAGATGGGCCTGTGTTGAAGTCAAAGGAACCACTGAGAGAAAAGATTTATGCAGAAAGGTTGGAAAATAGAGTTCTTAGGAAGGGAAGGGAAAGATGCAGAGTGCCGCAGCGGTTGCAGTCGCTGTTGTTTAGAAGATAAGAGAGGGTGTGGGTCATCGGAGAAGATGTTGGTGGGACTGCAGAGGACGAGCCTGAGGTTAGGGCTGCACAAAAGGCACCAGCAAGAGAGGTCTCTGTGTAAAGAAGCACCGTCCAGAGAAATCAACGAGAAATGGTTTGTGGCTGTTTGGGTTGGAGATCGGTGATGAGGAGAGAAATCTTAGTTCTTGCAGTGGGAAACTAGAAGTTATATGGTAGCAAAAAAAAAATCTCAGGAATAGACTCTGTACCATGTAAAGTTTGGAGAATCCCCTCTTGTATTCCATTGTCAGTGCTTTTGTTATATACATAATATAGTCCTAATACAAACACTACTAAGACTCTACAATCACAAGTCTACTAGGACTCTAGTCCCCTTTAATATTGTAAAAGGTTAGGTTGACCCTATTGAAGACGAGGAATGAGTTTTACGTTGGATTTTGAGAAGAGGGTCTATCCGAAGAGGGTCTATCCTCCATCCTTAAGAGAGAGCATTGTAACGGTTTCTTCTCCACCCACAAGGAGAAAGATTATGGATTTCAATCCTCAAGTGGAGCTATTGAGGCGAGGATGTAAGCGGGAGTGACAAACCTCGTTAAAATTGCCAAGTTCATCCTCTCCATCTCTTCTCATTTCCTTTATTTATGTGATTTCATTTATTGCAATTTTCTTTTTGTTTTTAATTTGTGTAATTCGTAAAAAGGTATAAAAGATTACTACAGGACCCAATTCAAACACCCCCCCCCCCCCTTCTCTCTCTCTTAGATCTATCTCTGTGCAACACAGGTTGTAACACCGCACCCACATGGGGGGTGTGGGAAAGTCCCACATCGTCTATGAGGTGGGTGGTGGGGGTGATTTTATAAGAGGGGGCAGCCCCCTCAACCAACATGAGGCCTTTGGGTCGGGCCCAAAACTAAACTGTGTGGGCTCACGTGGGTCCAAAGCGGACAATATTGTGTTGAGGGTCCGGTCGTCACAAGTGGTATTAGAGCACGCTTCAACACTCAGACCATGTGGGCTCTTTACTTTTGTAACGTTGACTGCCTGTGTGGATCCTTTGTCTGTATGACGTGACAGAGCCGGGGAAAGCTCTGGTCTTCAGGGGGAGTAGGTGGGGGTGCTATATATATATATATATATATATATATATATACCGATCGTAGATCATGCTCATGTAGAGAGTTTGATGCGTTGGAGTTGCCATGCGTTCATACACTAGAATCAATTTCCAACAGAGCGTTGAATGTGTCCCACTATTGTGAGCCATAGTCCTTTTCGAATACATATTGATCACATACAATGCAATCATTCACCCTCTTCATGACATAAATCAGTGAGAGGTTCAAAGTCAAAAATTGTGTTACCTCCACATGCTAGAGTGCAACCTGGATGACCATGTAAGAACAAGGTTTGCACAGTGGAATGAGCAAGAAAACATATACCACTTCGACATGTGGATAGAGGGGACACAATTGAGCAAGCTGCAAATTTCCTCCGATATGGACGACAGCAAGCAACAAAAGAGAAAAGAGAAAAATCACAACAAAAACAATTATCCTCCCCGAAGATGAAAGACACCCAAAAACAACCCTTCAACTTCATTTTTAGCAAAGAAGTCCGCAACGACATTCACCGACTGACGATATGATTGAAGAAGACCTCCAAGCCCACGGAAAGACCCTTAATTTCCCTTACTAGGATGATTAGCCTCCAGGGAAGACGCTTCACACCCCTAGCCCATTTGATAGCGTTGGAAGAATCGCTTTCAATTACTAATTTAACTCCCTCAAGGCTCACTCCTAAGAACAAAGCTCTCCGAATACTAAGAAGTTCCGCCTCATTAGATTTCTTGATCCCCACAGATTCTGACTACATAACACGAATAAGGCCCTCATGGTCCCTAAGAATGCCCCTAATACCAACCAGACCCGGTTTACCCCTAGAAGCCCATCCACATTAAACTTAAGGGTCCCCAAAGGAAGAGGCGACCACTCAACCTTCAATCTCTTTTTTTGCCGTGAAGCAGCTATCATGCAACCTTCCCGGGACTGACAAAGATCCTCGGCCTTGAATTCTTTGAAATCCTTGTTAGAACACAACCACATACTCAATCTCCATTTTGTTTTTTGAAAAAGATCCCCAATATCCAATGATTGCCCCTCAAAGATCCTGTCATTCCTCTCTTTCCAAACAGTCCACCATACAACTGTCAGAATAGAAACCCAAGCTAGCTTCCTCCTGCTTCTAATATGGTGAATAAACCACAACTCCATAAAGCTCTCCCAAGATCCAGAACTAACCCAGGACACTCCCATAAGGTTTAGAAACAACTCCATAACCTCCACGAAAAAGGGCAGGTGACAAGAAAATGATCAACAGACTCGCCTGCTAAATTACAAAAGGGGCACTTAGAGTCAACATCCAGACTCAAAAGACCTCTTCTTGTCAATTGCAACCTTATTGAAATTTTCCTTTTAGCACAACACCAAATGAACAACTGAACCCTCGGGGGTGCCAATCTTTTTTTTGCCATTCCACAGATGAATATTACAAACAAGTGTATTCATTTTATTCAATGATTATATTCAATTTATTCCATTCGATTGTATTCATCTATGCCATTCCATAGGAGAATATTACAAACAATTGTATTCATTGTATTCAATAGTTGTATTCAATTTATTCAACAAATGTATTCAAGTATTCGCTTAGTGAAAATATTCACTGCATTCCATGTTTTTAATGTATTCATGTTTTAAAATATATTAAACTATAATTTATCTTCTAAGAAAACAAATTTTGGAAAAGAAAAACTATTTTAAATGAATTGGTCAAAATACACTACTGTAACTTTTGATGCGCTATAGTATAAATGTGCTAGTGCATGTTCTTGTGTGCTAGTGCATGTTTTTCATGCGCTAGCCCATCGTCGGTGCGCTAGATACATAGAAATGCTTTAGAGCATGACCTGGTGTGCTAGTTCATGCATCGGCGGTGAGCTAACGCATTATATATGTGTTATTTATTGTACAATTGCATTTGCGCATGACCTGGTGTTCTAGTGCTTGTTTTTGTGCTCTAACACATGCATCGATGCTTCAGATATGTAGAAATGCACTAGTACATAATTTGGTGTGCTAGTTTATGCATCGGTGTGCTAGCGCATTGTACTTACGATATGTATCATACAAATTCTAGCGCTAGTCTTGGTGGGCTAGTGCATGATTTTCATGCGCTATATACATAGAAATGTGCTAGTGCATGTCAATGTGCTTTAGTTCATGCACCGATGTGCTAGTGTAACATACGTGCTCTATGTATTGTATGAATGCGCTAGCACCTGACTTAGTGCGCTAATTGGTGAATTAGTGCACTAGATATGTAGAAATGCACTAGCATACCTTTTTCTAGAGAGCAATTTCATAGCAAAAAGTCATATTTCTGCTCTCTGGAAAATGTTACGCTAGCGCACAGGCGAAGGACTTATGCATTAGCCCACCATTTTCCAGAGAGCATATCCACATGCTTTTGCTATTTGAAAAATGATGCACTAGCGATCTCTTCGTGCGCTATATATTCCAGTAAAGCACTAACACTTCATTTTACAGAAAAACATTCCAGCTTTGCCTCGCCTTCGCCTGCCAACCTCACGCCATTCCATCCTTGCTGTTGTTTTACCTCAAACATCCCCATCGCCTATGCAACTGATAATCTTTTAAAATTGTATTATTATTGTCACGGTCCAACCCAGGCGTACAAGATTCAACCCAACTAGGCCCAGCACAATATTGTCCGCTTTGGGCCTACACTAGCCTGCACGACTTTGCATTAGGCTTGATCCAATTTACAGCCCCAAAACGCGTTTTGCTAGGGAAATGGGGTGTTGCCTCTTATAAATCCCCATCCAATTCATCTCATGGGCGATGTGGGACTTTTTCCCACATCCTCACACCCAAACCACTGTCCGCCGTCGGTTCGACCGACCATGCATGTCAGTCCAGCCGACGGGGCCCCAATTTATTAGATTCAGCCCTATTGGGCTCAGCCTCTGAGCCAAGGCCATTACAATCCACTCCTTTAAGCCCAGAGCCGCCCTCAGCTCGACTTGGTTGCCTAGGGGAAAACCCTGTCCTTGGCTCAACTCGATCACAACTAGAGGAAGGCCCAAACAGTCTGAATGTTGAAGCTGGGCTCTAATACCATTTGGCAGGGACAAATCCAGGCGTACCCGATTCAACCCAACTCGGTCCAACACAATATTGTTCGCTTTGGGCCTACACTGGCCCGCACGACTTTGCATTGGACCTGGTCCAACTCACAACCCCAAAACGCGTTGTGCTAGAGGAAGGGAGTGTTGCCTCTTATAAACCCCCATCCAATTCATCTCCTGGGGGATGTGGGACTTTTTCCCACATCCTCACACCCAAAATATTGCTCGTCGTCAGTTCGACCGACCATGCCTGTCGATCTGACCAATGGGGCCCAAACTTCTCAAATTCAGCTCTATTGGGCTCAACCTTTCAGAACCTCTGGGCCAAGGCCATTACAATTATCTTTATTTTGATAGGCATTATTGCATTTTTTTTACATTTATTTTCACATTTTCACTTAAATATATACATTTTAATTAAAACGACTAATTACGTGTATTTTCATTTGTAGAGGACTTAACCTGGACATCCAATCAATGGTGATCAAGTGTAAAAGTCAATCCAATGGTCAAGATTAATGGAGGAATAATTTAGGATAATTTAGCAAGTTAATTTCGTTTGGAATCTCAAATTTGAGATCACTGAAAATCGAATTTGGAAGGGAGGTTTTGACACTGCCTCAGTATTTTTGGCCATAACATTTCCCCCCAATACCCAATTGATTTAATTTCTTTTGCGTTGGAAAGGAAACTTCAAGATCTACAACTTTGTATTTCATGAAATTTTCGTGATTCATACGTTTACTAAGTCAAAATTGTGTTGCAAGTCGGTGCATGTGAAAAAAATGGGGATTAGCACTCCACCTTCCCAATTTGTCTTTGTTTTTTTTTTTTTAATCTTAGACTTTGTTTATTTAAGGAGAGGGGATGCATGAATTGCATTATCCTCTCATTCAACTTGTCTTCTCTTCTCTTTTTTCTTTCTTTAGTTTA
This sequence comes from Chimonanthus salicifolius, assembly GCA_013350335.1. Lineage (NCBI taxonomy): Eukaryota > Viridiplantae > Streptophyta > Magnoliopsida > Laurales > Calycanthaceae > Chimonanthus > Chimonanthus salicifolius. Next base: position 53,586,283 of record CM023532.1, read on the forward strand.
TAATTGTAATAGCTATCTAGTTCCAAGTTAAGCAAGGGGTGAAACTTTTAATGGAGGTATGCATTTGTTTTTTGATCCTTCGATATTTTTTAATGAATGATCTTTTTAATTGATTGATTTATATGATTTAGAAAAGTTTTTGTTCTGTAAAATTACTTGATTCATTGTTAACTCTGAGTACAATGAATGCTTGGAATTCCCTGTGAATCAAATAACTTCTTTTGCATGTTTTGAGCAAATAATTATAAGATTAATCTTTTGATGATATTTTCTATGAATTCATTGCTCCATCTTTCGATTGAGATCACTTCGTAATTGATCTTCAATTGAGTTATATAATAGGATCAAGAATAAATATTATCGATTTGTTAAAAGTGAATCCCCAATGACTTAGTGTTCATCATCATCATTGTCTTTTCTTAAATTTATATTCTCTGTGGTGTTCTACAAAAATCATTCAACAAACAAAATTGAGTAGTTTTTTTTTTTTTATTGTTTTACTTGTGTTTTTGGTACCAATCCCTGTGGTTAGACACTCAGACTCTGGAGATTATATTACTTCACAACAACCTACACTTGGTTTCGCAATCTTTAAGTTGTAGCAAATTTTTGGCGCCGTTGCCGAGGACTGTTTTATCAGACTTGCAAGTTTTTTTTTTTCCTTTTTTGGGTTTTTAGATCTTGTTATTACTTAAAAAAATTCTGAAAAAGAAAAAAAAAAAACTTGTTGTGTTTCATTAACTCAGTTAGCAAGTTTTTTTATCAAAAAAAAAAAATTTGAAGAAAAAAATCAGTGATTCGATTGATTAATTTTTAGATCTGAATTTTTTATTGGAGATTAAATAGGGTTGAATTTTGGGACTGTAATGAAATTTTCTTAATTCAGTTGATTGGATTTGATATCTAAAAATTTGGTCCGAATTTGTCAAAATATTTTGGGTTCGGTTTGCACCCGGTTGTAAAAATTTCAGAAATTTTTGGTTTGGCCCTTTGAACCAATCGAACGGGTGCACAATATCTGGAAGGATTGGGACAGGTTCAGGACGAATTTTGGACGTGCTTGGATGGGTCTGGGATGGTAAAAACACGGATATTACAAAACAGAACCTCAGATGGATTTAGAACGGATCTGGGACAGAAAACTGGATTGTTACAGTTCTGTATTACAAAACAGAACATGGGACAGTTCTGGGAAAAGGACAGGAAACAGACTGATCTGGGACAGAAAATTTCAGATTTGGACTGTAATTGGACAGTTCTGGGACAACAACTTTCCTAGCTGTTAAATTGGGTTTTCACAGCAGCAATTCGGTCAGATCAAACCCAATTTTTAGCAACCCTTTGGACCGTTTAGACCATTTGAGATGGCAGTGGGCCAAGGCATTGTGTTGTAATTTTTTTCAGCCAATGTTGAACAAATTTTCTGGAGCAAATTGACCTGTTTGATCAATAGCGCTAGTCCTGGTGGGCTAGTGCATAATTTTCGTGCTCTAGATACATAAAAATGTGCTAGTGCATGACAAGGTGCTTTAGTTCATGCACCGGTGGCGCTAGCGTAATATACATTCTCTATGCATTGTACAAATGCACTAGTGCATGCATCGGTATGCTAGATATGTAGAAATGCACTAACTTACCTTTTTCCTGAGAGTAATTTCATAGTAGACTGTCATGTTTTTACTCTCTGGATAATGGTGCTCTAGCGCACAGGCGAAGGACTTATGCGCTAGCGCACCATTTTCCAAATAGCATATCCATACAGACTCTCATGTTTTTGCTCTTTGGAAAATGGTGCACTAACGATCTCTTCGTGTGCTATAAATTCCAGAAATGCACTAGCACGTCATTTTATAGAAATGCGCGTGCATTGGTGAAGGATTTGTTTAGTTTCCTAGTAGATATACTTTGTCCATTTTCTAAATTTTCTTACATTTTCCATACATATTCTTCTGATTCACTTAGACTTTGTTCAGTTTTCGTGGATGGTATTTCAGCTTTATTCAGATACTTGTTCATTTTAGATTCCTTAACATTGTGAATGGCAATACAATAAATGCAGGAAATCACATCGATCTCACATTTTGCAATTGTTTCTTTCATTCATGTATTGAGACAGAGGAGTAGATACTATCTTCGTTTTTATTATTGAAAAAATTTTGTACAAAGAATACAAACGGGAATTACATGAATACAAGAATACAATGACGACAAGAATACAATAAGAAAATGAATGCTGATCCACCCTGCCCAAAATCACCTTATATACCGACTTTCTTCTGAAATATCACGTGTCATATTGATGGAAATCAAACATGGTGCTTTGCGGGATATATGTTCTGCGTATAATAAAATTGTGAAAACCCAATCCACCGATTTTGATTGTTGTGGCCATTACCTTTCCAAGGATGGAGTGGCCATAAATATAATACACATCTTCCATTGTAATGATGGCTTCCCCCTCCGGAAGAGAAACGTGTTGGTTTGTAGTCTCCCAATTGAATAAAGTGTTTGAGGCCGACCTTCCGCAAGTTCTTTTGTATTCTAGGTGTCATCTCCCACTCCACCAAGAATATACCAAGCTCATCGCATTTGATAGAAGAATCCTAAATGAAGAAAGCATTCACATTTAGATGACTACAAATAACAAAAAAATGTATTTCATTTGACAAAAGGAAAAAATAAAATGTGCGTACCGTCGTTCCACACAAAACTGCTTCAAAGATATGGTTTGCTTGATCGTATAGAACACTTGAGTCAATAGACCATAGACTTATCCATTTCGTGACACTCACGAAGAAGTAGTCAAGAAAAATAAGGAAGATGAAAAATAGAGAAGGCTGGAAGATATGCATTAACAAAAAGGAAGGAGAAGAGAAATGCATATACGTGATGGTTGAAACCCTAGAAGTTACTCTTGATAAAATGAAATTTTAAAAATAGTGTGCTAGCATACGAACTTATATGCTATTGCAAGGAGATGCGCTAGATAACAGACTTATGTGCTAGAGCACATTCCCTTTGGTAGTAAATCAGATTGAATGAGTTTTCGGTACTTTGGAACGCCGGCCAACAGGTCAAATTGGGATACAGATGGATAGTTAGCATCTTAAAGGTGAAGTAAAGTGTGCATTAGCTCATGAGATTGAATGTCATTGTTTTGGATACTGCACAATGCAACCCAATAGGTCAAATCGAGATACATACAAGTAAATGACATCTTAAAAGTGAAGTATCAAATGTGCGTTGGCACACGAGCGGAATTTTCGTCGAGGCTAACGTGACCCAAATAAAATTTTTGGAGCATTGCCAACCAAAATCACAATTTTTGAGGCATTTTTTACACGAATAATCCCTTTATTTATATATTATATTTTTATCATTTTTAAAAATAATTTTTTTTTACGAGATTTTATTTTAAAATCCTGAAAATTTTAAAAAATCTCGATATTACTAATAACCGATATTATTCGGAGAATGTATCTCACATTGATGGTTTGTAAAACGGAACTTAATTGGCCCGGTGGAGTGTGTGTATTATACTTCGAAGAAAGATTGTAACTATAGACTGTGTGAAAGGAAATTGGTTATTGGTTCATGACAAACCAGTTCACAATGGAATTCTTAATAAATCCCATCACCCGAACTTTATTTCCTAGCACTTGGGATGCTTGCTCTCTCTCTCTTCTGTGTTTCTCTTTTCTTTTGATCCTTAAAACTTCAAAAGAATCCTGTAACTTTAAAAATTCCCACTCGCAAATGCTTGCCATTTACAATACCAAAGCCACAGTTACAACAATAGATACAGCCATAAAGCATGAAAATGAAAAAGCAAGAAGAGAGAAGAAGGAAATATTACATATGAAACATATTATTCACAAGTAGGGTTGGCTAGAACAGCTCAAACTCAAAATTCTCTCCTGTGCTTCTAAACTCTAGACACTTGGTCTCCTTTCTCCTATATGGCCGGCCAGGAGTCCCAAGATCACCAATCTTCGGTGACTCCGGTGGCAAGGCAGATCGAATTAATGCCCAATTCAGACCCTCAAAAAATGGATGCTGCTTGATCTCCGTTGCTCCTGTCACTGACCCCAATCGGTTCTCGGGCTCTTTCATTAGCAGTCTCTGGATAAGGTCCCTGGCTGCAAAACTAATAATCAAATCTTCAGGGAATTTCAGGCTCTGTGACACTACATTAGCTAAGGTGTCTTCATTCCCCGGTCCTTTGAAAGGTGTCCTACCAAACAGGAGCTCATATAGGAAGATACCGAAGGTCCACCAGTCAACAGCACTCCCATGCCCTTCCCCTCTAATGATTTCAGGGGCCAAATATTCATGGGTCCCAACAAAGGAATTGGATCGTGCACCTGTGGGTTCAACCACGAGCTGTGGCAATGGACTCACTTGGGAGGCTGGGTCAGATTTAGGCTTCCCAGTCTTTGTGGAGGTGGATATAAGACGTGGCGAGAAGCATGACATTTGAACCCATGAAGGTTGGAGGCAGAGAGGATTAATACAGCTAGATTCAGTGCAAGGTCCTGACAATCTTCTTGTAGGGTCTCCCGACAAAGATGACTTGAGAAGTGTAGGGTTTACAACACATCTAAGTGAGAGATCAAAATCAGAGAGCATAATGTGGCCATCTTCTCGAACAAGGATATTTTCCGGTTTCAGATCTCGGTACACCACCCCTAGCATGTGCAGGTACTCTAGAGCAAGGAGGACTTCTGCAGCATAAAACCTGCAGAGATTATGGAAAGTAAATGATCAAGAGCTACTATGGGCATTCACTCAAGGCTACAATCTATTCGACATTTTTGAGAATAAAAATTTAGTCAAGCCCATTATGTAGATCTCATTGCTGTATTTTTGCCCAGCATTACAGATGTACAGCTAGCATTGATATTGATTTGGTACAAATATGCAGTATCCTCCTACCAGGAAAAAAAATGCAGTATCCCACTTGTCCACATTTCCACAATGCCAAGAAATACAAGGTTTACCATCCATTCAGCAAAACTATTTAGACTAGCACCATTTGGCACACTAAAACCAATATGAAGGTGAATCAATATAAAAATCAATCGAAACATATTATGAGAGACATCTAGTGCAATAGAGATATAAGGCCTCTAGCAAATCACCACCACATAAACAATGCAAAATCAATTGGAAAATGCTTCTGAGTTCTGAAGACATCTAGTGGAATAGCAAGTAATGAATTTTGATATGGCAATATAGAGCTTCCAGAAAATCAAAATCTGATTATACTATCTATTTAAATTTCAGAGAGAAAAGGGAAAGGAGGGAGAGGTGTGTGTGTATGTGTGGGGAGGGAGGGAGAGGGGGGCGGGGCGAGGGTGTTGAAGATATTCTTATTCCAAGCATTATATAGTACATCGACTTTTATATGTGAGTAATAGCAGATGAAAAATTCAATCAAGAACAAGCAAGTTGTTCCAGTACAAATTAGGAGTGGCTGAAATCAACATAAGCAAGTACAATAGAAAAGAAAAGGGAACCGCTTGTATATTTAATTGAGTACTTAAAACTTGGTTATAAAATGTGAAATAACAGAGGCATCGATGCCAGAACCAATAAAATATTATTGAAATAGGGCAAAAATGCATCAGTTGAGGTGTCCCAAGAAAGATGGCAGGACAGAAAGCAACTATGTTTCCAGTACTATAAACCGAGCCTAAGCTTTTCAGGATTTGTTTTAAGTAAAAGCACCTGGATGTTTGCTCAGAGAAGCACTTTACTGGCTGTCTCTGACGAAGGACATGCAGATCTCCGCCTGGACAATACTCCATAACCAAGCAAGAGAGTCTGTCAGTTGTAAAATGAGAGTAGAGGGTTGGAAGGAAAGGGTGATCCAGCATCTGAAGTATCTCTCTTTCCGTCTGAGCTCTCACCATCTTTTTTCTACTTACCAAGAAATCATTATCCATAACCTTTATCGCAAACATGCATTTTGTACTAATTAGCTCAGCAAGATACACAGTTCCAATGTCTCCACAACCTAGCCTCTTCAGCAGTTTAAAGTGCTTCAATCCCAAGTTTCCATGTTGCAATTTTACAGTATGTATGGCTTCCCATCTCAAATCTTTGGACATGTGGGGTCTATGGCCATTATAACTGGAGCCACTCAGATTGCTCTCCTCACTTATGCTAGTAGTGCTGCTGCTGTATTCGCCAATGCTACTAGTTTTTGAGCTCTGGGAGCACTCTCCCTTCTCTTGTAATCTCAAGCTTTCACTGTTCTTCACTCTGAAAGTTCTATCAACATTACAACTGTTTGAACTGAAATCACGATCTGTTGAGAGTACTTCAGTATTGAAATTTCTACTTCCATTTGATGGGGAAATAGATTCCTTCGTTTCATTCTTCTGAGTACTGCAGGTAGTGTGGTGACCAGATTTACCAGAAGTACAACCATTGGAAACACTTACAACTTGGGCACATAAATTTGAATTGCTAGATACAGAAGTTACATTCTGGATTCCTTTCATTTTACCACAGGTTTTCCTCCTCTGGATTGGCTTTATTGCACGCGAACTCTTCCTCAAACTTTTCACTTTGGAACTGCTATTAAAGCTGGAGATGGAGTCCATATTTTCTTTCAACTGAGTGGCTGAAGCTGATGCTTTGCTTGCACTTTCTGATGAGGCAGGTCCAGTAGTATCTTGAGATGTTGCTTTCACCCTTGTTACTTTTGATGTGGTTTCACATTGGGAGGAAGTGCTTGGATTCAATGATTCCGACTTGGGCACTTGTAAGGATTCAGTTGTATTTTCAGTTGAGCTCAGTGTGCTGCTTTCTGGCACAAGTGATATTTCTACCAAACTCCCTTTATCTTCATTTGAGGAGGGAAGGCTGGTTTCACCAGATTCAACTACTACTGCTCTGTACAATTTTTTAATGGTTCCAGCTTCTGACACACCAGATACTCCTGTTGGTTTTGATAACCGCTTCATTGCAGCCATCTCTGATGCCTGAGAAATGCATAGCCCTCTCAACGCCTGTTTCAAGCTCACAGACTCTGAAATTCCTATTCCTGACGCCTGTGATATATCAACTCTTATTGGCCTTTTCTGGGGATTCTTTTGCACTGGGCGTGCTGCCAACTGTCGTGAAGGGCTGAATCCTCTAAGTGTTTTGACATCAATTGAGTTGAGAAGCTGATTAAGTTCATCTTCTACTGAATTATGCCCTGATGTTAGCATGAGATGCTTTTGAGCTCTTTCATTCACTCTCAATTTAAAACTTAAAGGAATTGTCGCTTTCAAATGATGAGTAGCATCCAAGTCTTCCTTTGATTCAATGATTTCAGAAGTGCCAGAAGAAGAGCCCATTTCGTGGGGGAAGCTCAAGAAAGATAAATGCAACAAGGCAAGAATGGTGCAGTATAATGGCAAATCACTTTGAATTAACCAATCTCTAAAGAAGCTATTGGTGGTAACAGAGCACAGAAACTGAACCAGGCCACACATTTGATTTGAACTTCTCATCCAGCATAATGGATCCCGGGATGAAGGCTCTGTACTTACTTCAAACTGAAGAATCCAAATTCTGCCAAGATCACGAAGTATCAAATCAAACAATTGCACAATTGACTGCTTCAAGAAACACCACCAATAAAATTTCAAATGACTATAGCAAATCCTTTCTATAACAGCCACCGATAGAAAACCATACTGCATTACATAACTAATTGATGAAAAAAGTTGAAATGTCAAAAGGGATCTTGAATGAAGAACAAGTTCGCCTAACTGGTGTTTTACTTGTAAAGGCAGTTGATAATCAAACATGAGTTGGTATGTGATGCAGAGCACCACATGAGTTTCTATATTTAGCAAGTTTCTATATTTAGATTTATGATTTCCACCTTTTCATGACTGTATTTTTTCTTTCATCTATTTGTTTAGTCCAATAGTTGGTTTTGTTTGGAGAAATTTAGTGATTTTACATATAATTAGGCTTTCTAATCATTGAGGGTAGTTTAGTATTTGTTTATTTGAGGGAATTTTGGTCTTTTTCATGTTTTTAAGTCATTATATATATATATATATATATATATATATATATATATATATATATATATATATATATATATATATGATGTAATCCTTGATACGGGATTGACACTTAATCAATAAAAAGAACAACTTTTGCTTTGTGCAAACTTGCCTCCATCGTAGGAAGCATGGTGACAAACCAAGGAACCCTCGTGAGAAACTAGGGAAGGCGAGAAGTCACGGGAAAAAATGAGAATCCTCTTGCAAGATCCAGGTTTTTTTATCTATCTCTCTCTTTTTCCCTTTCTTCTCTCTTTGCTACCCTCTCAAACCCAACCGAACTGTTGTCCCAGAACCGTCCTATTGCTGTCCTAGAACCGTCCTATTGCAGTCCCAGAAAAATCCTTGTTTACCGTCCCGACTTGTCCCAAATCCCACCCAGACTCGTCCCGATCTGTCCCAGATCCCATCCAAGCTCGTCCCAAGCCCTTCCTAAGTCCCTTACAGCCCTCTTACTGCAGCCAGAAGTCCTCTTGGACCCTTCCTTAGCCCCATACAGCCACCTCTACCTGTCCTAAACTACCATACAGCCATTACCTATCCTCTTTTATCATTAAATCCTTTTTTTTCATCCCTGATACTCCCATACCCTGCTGCCTCCACTTTGTTTTTGACACCACCTTGATTCTAAACCGTCCAAATTAGTTTCTTTTGTTGGATGATCTACTTATTTGTGGATTTAGTTAACCCCTTTGTTTTGAACGCCTTCCATTTTGAGTTGTGACTTGGTTTGGAATGTTACATAATTGTTCACATTAAATTGAATATTGGTATATTGGCAACAAATTTTTATTGTTTATTGCAATTATTAATTTTGAGTTTTAATTTCAGCTTCATAAATTTGATCCATATTGATTTCTTGTTACATTATAATTGCATTTAGGCATTTAGGGTCATCGTTTGTCTTATCCTACATCAGTATGCCAGCCTTTGACTTGAAGCTCCCAAAGTCCATATTGAAAGGTGGTTTATTTTCTGAGTACTAGGGATTTTAGTTCATTTTTTCCCTTCTATGAAATTATCCTAGTTACTTGATTTCCAGTCAAGTACTAAAAGAAGAAGGTGAAGACTCATTATCAGACACTCATTATCCAAATTACAATGCCTACAGTTTCTTTTTGTAGACTGTCCAGTGTTTACAAAGAACAGATATTGTGGCTGATTATTTTCATCTCTCTCTCTCTCTCTCTCTCATGGATCGGTCCAGCCCAGGCGAGCTCAGATTTTGGTTTCTGTGATGTTGGGCTAGACTTGAGTTACCAGGTTTTAAATTCAGGTTGGGTGGGCTTGGGTTTTGCCTACTTGAGCTACACCGTAGGTGCAATTGCCATCACAAATTTGAGCAAGCTCTTACATTAAGCCCTTTCATTACTGCATCCCAAGTCCTAAGAATCGAAAGTATTTCAATACACACCATAATTCAAGCCAAATCAATGGCTAACATTCAAAAAAAGCAGAATCCCATAAACTGAACTGTAAATCATAACATGCTATTGAACTAAAAATCTTGGAATTATTTAATCTTGAGAATCAGACAATAATAAGCACAGCTGCCAGAATAATATCAAACCACGGGGTTTCTATTCAACAACAACGAGTCAGAAATTTCATTAATTATAGATGGTCATCATCACTGAAACACTAACTAACAATATCTTTAAACTCAATACTTGCCATCTTCCACTCTTAATAAAACGAAAAAACAAATAAACACTTAAAAACAACCTTAAGAACCCACAAAAGGTGGTTCCTAGAACAATCAGAAGTACTTATTTTGCAATTTTAAAGGTTGTGGAGTTCAAGTCATGTTATCATTTTTTTATTTCACAAAAACAAAAACAATTGATAACCAGACGCAAAGCAAACCAACATGACATATATAATGAACCATTAACAAATGAAAACATTCCCAGAGTATTTTGATCACTCTAAAAATAAAAATAAAAATTCAGAGAGCGTTGGATACCAGGCACAGATATAAGCAATTGTGAGTTGTGATTTAAAAATAAAAATTAAAATTAAAACAAACAATACCATAAGAAAAAAATGAAAAGAATTATAACAGGGATAGGAGGCCCTGGTACCTGATTGACTATGCAAATGTCTGAGTCCGTGAGAATCTAAGGTTTGGAGAAGAAAAGAGGCAGGTGAAGAAATTAGGGTTTTCGGGTAAGAGAGAGGGGTAAACAAGTGGTGGTGAAAATTGCCAAATTACGAGAAGAAAAAGATAAAAAAAAATAGTGGGTGAGAGTGAGAGATTGCCCTTTCCAATCCTCTGCTTCTGAAATGAATGAATTATGGCGGAAAAGAGGAGAGAGAGAGAGAGAGAGACTGTAAAGAATCAGAGTTGAGTTGACAGACTTCAGATTCGTCAGGTACCGAGGTGTAATTGCAATGTAAAATAGTATTATTGTAATTTTTTCTATTTTTTCTTTTTCCTTTTAAAAATAATTAATTAAAGTGTTAATTTTAGCGGCGATAGCCCCGTGCCCCACTCTGCTTACCGAATCCCAGACGCCTCATTTCGATAAACGACACGCTATATATTTACCATTTCAAAACAAAACTTTATCAAGTTCCTTTTTGAATTAATAAATGCTTTAGAAAAAATTAAATTTACAAGTTACCGATTTCTAGACAGATATTTTATATAATTTGACATAGATATTTTGTATAAGGAAATAGATTTTAATATATTATCAATTTTATTGTTAGTATCATGAGTAAAATTAGAGCTTTTGTATAAACAGTAAAATTTTGATGAGTTGATTTATTATTCATATGAATTTTAGAAAGTCGATTTTAATTTTTATGGAAAAGATAAAATTGACAATACACTAAAACTTGTGTGGTATTCACAGCATCACAACTCAAATTTAAAAGTTAAAAAAATATATATACTTAAACTAATAGGCTTTACATGTTTAAATTGAAGCCAAAGATAGGCGCAATTTACAGACACTTAGATTTTCTACCTCTACACACTCGATCTCACATTTTTATTCATCCGAACGTCTGTCGATACTACAGTGATGTATAGTGTATTATTTAAATAATAAAATCTTCTTTAAAATTTTAAAGTTATTTTTTCAACATTGTGTATTTCTAAAATTTCTCAAATTGAATATCCGGACTAATTACGATAATCTGATAAAAATACTTTAAGAGTTCAAGGTCTTTTGACACTCCCAAATGCTTAAAACACAGTATTTTACAAATAAGAGTATCCCTCTGTTGTGCTGAAAATACATTTTGAAGTATCAAAAGATCTTAAAGTCTTAAAGTATTTTTATCAGGTTATCGTAATTAGTCTGGATATTTAATTTGAGAAATTTTATAATTACACAATACTTAAAAAATAACGGTGTATGTTGCAGATGCTACATTAATACATAGTGCATTAGTTAAATAATAAAATCTCCTTTAAAATTTTAAAGTTCTTTTTTAAGTACTGTGTATTTCCAAAATTTCTCAAATTGAATTACCAGACTAATTACGATAACCTGATAAAAATACTTTAAGACTTTAAGGTCTTTTGACACTCCCAAATGTGTTTTTGACACAGCCGAGGGATACCCTTATTTGTAAAACACTGTGTTTAAGCATTTGCGAGCGTCAAAAGATCTTTAAGTTTTAAAGTATTTTTATCAGGTTATCGTAATTAGTCCGGATATTGACTTTGAGAAATTTTGGAAATACACAGTATTTAAAAAATAACTTTAAAATTTTAAAGGAGATTTTATTATTTAAATAATATACTATGCATTATGTAGCCGACAGTCCAAACGAATGGAATTTACATATGAAGTACTTCGAATAAACCAACACATTCATTTGAACGAACGAATGAACATTGTTCTGCCCATTCATTCGAATGAATTAAATTTACACTTAGATATTCGTTCGGATGACTTCATTCATCTGAACGAATGCCAAATAAACTGGCAGTTCGTTCGGATGAGTAAAAATGCGGGGGTATAATGATAATTTCACTTAAAAATCTAAAATGAGGTGTGTAGAGACAGAAAATCCAGGTGTCTGAAAGGGGCGTCCAAAATATTATTCTCTCTTTCGGCGTTAAGAGCTATGTTTTTTTCAGCGGTAATAATAAGGGCTATTATACTTAAAGATAGAAAGCTATTATTTAATTTTTTTCAAAAAACCTCTTCATTTTAAGTTTGTATATTTTAAATTAAATCTAAGTATCTAACACCTTCAATATAGAACATGCTCATTTGTGAAAACCTCATTCAAATATAAAAATGAAATGGAATTTCTAATTATTTATCCTCTTTCTAATCTAAAGTCATAAAATGATTAGAGGGAATTTTAAATTAAAGAGTTAGAGAGATCATCTACGTATCTTCATTTATTTTGAATAGTACAATGGCATGCAAAACCATGGTACAGTTTTATTGCTGAATTGGGATTGAAATTTTTTTTTTCCACAAAAAAGTGGTAAAAAATTGGATATATTGAAAAGCAATATACTTTTCTCAAATTAAGTGAAATATTTTCCCTTTAACAAAATATCTCTAAAATAATGATAAAAATAATTCTATAGGTCTTCTACCGAGTGAGTCAGCCGAACTCACTCGTTAAGTACCCATAAAATTCTGTGAGAGGTGGGTACATCAGTCGTGTGGAGACCAGCGTATAGGGTCCAAGGTTATGGGTTTGACGATCGAGACTCCGGTGCTTGGTCGATGAGACCATAGATGAGTTTGGTTGGCAGTTTGTTGAGGATTGGTGAGGCGGTTACTCCCGTGTGGTAATCAGTTTGGGACTCTAGTGAGTCCGATTCTTGAGTTGGTCGTGGTATGTGCGCGGGTTGTCATGAGAGGGTCATAGGTCTAGTTGAGGACTAGAGACCCCGATCTGACTGAGGACCAGTCTGCGTAACCGTGGATGGGTGGACCGTTGCGGTTTGGCACATAAGGGAGTTGCATTCGGTTGGTTAAAGGATGTCTTAGAGGCTCGGCTGACGTGGGCCTATGTGCTAGGGGTAGGGCACACGTTTATATGGCTATGCATGTAGATATCGTAGACAATGATATGTCCATATGATTATGTACTGTGTATGCTTGATGACTTATGATGCATGTGTTACTTTCACTGGGCATGTAGAGCTCACCCCCTTGCCTCACAGGTACTTCATAGAGGGAAGGTTGGCGGGACCCTCAGTTGGACGTTGGGCATAGAGCCGCAGTTTCCTAATTTGTAAGGGTCCTATCTTGTAATTGAGGACTTTTTGATGTATTTGAATTAGGTGTACATTTCATTAAGTGAGACGAATGTAATAATGGGATGATGCTATAATTTGTAATCATAATTGATGCTCACGGTCTTTGAATTACTAGTGGGTTGCTATGGTTAGTATCCGAAATTGTATTGGATTATTTTTAGGAGTTTGAATCAGTTTTAACGTGCCCGTAGCGGGACGGGTCGTTACAATAAGAATTTAGGGATTGATAAAACTTAAAAGTGAAAAAAATTTGAAGGGCTTAATAAACATGACTTGATCAATCAAGTGAAGGTGATTTTTCACAAGCCTTATATTAAGCAATGACCTTTCTGACCAAGTGAATGGTTGTTCAACCCGCAGTTTTAAAGGTTATAAAACTTTAGAGTTTCAGAAGAATTTGAAGTGATCAAATTTTGAAATTTTTAAAAAATATAGTTTGAATGATTGTTCAAGGTATCTTTTTATTATCCATATATTTGAGCATAGATCTTCTTTCGACCAAGATGATATTTGTGGGCCTACATGTTTTCTAAGATTGCAATAGTTTTTTTTTTTTAAGATCAAGGTATTCAAACGTTCTATTTGACTAATCCTTTGAAACATATAAACCTTTTTATCTGCACACGTCGAGTACAAATTATGGAGAGTAATCCTTTTTGTATTAAAAGAGCCTTGATTTCAAAAATTCACAGAAATAAAAGTGAAAATTGATCATCAAATTAACCGTTCAAGATTAAGATTGCAAAAATTTAGAAATTAAAAAATTATACAATGTATGTTATTTTGATCTTATTAAAAGGTTGAGTCCATGATGCAAAAAATTTCACCCTTCATGATTATGTCGGTGTCTTGTACATTCATTTACTCCGCATTCACATGAGGTCTAGAAATTCTTCACAAAATTTGGAAGCCTCAAATCTCTGAGTCATTGGAAAAATAAAGAACAATGATGCATGAGTTTGACCTATCATTCCAAGGACACTTTATTTGGTATAGTTCAAAGGACACTCAGAATAATGCCTCAATTATGATGCTCTATAATATAATTTATTAATAAAATAAAAAAATACTTTATTCATCTCATTTTAATTGTCTTATTTAAAATATTTGTATTTTTTAAAAAATTCTCTATATAAGATTAACACTCTATGTGATCTCATCTATTTTTAACACAGTTTATGTTATTCTAATATAAATGAGACAATTATTTTGAAAAAATGTTAAAATTCATATAAGACAATTAAATTATAAGAGAATGACAAATATTAGTTAAATTTTTTGAATCTTCTTCATTTCGACAAGCAACACGATTAGCTAAAGATAAAGTTGGAAGGCATAGAGTTTGAAAATTTTAGCTTCTCAAGGCCCAGTGTTCCAACCGGAACCTTTCTAGAATACTAAGGAAGAAAACAAAAAGATCCACACCCACAGTCTGGACCAGACAACTAGGAAAGCCCAAACCCAAGGCCTAGAAAGAAATTACATGTTACAAAACACACCAGAGCTACAAAAATCTCACTAACCATTTGGAGATATGGAAAATGTCTTTTCAAAATTCAAAGAAGTGATTCTACGAATAAAAAATGAGATTGAAGTCTAACAATCCATTTGCATAAGATTAAGCCTTAGTTATTGATACCATTGGAAGCCTATTTCTATAAGAGATAAAGTTCCCCACTTTTTTTTTTAATATCACCATCCATCATCACCCATATCACTCAATAGTCACTAGTATAAACATCTTGTTTAGAAGAAATATCTTTTCTACCGTACAAAAATAATAATATAAAAAAAAAATAAAAAATAAAAAGGAGAAAATTAACACAGAGAATCAAACCATAATACTGAGATTTACGTGGTTTTCTTTCGGAACGTCCACACGTTCAACACTAATTTGATACCCTCAAAGGTAAAAGATCAAATGAGAGATAACTTTCACTCTCGTTACAATTTTTACTATATTGTCTCTCTCGCAGAAAAATGACAATATATATTGCCATGATTAGAGTCTATATTAAATGTAAGGTGAAAATTATAAAATTATCCTTTAATGAAATACATCTCTCGTGATGAGCCGCCACAAATTCTACCATGGAACCAAAAATGCAATAGAATAATGGGCAGGGGCTCTTGGAGATATTCTAGCCAAGGAGAGTCAAATCAATGTCACAAATGGGAATCAAATGCACCATTTTTTTTATTAGAAGGCAAGCATCTAGCTTTCGTTAGGGTGGTTTGACTATCAATTTAGCACTCATATGTGTCTCAAAGCACTCATTTCGTCTAACTTCCAACAAAGTATCACTATTGTTTGATTGAATAGTCTAAAAAGACTGTCGAGTGATTGCAAAGAGGCTGGAAGCCTTAATTTTTATCCTTGCTAGCTGGGCAAAGTAGAAAAACATGCATAAGTATCTTCATTCATGTTGTTCATGCATAATACTTATGCATGTAGAACTTAAAACAAATGAATTAATTCTTATTTTATGAAAAGATTGCTCAAAAATGTTGTACATTTCTATGTAATAGGATAGTAAAAATATAAAAGTAATAATGTATTACTGACCATATGTGTGGTGGATCAGCATGCATATCCTCTCTGTTCTTCATCATAATTTTGCCAATCTTTTCATGCCTCCAATAATGATGCAAACTGCTGATGAAATGAGTCCTTCCAAGTTTAGGATCATATCCTTTTAATTATAACTCAGCATCAGGTTTGGCTTGACCTCTCTAAATTTAACCCAAGAATCTTTTAAGCCTGACTTGATTTATTAAAAAAACAGTCTTCAGAATTTAAAAATAAGTATGAATTGAGAGGATTTTTTTAAAAAAAATTTACATGAGGAAAAACACGGGAATTCAGTGTAAAATTTTCATGACTGATAATCACTGTCCTTAAGACACACTAAATGAACTATGGGGGATCGAATCTGACATCTTCTACTTTTTAAAACGAGAGATTACAAGTTAAGATATATTATGTGAGCAATTAAGAAGATATCTAATGTTAGGTTATGATTGTTTATCTAAGATGTGTAATAATAGAAAACATTTTTCTATTAGAGTTCAATGAGAAAATGCCTGTTACGAGTGCTGTCATCCTCCACGTCCAAACAAATCTCTGGGCATGGACAACGAAAGGCAAGCAAATTCCAAGAAGTGTGCCTGCCGACTCCAATGGCAACAGTGAACCACCGTCCACTACCGACGGGACGGGTTATAACCTAATTTGGACGGTTCTGCAGTCGACCAGACTCGATTGACAGAGATCTCCATGCGTACTTTGGCCCGCTTCATTGATATTACAGCATCAAGTTGCACAAAAGGTGTTATTTTATTTTCAAGCAACACTAAAATGTTTAGAAGTGGTAAATTATGTCAAATAGATTGTCGGCTCTGAAATTTCTAGTGGCTAGGCGAATTTTTTGAAATGGAATTTTTATATATTCATAAAAAATAAAATTATATATATATATATTTTATAAAGTGTGAAATATCCAAATAAAATATCATAATCAAATTTATAATAAAATATTATTTAAAATTTATTCTTCTCAAATTTTGAGATGTAAAATTTCTAATTAAATTACTATATTTAAATTTTTTAACCTATTTTTTTTAATAGATAAGATAGTTAATTCATTCAATCTTTCTTATAACAAATTTAATTTCAACATGTGTCATGCATGTTGATTTTTTATTTTTTTTATTACTATTTTATTGTATTTAAAAAGACTAGTCGATATATTAAAATATATAATGCATTTAAAACAACTTATAAAGTAAAATTATATTAAAAAATTATCACTCAATTATAAATTATAAAGCACAAAATAATCATTTAAATTTAAACTCATATTCTTTCCATTCAACCATCTATATCATAATGAATACTAAGTTTCCTTATTTAGGAACTTCTTTAATTCACACTTTTATTAAAATTTCTAAAAAAATTGATAAGAATAATGATTAGTTAAAATTTGACCTTTATATAATCATGTTAATCCTCTAATAGAGTCAATTATTCATCTCAATTCTTAATTTTGTAAAAAAAAAATAAAAAAAGAGGATAAATGCTTTTTATCATGATGTTTAATTAATTTTATTAGAATTATAGATTTAAACTCGATAGGAATTTAAGTCAAGAGACGTAACGAGTTTGTCAAGCATTTTCAAGTTGACTTTAAATACACTCCAAGTTATTTTACTTAAAGAAAAATTATGTCTATTATTTTATTTAAAGAAAAATTATGTCTAAATTTATAAGAAATTGCAAAAAGTTTTACAATATAGACACTCTCCATGTAAAGTTATTTTACTTTTAAATTTAGAAGAAATTTCAAAAAGAAAAATTATGTCTAAATTTATAAGAAATTGTAAAAAGTAAAGTTATTTCTAAATTTACAAGAAATTGCAAGAAAATTATGTCTACATTGCAAGAAGTTGGAAAAACGAACCCAACATGAGTTGAACACACAACCGTTAGATTGATAATCAAATGCTCTACCATTGCACCACCACAAATCCATTGTCTTTTAAAATAAACGTTAAAATAAATTTATAACATAAAAGAAAGTGTGGGAACTTAAAAATTCAACCCGACTTATGGGCCCTATCTATTTGAGACCCTAGGCGGTGGCCTAGTTCCCCTAAGACCAGGGCTAGGCTGTCCAACTACTTCAGAAGGAAAAGTAAAGTACATTTTTTATTTTCTGCTTAAGAGTCTGGTGTGACTTGGTCGACCTAATCATAATATTTCCATCGTTTAGTTGATACACTTAAAATCACCCATCTCAAAGATCGTTTCAGCTTATCTTTTAATTGAAATAATTTGACATTACTATTCTTTTTTATATTCTATTATATATATATATATATATAAAGAATTCTAAATTTTTTTAAAGCTTACAATTAGAAAAATATAAATTATTAATTATTAATGTAATACTAAAGAAAGTGATAAAATTGAGAAGAAGAATAGAAGAAATAATTATATTTATTTGGCTGCAAGATACTGTAATTTTCTTTTATGACGGAAGGTGTTTAGTCATTTCACCAGACTAATTTTTCGAGGAATGTAAAAACTTTCAATATACACACGGGATTAAACTAAAGAGAATGACCTTTTGAAAATGAATGTGAATCAAACACATGCATCTTTTAAGTTGAAAAAAAAAAAAGCCAACATGATTGAAATATAGAAAAAAAGGTTACAGATGGGTGTTTTCTTCAAGACCACATCCAAGAGAAATATTTGGATTCATTTCAGCTGAAATAAAATGAAAATGACTATGCCCGAAACGGTACACACTAATACAGATGACCTCTGACAATTAAAGATGAGGGAGCTCACCGTCTGGAGAAAGTGTATTCGATCGACAGCATTTACTTCTGCCCAGTATTCACTTCTTCTCCCACAGAAGACAAGTCTTCAAATTGATCCGGACGACGAGGTTAGCGGTAAAATGGAGATGGCGACCCGGACCCATCAAGCTTAAAACTAAGTCTTTGTCGTGAATCACCAACGGGGAAATCAGGTGTCTGTGACTTGTTGGGTTGTAAACGAGAGTACACATTGACTATGAGGGCAAAAAACTTTACTTAAATGAAATTAGATAATTTTATTTATCAGACTAATCTTTTGTGCTGAAATCCCAGTCTTAATAGTGATATTGAGTTAGATCACCAAACCATACACGTGGGCTTATGAATCCTCTAGTCGAATAGGATGGTTGGTAACGTTCTATTCATAAAAAAATCTCGTTCGAAGAGGAGATTGTTGAGGTACAACGAGATTGTCACATCAATTATAAGAGGGATAATTATAAACTTATATGAGACTGAATAATTTCACCTACCAAATTAGTCTTTTGGATTAAAAACGTAATTCTAACGTGAATAAGTCTGATTATCCTTTGAGAGGAGTTAGAGGAGTTGGAGAAGGCAGAATTGCTCAGAAACAAAACAGTCGGGTCCCTCATACCACCAAAACAGTCGATCCTCATTCATTTACTCATTTACTCCACTCCTGTCGTCTAAACTCCACACACTTATTACCATATTTATTACTATAGTCCTGCTCCTGCTCACTGTTGTTGGGTTTATGCATAGAAATACCTTCTAAAAATAAAAAATATTCGATCAATATATATTTTATTAAAGAAGTTGACTTGAAAAATGTTTGAAAATGAAATGAGGAAAATTTGAAAAAGACAGAGATCGATCAGATAGGGAATATTGTTGGAGTTGATGCGAACGAGTCTCACGTTTGAAATGTAGAGAGATCTAAAGGTTTATAAAGGACTTGGGTCTAACCACGTAACAGGCTAGTCTTTTAAGCTCGAATCCCAAGTTCTAACAAGTGATATCAAAGCCAAGTCTCAGACTACCTGATGTGTGTTATAATTTTCTTTAATGAATTGACAATTTGGGTATGAATTTAATAATTAATTAAATACAGTTCATTATTTGATTCATACCCATTTATTGACATAATTCAATCATCTATAATAAAATCATAAGATCTTGAATGAACAATACTTTACAAAATTATCATAATCATAATATTAACATAATACGGAAATGACATCATAATAATGTAAAATCATACCCGATGAATCCATCGCTACTATTACTGTAACAAAACCTTTCGCTGCGCTGCTTTTGTTTCCTACTGCTTTCTTTCCTTTAGCCCTTTTGAAAGAAATCAAAACAAAGCAAAAGATAGAGAAATAGAGATGCCTTTGGATTTCTCTCTCCTGCCCTTCCTTTAGTCTCAATGCTCTGTTATTCCTTCTGGTGATGGGATCCAATAATTGTAGAGAGAAAATAGTTATGGGAGAGAGAGGACCCTCAAGCAGTTATTAAAACTGAAGTCACAACCCATCATAGTGACAACTGAATCCACCTCTTCATAACCGACACTCCTTTCATTTGATTATGGGTCCTATGTTTGACTCAAGTTAAATGGGTCATAATGATGTGGGTCATATTATTTTACATTCTCCCACTTGGCCCACATTAACTTCATCATAGAAACAAAATAAGGATAACATAAGGTGCGCACATAATCCATATTCAAATAAACATAATACGGTTATCATCATAATGCTAATACTAAATGACTCACAAGTGCGAGTAATGGCGGTTGCACATCATCTTATCCGATATGGTCCCTTCCATCAACCACAACACAAGTGACCCACTCACTACAGCTCTTAAGTGAGGAATTTTACATAATAGTCCATATAAATGTCTTAATACAAAGACTATTCCTGTTAGTGATAAATAATCATACATAATGTATACATATAAACATAATAAACAGGAATAAAATGTCAGAAACGCTATCATGAGTACTCAAGTGTCAAAATCACAGATAGATATATAAATCAGTCCAAAATAATACATCATGATGGGTTACATTCAAGACCCATTCTATTGGTATGTTCCTTGAAGGTCTTTATAGGCAACCCTTTCGTTAATGGATCTGCAATAATAAGCTGTGTGCTGATATGCTCAATTGACACTATTCGTTTCTGAACCTCTTCTTTTACGACAAAGTACTTTAATTCCATGTGTTTCGATCCTTTAGAGTACTTGTCGTTCTTGGAGAAGAAAACTGCTGCGGAATTATCACAATGAATTCTCAGCGGCCTGGCAATACTGTCAACAATTCCAAGTCCTGAGATAAAGTTCCACAGCCACATTCCTTGAATAGTGGCCTCATAGCACGCCACAAATTTCGTCTCCATGGTAGATGTTGCAATAATAGTCTGTTTGGCACTTTTCCATGAGATTGCTCCATTAGCTATAAGGAACAAATAGCCAAACGTTGACTTTCTGCTATTAACGCATCCACCAAAGTCCGAATCAGAATAGCCAATGACTTCGAGATTCTCGAATCTCCTAATTGTGAGCATGAAGTCCTTATTATCATGTAAATATCTCATAACTTTCTTTGTAGCTTTCCAATGATCCATTCCAAGGTTACTTTGATATTTGCCCAGCATACCGACAGCGAAGCTGATGTCTGGTCTAGTACAGGTCTGTGCATACATGAGACTACCCACTGCTGAAGCATAAGACATTTCCTCCATTTGTTTTCTTTCTAGTTCATTTTGCGGACATTGCTTAAGATTGAATTTGTCTCCTTTCTGAATAGGGGCATTTTGAGAGGAACAATTTTGCATTCCGAATCTCTCCAAAATTCTTTCTATATAGGCTTTCTGAGACAGACCTAATAGCCCACGCGTTCTATCACGGAATATTTCTATTCCAATAACGTAAGATGCCTCTCCCATATCTTTCATTTCAAATTGTGCGGAGAGAAACTTCTTGGTTTCATGCATAAGACCAAGATCATTAGTGGCAAGCAAAATGTCATCAACGTACAATATCAAAAAGATATATTTGCTCCCACTGACCTTCAGATATATACACCGATCAACAGTGTTTTCTTTAAATCCGAAAGAAGTAATGGTATCATCGAACTTAAGGTACCATTGCCGAGAAGTTTTCTTAAGACCATAAATTGACTTCTTAAGTTTGAAAGCCAAATGTTCCCTGCCCTTTATGGAGAAACCTTTAGGTTGATCCATATATACATTCTCATCTAGATCACCATTTAAAAAGACGGTTTTCACATCCATTTGGTGTAACTCTAAGTCATAATGAGCCACCAAAAGCATAATAATTCTGAAAGAGTCTTTCCTGGATAAAGGGGAGAAAGTCTCTTTATAATCAATGCCATCCTTTTGAGTGAACCCTTTGGCTATAAGTCTGGCTTTATACCGTTCGATATTGCTCTTTGAGTCTCTTTTAGTTTTGAAGACCCATTTACATCCAACTTTCTTGTATCCATCGAGCAATTCTACTAAGTCCTAGACTTCATTCTGGTCCATGGATTTCAATTCATCTTTCATGGTATCCATCTATTCATCAGAATTTACACATTTTATGGCTTCTTCATAAGTGACTGGATCTTTAATAGCCCCTAGATCATATTCTGACTCTTTTAAATATACCACATAATCATTCGAAATAGCAGGTCTCTTTTGTCTCTGAGACCTTCTTAAGGCTATTTCTTGTGGTTGTTCTATTATCGGTTCATCAGTGGTGACAGTCTCTTCCTGTCGGAGTGATTGATCATCTAAGTGTTGTGTTGTATCGTCAGGTTGTTCAATGACATTAGGAACAACTACAACAAGTTTTCTTTCATGTGGATTATAAATTCTAGTTTCTGCAGGACAACCCCACACATGTAGGTGTCTCAAACTGGGTTTCCTTCCTGTCCACAGTCCATAAGGAGTTTTACGAACTGACTTACTAGGAACCCTGTTAAAAATATACACTGCAGTTCTTAAGACATACATTCACAACATAATGGGTACGGCAGTATTGCATAACATGCTCCTAACCATATCTATAAGTGTACGGTTGCGCCTTTCAGAAACACCATTTTGCTGAGGCGTACCTGGCATCGTATATTGTGCCACTATACCGCGACTTTCTAGTAATCTAGTAAATGGCCCCGGGTGTTGACCCGTCTCATCATACCTACCATAGTATTCACCACCTCTATCGGATCTAATGATTTTCACTTTTCTATCTAATTGTCTTTCTACTTCAGTAATAAAAATCTCTATGGAGTTAACCGCTTGAGATTTATCGTGCAACAGATATACATAACCATAACGTGAAAATCATCTATAAAAGTGATGAAGTAGGATTCTCCACCAAAAGATGGAACATCAAATGGGCCACATATATCGGTATGGATCAGTTCAAGAAGCCCTTTACTTCTTATGGCCCCTTTCTTAGTGTGTTTGGTCTGTTTACCCTTAATACATTCCACACACACTCCTAAGTCGGTAAAGTCGAGATTCGAAAGAATCTCGTCTTTAACAAGTCTTTCAATTCTTTCTCGGGAAATGTGTCCCAAACGTTTATGCCACAAATTTGAAGAGTTTTCATTAATCAACCCACGTTTAATACCAACATTATGATGTAGGGTTAGGACAGTGTTTGCAAAGTCATTATCAAGCTTAATATGATAAAGGCCATCAAATAATAAACCAGACCCAATGAAAGAAGAAGATTTAAACAAACTGAAAGCATTACTACCAAATTTACAATGATAACCATTAAGGTTCAACTTAGAAACAGAAATAAGGTTTCTACTTACTGTAGGTACATAAAGACAGTTAAATAAATCCAAATGACAACCAGTATCAAGGAGAAGGCGATAGGTTCCAATGGCTTCAACATGTACTTTTTCCCGGTTGTCTAAGTAAAGGGAGACTTCAGTTGGGTCGATGGTCTGGATTGTAAGGTATCCCTGCATTGTATTAGAAACATGAGTTGTTGCCCCAGAATCAAGCCACCAAGTGTTAGAGGATACTTCAGTTAAATTAGATTCGAAACATACTGAAATGTAATGAATACCTTTCTTTTCGAACCAAGCCTTCCTCTTATGGCAGTCCTTCTGGAAGTGCCCTTGCTTTCGACAGAAATGGCACTTCACACCACCCTTTCCCTTGTCATGAGTCTTGGAGGTCGTACTAGACTCGTGTGGCTTTGACATGAATTTCTTAAATTTCTTGGGCTTCTTTCCTTTCTTACTTGGCACTTGAGTTGTTAAATGAACTGAGTGATGACCCATTTGCTTAAGTCTGGCCTCTTCTTGGATTGACATGCTAGATAGCTCATTGATTTGCCATTTATCTTTCATGGTATTATAATTAATTTGGAATGGCCCATACTGAGGAGGTAACGAGTTCAGGATGAACTGTACCAGAAATGACTCATCTACAGTCATACCTAAGTTCTTCAATTGAGCAGCGATATTGGTCATTTCAATCACATTCTTAAGAAAATCTTTTGCATTCTCGGAGGTGGGTAGAGAAGACCTGATGTTGCTGGCTATTGTCACACGCATAAATTTAAGGCTAAGCCTGTTTGACTTAACCCATAACTCATGGGCTGACTTCTCTGCAGCCGTACTAGTTTCAGTAATAGTAGGCCTGTCATCTATTAGTGCTTTGTCTAGATCAAGTACACCTAAGTTAAACTCAATCTGTTCTTTCCACTCAGAGAAGTTTAACCCATTCAATATGAGGACAGAGTTAGCTTGCGTATGCAGTGTAACAGATGAAGATGCTGCAAGATACACATAATATCATGATCACTACTTAATGCTATAAGTTGTACTTAAATTGAAACACATAAATAATAACTTTAGCAAATAGTGTTACTGGTGATATACCTTTGGGTAATCTAATAGTACACTATTTATAAACATTACGGTGATTCTCAGTCACCGATAGGACTAACTAATAAAATATAGGTGATTAAATATCACCGTCACCTTTGGGTGTCCGGATAAAATATCAACCACAAATACCCATCAATTATCCTATCCCAATCCATTAACCATTTGGAACGGTGCACCTTTGGGCCAACCTAATATCTTTATGGCTAGGAATTGCATTTTGTAAGGTCATTATTATCCAATACTTGGGAGGAGTACTGAATCTTTTTTATAAGACTCGAAATTCGACTCATTCCGATTGGGCCACTTTGGTGACTACCAAATCGTATCTTTATGTAAATTTAAGTCAAGAATAATGACCTCATATCATAATTGAATCGAATTTTATTTATATTCAATTCATCGAACACATAGTATAACATTAGGTGTTCTTATAAAAATATTAAATTTTTTTTTTTTTTTAATTTCATCATGATTGTATTTGTTTCTCTTATAAGAAACTTCACATAAATATTTTGACAAATCAAATAATCTTAACATAATATACTATTCAGACTTGAGACTGTTATGTATTTTCAAAATTCATATGTGATACTTGACAATGAATTTCTAACATCATACTTCATCATAAAGTATATCTCTTCCCTCTGAATTTTAAATATTTGAAAGTCTTCTGCTTCCTTATTATCAACAGATGCTCGACACGTGTCAAAAAATACATGCTCTTAATGTGATGGTTAAAACCAGTAATTTCTCTCTGGAAAATCAAAACCAGTTTGAGATTTGTGAGGTTTTCCGTACCATTTTGAACAATTTGTGTCTTTGTATCAGTGATGGATTGATGAAAATAAAATTCTCAAGGTCATTATTTCATAATTAATTAAATAATGAAAATAAAATTCTTAAGATCATTATTTTATAATTAATTAATGAAAATAAAATTCTTCATCATTTATCTTTAATGAAAGCATCATTGATTCATAGAACCTGGCTCTGATACCAATTGTTATAATTTTCTTTAATGGATTGACAATTTGGGTATGAATTTAATAATTAATTAAATACAGTTCATTATTTGATTCATACCTATTTATTGACATAATTCAATCCTCTATAATAAAATCACAAGATCTTGAATCAACAATACTTTACAAAATTATCATAATCATAATATTAACATAATGCAGAAATGACATCATAATAATGTAAAATCATACCCGATGAATCCATCGCTACTATTACTGTAACAAAACCTTTCACTGCGCTGCTTTTGTTTCCTACTGCTTTCTTTTTGCTATGGTACTTTCTTTCCTTTAGCTCTTTTGAAAGAAATCAAAACAAAGCAAAAAATAGAGAAACGGATATGCCTTTGGATTTCTCTCTCCTGCCCTTCCTTTAGTCTCAATGCTCTGTTATTCCTTCTGGTGATGGGATCCAATAATTGTAGAGAGAAAATAGTTATGGGAGAGAGAGGACCCTCAGGCAGTTATTAAAACTGAAGTCACAACCCATCATAGTGACAACCGAATCCACCTCTTCATAACCGACACTCCTTTCATTTGATTATGGATCCTATGTTTGACTCAAGTTAAATGGGTCATAATGATGTGGGTCATATTATTTTACAATGTGGGCTCAAGAGATACCCCAACGAACGAGATGGCCGGTGTCGCTCTCTCCACTAGAGGGTCTCGTTTGAGGGGGAGATTGTTGGGACTGCTGCGAAGGAATCCCACATTTGAAATGTAGAGAGAGATCTAGGGGGTTATAAGGACTTGGGTCACTCCATCTAACATGTTAGTCTTTTGGGCTGGAAGCCCAAGTCCTAAAAAACATTTGTAAATTTGCATCTTTCTTTTTGATATTTGTAGATCTTTTTCGATTGTTGTCCGTAGACGTAGGCCTTTGGCTGAACCATGTAAATCCATATATTCTCTCTTTGTGTGGATGATTGTTTGATTTATGAATCGTCTTCGTGTGAATGCTTGTTTTGATATTTGACTGTTTATGTTGCGATTAGATTTTCTGAATTATGCACAACAATACACGTGTTGAAGTAGATTGGCTAAACGATGTTATTGTTAAAAAATCATGACTAGATAACATTCTTGAGGTAGAATTCACTTTTGAAAGCTAGCCATTGACGTGCAACTACGCCCTATGCCCTACGCCGCACATGGAAACTTCACACACATGTAACTACATCCTGCGATGTACGCGGAACCTGCTCTGATACCATGTTAGAAAACTATGACTTGATAATATTCTTGAGGTAGAACACACTCTCAAAAGTAAGCCATTGAAATTAATTTCCCAAATTAACTGATGTGGAACTTTTTATCACTTGACAGTTATTAATGAAGCTAATAGCAATAGCAAATTAAGTATCATTCAGGGCAAGATTATCTCAGATCCAGGATTAGTTCAAGGGTACTCGTTAAAGCAAGTTGTGTTGTATTTTCAAGGGTAGATCGGCGCCGATATTGCATTAGTTTCATAATACACCTATTGCTGGTCACTTGGGCTTCTTCTGTACTTAAGTGAGTGCTCACCCACTTCCATTGGCAAGGACTTAACAATATGTGAGTAAATACAGGGTTATCTTCCTTCTCTGATGAACGTTTCCTATATTTATTCACATCTAATAAATTCAGACCAGTTTCTGCGTAATTCATGTTCTAGCAAGAATGTGCAAAATGTTTGGGCTAGGTGTTCAAGTTGATTTTAAGTTTAGATCCAGGTGTGATAGAATCAGAGCAATTGAATATAGAATTGGTTCGACTAAGATTGCAAAACCCAACAAACACACCATGGTTGCACAAACAGTGCCGACATTGCAACTTTTGCGGTTACTTTGACCAATGGAAAAGAGTATATTCAAAAATCTATTTTAAATTTAAGTTAAAGAGAACAATTTTGATTGAATAAATTAAAAAATTAAAAAAAGTAAAAAGTTAGTTAAATATTGCAAGTTAAAAAAAATTACACAATTCAATAAAAATGAATTTTAGTGGTCTTTATCGACATGTTTATTATTATAATCTAAAGGGAGTTGACCTAGAAGGCACACCATGATTAATTCATATTTCAAATAGTTGACGAAAATCCCACAACAAATGTCCAATGAAGCAATCATAGTTCAACTAAAAAGCACATCCAATTGTTTTCGCTAATGGTTAAGATGTTCACTTCATGAAGTGTGGTCTTCACTTTAATTCACGTTCAACTCTAATGGGCTATTTTTAATAGATTTAATTGATGTGTGTAGACTGAGAAGTTACACATACTCGTAGGATTAACCTCATCTTCAATGTGAGGTAGAGATACTCATATTGTATATATATATATATATATAACTCACATCTAATATCCCTGAATGAATGATCAGATCCAACAGTGAGAGCAACGAGTTTCTAAGAAGACAAGGCATTACATGCCCCAGCCTTCCAAATTATGAATTGGAGGGAGCCATTTGCAAACCCAACATGTACTTGGTCAGTGTGGAGAGGTTTTTACACCATTGATCAACCATGGAAACGAAGGTTGATGGTGGGTCTGGTCTGTTAAGGAATGGCTTGCGGAAAGAGGGCCGACCCTATTTCTTCCTTAGAAGCTGACAATGACAAATTCATCTCAACTCTGAACTCTGAACTCTGAAGCCAAGCATTCATGTCTCCATCTATGCAAGTAGCACCATAAATGAGTTAAACCAGTTATTCCGATGCAATTGTGCTGAATTAGAGTTCCAGCTTGATGCCGCTCAAGCTTGACCTTGGCTTCATTACCAGCCTACTCAAGTCGAGTTCACGAAATGATAGTTTTATTTTTAAGTTTTTTTTTCATAAGATGAGTATACCTACTTTATATTGAAGGTAAGACTAATTCTAAGGATACACGAAACAATTCACAAATCTCGTGCAACAGGTAAATCAAGGAAAAGTAGAAGCCAAGACCTCTATTCTAATTCTAAAAATTTAGGCCAACTGAACTATCTATGCAGATTAAGTTGAAAGGACATGTAAGTAAGAAAATAGATAAGTGGTAGAAATATTCTTTATTATAAAAATATCGGTGATTCTATCGCTTTTCAATAAGTAATCATTTTATAGTTTTGAACTAATGTGATGGGTAACCATTTATATCTAATCCCATTTGAAATAGTTAGGTAACTTTATCCTAAAAAGATGATTGTTTTCATGATTCAGAGGACTCATTTAAAGAATGGTGAGAAGACAAGCAGTAATTGCTCCAGCAGTCCATTTGGAAACCTTAAACAAATGCATCTGAAACTCCACAGTCCACTAAACCAGGGAAGTAAAGAATTCCAACGACTTGGCTTAGTGAGTTCAGGATTGAAATCTTGGATTAATTCCTAATGATTCCAATGAAGACTACTTTCCATGGGATACGTAAAGAGTAAAGTTCCATCGACAAATTCATTACAGCTCCGCTCAAGTTTGATTCAGCTTCATCTTGAGTTTGGCTAGAAATCAAGTCAAAATGTACTTCACAAATTGACAAATTCATTTTTTGAACTAATTTATAAAAAAAGTTGTTAATAAGCACATTTAATATAAGTGTTAATTACGTCCATATCCTATGGGTAAACGTATGTATTTAATGTTAACGTTTATTAGAGGAAATAATAAACACACCCTAAAATATAGGAATAAAATCACAATCACAAACAACACCAAAGATTTACGTGGTTAGGCCCACCCTTGGCCTACGTCCACAGAGCGTGTAATGATTTTATTATTCAAAGAAAGAAGAAAGAAGAGAGTACAATATAAATTCCTTAGAATGTATACCAAAAAGCCCAAACACAGTCGGGATCCTGATCAAACTCCTTCTTCTCTGTTATGTTCTACTCAGTGTTGCTGACGGTATGTAAGCCCTCTTTCACACAGCACCTCTCCTTGGTTTACAGATCTGCCGATCAGATTTTTCGTGTGTATATCAGACGGTGAACATCCCTTTGTTCACCTCTTTGTACACGCCCTTTGTTTCTTGGTGAAAGACACATCTGCTACTGTTGTATGGAGCAATGCCCTTCAAGATGACAACACCTCATTGTTATGAAGATAAAACCGTGTAGCCTTTGTTTGTCTCCTTGCTGTACAATCAGCAAGGACCCCTTCTTCCTGTCTATCGTGTAGCCACAGACAGCAGACCTTCCTTCTTGCCTTCTTGAAACAATCATTACTGAAACAGACGCTCTCTGTTCAGCTTCCAAATAGCACCTCTGCTGTATGTCAGCCTCTCAAATAACAACTCCCTCAAATCTATATTCGTGTATTGCTTAGTGCTTGTGTCACTTTACCGATATGATGTCGTGTATATAAAGTATACACAGTCGGTCCCTTGTTGGAGTTTCAATAGAAATTGCTATTCATAGTTCGTATAACTCTTGCTAAGAATACACCCTGTTTATATTAAGACATTGCCGAGAATTCCCTACATAGCAGTTGTTGTGTCTTCCTATCTCCAGATAAGAAGCCCACTTAGATTAGTAATTGCCATGTGTGTATTTCACTAGATTGTAGGAGAAAATCCAGTCCCGATTTTGTCTTGGCTTTGTGGAATCGAGCCATACGTCAACAATCTCCACCTTGGCGAGAATCCACCAATCCTCCAGAGATAACTGTGACAACGCCCTCCACTGCATTTGCACATTATGCACCCCTATGCACACCGACCGCTCCCGACCAAGCTCCACCTGCAGCTGCATCCTTTTGCATCTCTGTGTGAGATGTGCGCATCCCCACACTCAGGGATGCTCCACCTGTCTTCTTTAATTAGAAGAATTTGCCAAACCTAAGCCTTGCTTGGACTTGACAGTTATCCACCGCATTGTCGGACCCGACGCACTTTTCTTTGTGTGGCACATAGACATTCTCGCATTTCCCTTCGTGCTTTCACCTGCATCATGGAAACTAGACAAAAAACCACAACCATGTGGTGCAAAAGTAACATTACTTTTCGAGCCTTGCCTGACTGGAGTCTTGCGGGTTCTTCTCCTTATGCCTGCACCTCGATTAGGAGGTCCCTGATGTCTATCAATTACTATGTTCCCTAACAGTGTATACAGACTACCATGTCTCTTTCCCTTCATTACTATCATGGCTCCCTTTGCCACTATGAGAGCCCCATCCTTAGTTTTGAAGGCAAATCCCTCCGATTCAAGAATACTCAATGAAATTAAATTCATTTTTAAATCCGGGACATGACGCACATTCTCAAGCGTCTTCACCATACCATCAAACATTTTGATTTTTATAGTCCCAATCCCGATAATTTTACTAGTTGCCCCATTACCCATTTGGGCAACTCCTCCATTGCATAGTTTGTATGTATCAAACCATTCCCTCCTCGGACACATATGATAGGTACACCCTGAATATAAAATCCAATTATTATTTAGATTTTCAGTACCTTTTGTGACTGTACACACAACCATATGTGCTATAGCATCACGATCATCGTTTGATTGAGCTGAATTTTGTGATCTAAACTCCCGATCACGTTTCAGCTGATTGCAGTCACTTATCATATGTCCTTCCTTCTCACAATAATAACAGCTGAATTTACCCGCACCCCTTGATTTTGACCTCGACCACCTTTGGTTTTTGGAGTCTCTCCCTATTCCTCTGCAGCGCTGCTTATCCACCTTAGCCAACACCAGTCCACCTAAATTGGATATATTTGTTGGCGCCCTAATGGTATCCGTCTACAGCAATGCCGCGCTCACCTCGTCCACCGTCACGGTCTCTCTACCAACCAGTAGAGTGGTCACCACTATATTAAAGGAAGGGGGAAGAAAGCCAATAATATCACGGCTTTGTCGACCTCCTCAAATCTCACAGCAACAGTCGCTAGTTGAGTGATGATTTTGTTGAATGCATATATACGATCTAAGAAGTTGGTCTTCCATCCGAAACTGGTGCAGTTGTTTTCTCAGGATCAACTTGTTTGTGAGTGACTTCACCATATACAGAGTCTCCAATTTCTTCCATAACTCTGTTGCAGAAGTTTCATCAAAAACAAAATATTTTACCTCCGGTGCCAGACACATCCGTATGGTTGCTACCTCCTTCATCAGTAGTTCATTCCACGCATCATCTGACATGATATCCTTCTGTTTGTCCTTCCCTTTATCGTCGGAAGAACTTGGTTTCTCCCTCTCTTACAATGCTTTATGTAGCCCTTAATGTACAAGAATATCCTTTACTGAACTCCGCCCAAGGCTGAAGTTGTTTTTCCCATCAAAGGGCTCCACCTCGAACTTTGTGCTCAGCACTCCTCTCATGCCCATCGTGTTGTATTCCGATCTCCCACAATTCCCTAGTCTCCAACCAAAGCTACTGATAGCACTTGTTAGCGTTTATTAGCGGAAATAATAAACACACCCTAGACAACACCAAAGATTTACGTGGTTCGGCCCACCCTTGGCTTACGTCCATGGAGCGTGTAATGATTTTATTATTCAGAGAAAGAAGAAAGAAAAAAAAAGATAGTACAATATAAATTCCTTAGAATGTATACCAAAAAACCCAAACAAAGTCGGGATCCCGATCAAACTCCTTCTTCTTTATTATGTTCTAATCAGTGTTGCTGACTGTATGTCAGCCCTCTTTCACACAACACCTCTCCTTGGTTTACAGATCTGCCGATCAAATTTGTCGTGTGTATATTTGGCCGTGAACATCCCTTTGTTCGCCTCTTTGTACACGCCCTTTGTTTCTTGGTGAAAGACACCTCTGCTACTGTTGTATGGAGCAATGCTCTTCAAGATGACAGGACCTCCTTGTTATGAAGACAGAACCGTGCAGCCTTTGTTTGTCTCCTTGTTGTACAATCAGCAAGGACCCCTTCTTCCTGTCTACCGTGTAGCCACAAATAGCAGACCTTCCTTCTTGCCTTCTTGAAACAATCATTGCTGAAACAGACGCTCTCTGTTCAGCTTCCAAACAGCACCTCTGCTGTATGTCAGCCTCTCAAATAACAACTCCCTCAAATCTATATTCGTGTATTGCTTAGTGCTTGTGTCACTTTACCGATATGATGTCGTGTATATAAAGTATACACAGTCGGTCCCTTGTTGGAGTTTCAATAGAAATTGCTATTCACAGTTCGTATAACTCTTGCTAAGAATACACCCTGTTTATATTAAGACATTGCCGAGAATTCCCTACATAGCAGTTGTTGTGTCTTCCTATCTCCAGATAAGAAGCCCACTTAGATTAGTAATTGCCATGTGTGTATTTCACTAGATTGTAGGAGAAAATCCAGTCCTGATTTTGTCTTGGCTTTATGGAATCGAGCCATACGTCAACATTTAATGATACATTATATATTTTTTTTTCATATATAATATCAGAATGTAATAATATATATAGCTTTGTAAGACTATATTAGAGTCAGAATGTAGGTGAAACTTGATATGGGTGAGCCTCATTCATGGGGATAGATTCATTTGAAGGGTCCTCTCAGGATCAAGGGTAAAAAAAGAGTATTTGGATTTAAAAATTTATGATTTTGAAGGGTTAAATAAAAAAATGGAGTCAATTTTTTATGAATTTGAAATATTGATGAAGGTTAGATTCGATTTTAACACCTATCATTATCACTATCACTATCCATGCATTCAAGAAAAAAAATGGGATATTGAGACGATAAATATTAGAAAGAAAAGCTCGAGAGACACTGAAAGAAGGAGGGTTTGAGACAAGCCAAATTCTTACGTTCAATGGAACAATCTGAAGCTTCAACTTGTTCAGCAGTTGAATTTTCTTGAATTCTTAAGTGAATTTGTGAATTGGATTCTCCAGGCATTTTCCCTCCATAACTATTACTTGAATTTTGCTTTAAGACCACGTGAGAGCCTTAGATATAAGAAAAAAATTGTCTTTTAGAAGCGCTCTTCCATCATCTCCAGATTGAGAAGGAATGACGATTATGATTTAGCCAACGAAAGGTGAATCAACCGAAGGCTCCAATTTAAGTGCATTGGACGTTAGGTCCAATGGTTTGAATCCACAAAAAGTAAAATTTAATATCTCTAGAAAGTTGAGACTAGAGATGAAGGAAAAATCAAAGTGATCACAAAAAAACCGAAAAAAACCAGAATACGACTAATTGGATATGAAACTCTGAAAATCAATTAGAGGAACCAAAGAAATTTCACTCAGAAAGAAAAATCAAAGGTTCTAAACTCACCTAAGTCACAAATTCTCACCCGAATTAATTTGACAAACGCTATCACATTCAATTCGAAATTCACACAACATTTTGTAAAATTAATCTAACTTGAAGAAATATTTAATTTTAAAATACAAAATAATTGCTGAATCAAACCAAATAAAACTCCACCAAAGTTTGAACTTTGAAGAGAACCAAGCACCAATGCTCTAAATTGCTTTAATCGAATTGTGTCTTACAACCTTGCACACGACCTTAATTTATAGAGGATTAGTGGCTGGAAAAAAAACAGATAATTCTGCTTTTGGTTCACACAAATTTGGTCCCTTTCCCTCTCTGAGAAATTCTAATTACATAACACTCAATCTAACATGCCATGTGGCATTTATTACATCATCTAAACAATTAAATAAACAACAGAAACTTTAAAAACAACCTTATTGATATACACACCTGTTCTACTGCTGTTTGATAGATTTTTGTAGAATTTTTAAGTCCCTTAAGCTTGAACGATTTGGTGCAAATCTAGAAATTTAGAGCTAGTTCTAGTTACAGGATTGGAAGGACATACGACCTACAGAAGGGAAAGACCCACTTCACCTACCTACGGATGAGGCCAAACCAACCCAGCCATTCTTATTTTAGTGACTGGATTGGAAAAAGACAAGTGATACAGGGAAAGGAGTAGTAGGAGAGGCTCGCTGGTGTGACTCGAGAAAAGAGAAGGGCAAGGGACTATGCAAGGGACTATGCATTATCTGATCGATCATCTGGTTCTGTACCATGTAGAAACTATCATTGATATATATATTATTACAAGCTTCTCACATAGGATACAAAGAGATCAATTGCAGGCCCTTAATTTAGGAACAATCAGAGAGGGAAGGACAACATTGTCCGTTAATAGAGGCGACATAAATAATGTACCCTAATTCTAATATGGTTGAAATTAAACAATTAATTAATATTAACAATTTAATTAAATCTATCACAAATAACCACATAAAATCTTTGGAATCTGATGGAGAACATAAGGGTAAGGTCTGAAATCAAATAGACATATAGGCTTAAAAGGGTAATGATTTTCACACCAGCAACCTTGATGGTTGCACACCATAACAAAAGAAAATCTCATTATTACCCTTTTTTCTATCCCTCCTTTGAAAGCAAGTTACACATTTAATAATAAAGGATAATAATAAGATTTCCTTTTGTTATGTTGTGCAACTATCAAAATTACTGATGTGAAAATCATTACCCTAAAAGAAATGTGGTTTAAACAAAGGAAATAAAAGGGGAAGGGGACACGAATGGAACAAAAGGGGCCAGATGCGCATGTTTTATTTGGGGGAGGAAGACTTGTGATGGAGAAGGGAAGGAGGAGGGATACCACAGCACCTAAGGGGCCTTCTATGGGTTGCGACAACAAAGAAGAGAGAATAGGGAAGGTGTGGTAGCAATATGGGTGCAAGAAAGGGGCTTGTGAATGGTTTAAGAGGGGGTAGGGACTGGCCGGAAGCAAGAGAGGACAAATCAGGGTCAAGGACAGGTATGGGGGAAGGTTTAGGAAGTATCTGGGAAGGGGCCGGAAGCAAGAGGGGTTCTTAAGGGGTCGCGGAATGAGTTAGGACAGCAGATTTGGAATGGCGGCACAATGAAGGTGGGTTCGCTGGTTTCGGCAGCAGTAGGGAAGAAAAGAAGAAAAAAACAGACAGTAAGAGAAGAGAGAAGAAGAGGGGAAGGAAAAGAGATAAAATAACTAAAAAAAATATCTGAAGAAGATGTGGAAAGGAGAAAGAGAAGAGAAGATAATTGATTCTTTGACTTCACACCAAATCTTCTAAAGAAAAATCATCACAAGGTTGAGGCTTCAAGCTTTCTTTCATTTTGTTTCATCAGCTTACAAGAAATTTATACCCAATTATAGATAAAAAGACCAAAATGGCGCTACATGAAAAAAGATTTAAAATACTCTCAAACAACAATAAAAAAATACAGAAAGAGATAAACTAAATAAAATAAAAAATAAACCAATTCAATGCTTCGCATCAGACAGCCTACGCTTGCCTACGAAGGTCGGGATGGTAAGGCATTCTAATGATAGTTCTCATAATTGAGGGAAGGCAGGAAGACTGGTATTTCTTGGGGCAGTGAATGAAAGGCATATAGGTTGTAAAGGGAGAAATTATAGGTAGAGGAGTTTGAAATCTCCCTATAAAAGTAGCCAAAAATTGAAATGAGAAAAAAAGTGAGAAGTATGTAGGTGGAGAACAATCCCATAACTATAGCTTGTGGACATCATATGGGCTTCAATACTTGGGCTTTTATGGTCCAAAACATTATATAACAGGCCTCGACCCATAATATATCCATATGGGTTCTAAATTGAGTGAGACCGTGTCCATTAGAAAGTCTGTAAGACTCTCTCTTTCTTCCTTCAATTCTTGCTTGCAATTTGAGTAAAAATTAACCAATTAAATTCACATGGAAAAACCATCCTATAGTGGGTCTTCATCATTTTCAATTGGTCCACTTAACCTCTTGTGGCCAATGTTAGTGGAATCTAGTGTGGAGTACAAGAAGACCAAAGTTGGTCTACCAAGAAGTCAAATAAGAACTTCAAGAATAAGGCTAAGAAAGATCCATCTTTCCATTGTGGTAAATCAGGCCACACCACGTGTGAATATTGAATCTACAAAAGGGAAAAATAAGCCTAATCTAAGGATCCTAACAAAGCACTTGCCAATGTTTTTGAAGAAAATTTTGCGGGTTCGGTCCGAAATGAATATGATGGGAAATGAAGGCAAGTGGTACATTGACACTGGCAGCCAGTAGACGTGTCTCTTTTGAAAAGAACATGTTCCATAGTTTTGAAGAAACTGGTGACTAACATTAATTATTGATGAGGACATCCAAGGTCCATTCGATCGATGTGCGGAGAATGAAGATAAAGTAGATGAAATTGTGAAAATTGGTCTTCAATTTTGCAATAAAGTTTTTTTAACAGACCTAAAATCACCTCAAATTGAGCTCAAATGGTAGACATATGGGTTGGGGCATGTTTAAACATGTTTTGGGCATTTAATGGCACATATGCAAAGAGATCGAGATATTCGGATATTGGCCGATATCTCGATCGAGAAATTTCTCTCTCCTATTTTTTTTTTTAAATTAAAACCACTGATATAGGTCGATATCAACGACATATATCGAACATCGGCTGATATATAAAGGTTTTAAAAGCCGATATATATCGGTCGATACGTTTAAACCCCTGCAAAGAACAAGTTGAAATAGTGAGAATTCCATGTCATAAGTCATATCATTGTTTATCCCTATCTTTAATAAAGGTTGATGGTCGAACGGCAAAAATCTCACAAATCTTCCAACAACCCTTAAATCAGATAAAATTTAGATTCAAATCAAAGACTTGATAATAGAAACTCTAAGAAACCAATTCTCTTCATACAAAAAGAAAGATGGTTCGAATCTCACTAGGATAATTTGCTCCTAGCAAATCCACCAATGAAATTTTTGTTCAAGTGAAATCAAATTGAATATGGATTTGAAATTTCAAATGCAATTTAATTGAAATCCACAAAATAAATTCGAATCAAATAACCAAAAGCATGTATGAAATTTATTCCAGTATAAATTCAAATTGAAATCAAAAGAGCCTTTTAATAAATTAAAATCAAATTGTGGAATCCACTTTTAATTATTTATTGGTTGGATACAGTAATTAAACCTTCAAATTCAATATGCAATCAACATGCACCAATTGCATCAAAATAAAATTAACTCAACACAGTTTCAAATTAAAATTCAAAACAAACTAAGAGTCACCACCAAAAGCTACCTTTGCTTCTTAAAATTTTAAACTTCAATTATGTGTAGAAGATGGTCGCCCAAGGCATATATTTATAGTTTTTCTTGGTGCTACAAATTTGGATCAATGAAAATAAAAAATACAAGAAAATCCCAAGCAAAGAGTTTTGCCCACACCCAATTCCCATTGGGTTTTCTTTCCAAATCACCTAATATATTAAATAAAATTGTGACGACCCGACCCTACCCTATAGTGATATTGTCCGCTTTGGGCCCTACCCGACCTTCACGATTTTGCTTTGGGTCCTGGCCCACATGGCCAGGCCCAAAAGGCTTCACACATGGGAGAGGGGGACTTCCCTCATATTAACCCCCAACCCACCCACCTCACTACCGATGTGGGACTTTCTTTGAGGTAGGTGGGGGTATTACAATTTACCGCCCATAAAACCAGAGCCGTCCCCGGCTCTGTCACATCACAGAGGTAGAGGGCCCACACAGTCCGAGTGTTGAAACGACCCTACCCCAACTTCCCAGTGTGATATTGTCTGCTTTGGGCCCACCATGCCCTCACGATCTTGTTTTGGGCCCTGGCCCAAAAGGCCTCACAATGGGGAGGGTTGCCCCCTCTCAAATAAAGCCCCCACCACCCAAGCTCCCAACCGATGTGGGACCTTTGGGTGGGGGTGCTACAATCCACCTCCCTTAAGATCAGAGCCGTCCCCGGCTCTCTCTCGTCACACTGACAGGGGTCCACACACAGGCAAGCAAGTCACACAAGTAGAGAGCCCTCACAGTCCGAGTGTTGAACCGTGCTCTGATACCACTTGTAACAACCCGACCCTATCCCATAGTGATATTGTCCACTTTAGGCCCTACCGGACCCTCACAGTTTTGCTTTGAGCCCTGGCCTACATGGCCAGGCCCAAAAGGCCTCACACATGAGAGAGGGGGGCTTCCCTCATATTAACTCCCAACCCACCCACCTCACTATCGATGTGGGACTTTCTTTGAGGTGGATAGGGGTATTACAAAAATCCTACCCATAAATCGCTTAATCTATTAAATAAAATCCTACCCTAGAAATTCAGAAATCTGGCTTTCTTAAATCATCAAATCATTTAAGGAAAAATAAAAATTACATCATATCCAAACATAGTGTTGGGCAAATTTTGCATAAAGAATATGCTTGATTTTTTGCTAAATCTTACTCCAATTTGAACCCAAATTTGCCTCCATGGTTTCTAATGTGGCGAAAAGTGGTCCATGTGCCCATCAGTAGCTTTGTTTATGACATTCCTTCCACTGAGCATCCTACATGGCATGTGACTAGGAAATGATATGTCATATGACGTGGAATTCGTCACTTCAGCTCCTTAGCAACATATGGGCCTCCAAATGTGAGATTTTAAGGCCCAACTCATGTTCAAACAGGCCTTGACCCATAGCATACTCATATGGGCTCATAATGCAACAAAAGTTTATCCATTAGAACTCATGAAAGACCCTCTCTTGCCTCCATCAATTCTATGATAGAATTCGAATGTGATGCAATGCGAAGATGACAACCCGTCATTCCTTACGTACGCCAAAAATTGAGGGTTTCAAGTTTATTGCAAATTTGAAAGTCTAGGCCGACTGGGTTTCACTCAATCGAAAATCTTCTTTTAGTGAAATTATTAATCTATCTAAGAGGCTCAGTCTCCAAGAAAATCAATATTTAGGGTTGAGTTAGGATTAATAATATCTCTTTTCATGGATTTATCAAATCAAATGAAATTAAGAGATATTTAAAAATTCGAGAATATAATCGAAACTCAAGTCTAAGCAGAGAATTAAATTAATTCATGGTAATAACTTGGGTTTGATCCGAAGATCGGAGATGGATCCGAAGATTCGGATAATGACCTTAGCCCCGAAGTAGAGCTTGAATAAAATTCACCAAATTCACCAATGTGAAATTTGAATGTGAAGAAGAAAATTTCTCTTTATTTCTTGCTTGCAATTTTTGAAAATACATAAATGCTTTTATAGACAAGAGAGCATA
The DNA here is from genome assembly GCA_013350335.1 of Chimonanthus salicifolius. Classification (NCBI taxonomy): domain Eukaryota; kingdom Viridiplantae; phylum Streptophyta; class Magnoliopsida; order Laurales; family Calycanthaceae; genus Chimonanthus; species Chimonanthus salicifolius. The sequence goes on from CM023532.1 coordinate 53,625,954, forward strand.
AAATAATTTCAAATAATGCAAAACTTCATCCTAGCTTGTAGAATTCTAATTTCCTACAATAAACCATAAAAATTGGAATAAAAATCTTGTAATGGAAGCAGTGAGGATCTTTATGTAATTGCCAATCTCTAAAGAGAAGTCTCCCCAAAATATCAAATTGCTTTCCACTCGTCAATCGATTGTGGCTTATCCCATGCAAGTCAAATTCGTCCATAGGGAGAGAGAGGGGGGAAATAGGGAAGCACACGTTGGAAAAGTACAGGGGAATGATTGCACACGGTTTTGAGATAAAGAATGAGGAGAGGATTGGCCAAGGCTACTGGGGATTACTTGGGTATGGGAATAGGACATTTGGAGATTTAATTGGGTCATTTGGGTTGGGATTAGGGTCCTACAAGGTGTGGGATCCACATATAAATCTTAATGAGCCAATCAAGTCTAATCCATGATGTGATTGCATTATATCCTTCCTCCTGAGAAAAACTCGACCTCGAGTTTCCTTTGTCACATCTAGAAGAAATGTCGGACCACTGAACACATGTTCTTCCAATGTGAGATTAATATTCACCACCAAAGACTTTTCCAAGGATACTAGCAAATGTGTGCTACTCTCCACTGCTTAGGTATACGACCTGCAAGCCCCACATTATTCTCGTCACCTTAAGAACAGAGATATCGTCGATGGTACTTCTATTTCTATTTCTGCGGTTGCCGCATCACTATCATTGTGCACTAGGTTCACTTATTGGTCCGGACGCTCTGAAACTATGTGTCCTAGCTAACTGCATGCATGAAGGTTGCATGGTCGTTATTCCTTAGGAGCTATGAGATATTATTGGATGGTAAGCTGTAATACCCTGCCCCAGATTAGGCGTGTGTTAGCTTAATAATTCTGGTTTAACCGGTTAATCTCAGAGATTACGGTTAGGGCTTCGAGGGAAGCCTAGTTGTGGCCCAATCCGAGCTCGTGAGCTCAGTGATCCAGCTCGTTCGGTTGGAGGGGCATTTTGGTAATTTACCACTTGTTCTGTTCATTTTATAAATTTTGTTGATATGTGATCATTATTGATTGATAATGTTCTCCTTAATAAAGGATTTGCATTTCTAATTTTAAAATGAATTTATTTTCAGAAAATGATATTTAAAATCCGCTGGTCAAAATCCCGAAAGGGAGTATTAATTATTTTAAAGGTTTTGGAAATGAAATAAATTTTGAAACTAGTATTTTGTAGTAGACCAGTTTAAGTGTGGTCTAGTTATTTCATTTCACTCCAAAATGAGATTTATAAATTGGTTATTTTTACAATTGTTTATTTAAGTAAATATTGGCAAATTATGGTTTTTAGTAAGAAATAAATTCTAAAATTTTTATGGTGACCAAGATTTTTAAAACCCAACCAATCTGTACGGTTGGATTAATATTTTGAGTTTTTAAAATCATGCCTTTAGCTTTAAAACCGGGTTTTATCAAAACCAGGGACTAAACCGCAATACCAGAAATTCCAGAGGACTTATCTGCAACCAGGATTACCGAACAGTGTAACCACTGTTCGGAACGTCAGCTGCCGCTGCATGCAGTGGCCAACCGACCCCAAATTCCGGCCAGAAATCTATAAATAGATCCCCTCTTGCTACCGGATTAACTCTCAAATCCATCTTCTCTTCTCTCTTCTTTGTCTTGCTCTCAGCTTGAAACCAGAAACTTAGTCTCTGTTCTTCAGTTTTTCAGTCACCGTAAGCTTAGAGGGAAGGATTTCAAAATCTGGATTTTCAAACCAGGAACCCAAGTAAAGGTATCCATTGCATTCCCCTTTCAATTCCAGTCAACTTTGAATCAAAAAAATCGGTTTTGGCCCTATTTTCAGTGAGAAAAACCATTTCAAAATCTAAGGAAAACTATAGGTTACCTTGTACCAGTGAGGATTTGCTATTTAAATCGGATGGCCTAGAGAGCTTCTGAGCTCCAAACCTCTCCCTATGGAAAGAGGACTCCCAGAGGAGTCCATCAGACCGGCTATCTGTGAAAAACGAATCCGGGAAACCCTCTGTTTCCCAATCCATAATTCACTATGCTTCTGCCGTCACTGTCTGCTGGTGCAGACAGTGGAGGAAGACGACTCTCAGAAGGTCCGAGAGCCGATCTTCGGAAGGTCTGAACCTTCGGACGGTCCGAGAACTAACCCTCGGACGTTCCGAGCTTCACCCGAAGCCCAATTACGCCCGAGGCTAGCCAGACCCCTTTGGACGAACCGAGCCAAGCTCGAAAGGACCGAACCCACTCGGACGTTCCAAACCCAGACTTCGGATGTTCCGAGGACCCAGACCCACCGAGACTTGTTTTCTCTGTTTCTTTCGGTTCGGATGGATTTTGGATGATCCGAGACTCGATCTTCAGACTATCGGAAGTCAGACCCATGTTTTGAGGTCAGTGACTTAGATATAGTGTGGTTCCGATGATCCGAAGCCACTGTACCTGGTTCCGAGGGACCCAGTTTTTTGGATGTTAAAATATTGTTTGAATGTTGTTGATGTCTAATCTTGATTGATTATGGTTAATGATGTGTTATGATTAATACCCCTTGTTAATTAAAATTGTACTAACCCCTTTTCTCTTATTAATTATAGTGTAAATACTATTTTATTCTCTTCCAGGCCGACCTTATTGGTCAGGGACTGAGTGATTCACTTTCAGGCCGACGCTATATAGTCGGGCACTGGGTGACTTCGAGGCCTAACTCAAAATGTCAAATCTGGTCCTATCCAGAAGACAACCGAGAAGTGACCCGAGAATCTATACCTAACTCAATAAGTCAATCTGGTCAATGCCCAGAAGACAATATGAGTTTTGGACTGAGCCCCTTTTTATCTATTATTATATTGTGGATTATGATAATTTAAAAAGGATAGAAACCAAGTAGGAGACTCAATTCCATGAACCTTGGATATTTTTGGGAAAACGTATGATTTCCAAATACTGCTTGTGTGTATGTATTTGTTATGTATATTGATTGTGCACTTGTGTGTTATTTGAACAGAGACCGCGTAAACCACACATCACGGTGAGGTAACTTAACTCTGCAGGATATGTAAACAGGTTTTATTATGAGATGAGTCTTGGGCAATGGGTGGTTTCAGATTTGATGAACCCACTTATGTGCCTAGACACGATGCACTATGGTAAGAGTGTTGATGATGGTTGTAAATATTACGATGTTGATCGTATGAGTATGTAAGACTGCTTCCACGTACCTGGGCTACTGAACCAATATCGGCCATATGAGAGATGGTTTATGTCTACTGGACCATGGGTTGACCATGAGGTCGTCAGTTGCTGATTTGAGGATGTCAGTATCGGCTAAGTCAGAGTCGGAGATGTACTTGTAAGGATGTATTTTGACCGTGTCAGGACTTAATACTGGTCTCAGCGTAGTCGGCAGGCGTTACGTTGGATGATGGCAGTAATTGATGAGAAATGATGATGATGCTTTACATGAGATTATGCTTATTGTTATCAAGCATGTGATATTATTGAACTGTTGCTAACCTGTTATTTTTACTTAAACTGCATTGTTATATTTTCTTCACTAGGCTAGTTAGCTCACACCACTCACCTTTCAAGCGATGAACCCGAGGAAGAAGACCCTCTTTATCAGGCTTAGGGTGGATAAGTTGCGACGGTGGTTTGGGATTCCCCCTGAGGGGAATACCCTGATTTGTGCTTTCTGGTTCTTGGAACCTCTTGCTTTTGTAAAGTACCGGATGTGGTACTTAGTTTATGTAAACATTATGTATTGAGACTACGTCGTTGCTGTAGTCATTTTGCTGTAACCTTGAATGATGAATCAATGGTTAGATTTGTTTGATCATGTTATGTGTTGACGTTATTGTTATATCTATTCTTGTGGGGTAGACTTATGGTATGTGTTTGAGTCCACATGTTCGGATCATGTGTGACCCTTAGGCCTAACTGTTGACCCGGCCCAGTTCGTATGTTGCGTTAGTTTATCTTCAAAAAAAAAAAAAAAATCAGTCGCGTTCCAGGCCCACCCTTCGGGTCGGGGCGTGACATAAGCTCTCTCCCAAATTACCATAGGAAGTCTCCAAAGGCAAAGGGTTGAAACGGCCTGACATAACGATGCCCAAGTCACTGTCTTTCATGTCCTCCGGTTGAATCATCACTGGAAGCCTCACGAGACGCTGCGTGAGATTCTCGGAAAGAGGACAGTGATGAGTGAACACTCTGAGGTGGGGTCTTGGCTGCATGCATGGCTGCCATTTGGGTCGCAAACTACACCGTCCTCAGGGCCAGCCCTAGCTATAGGAGAAGTAGGCCGCCGCCTAGGGCCTCCAAATAAATAGGGCCCCCAAGTCCATAAGCTCCTTTACTATATGTTAAATAATTTATAATGCATATGAAAGAACAAAAACGTTGTTATCTAGTACGGTTATGATGCTTCCTTCCAAATTGGAGACCCGAATTCAAATTCCAGCTATATGTATAATAATTATAATTATTTTTACCGAGTTTAATAATAATGATGAAAACATAATAATAATTATTATAATCTTCATTTTCATTGAGTTTTAAAATATATGTATCATCTAAATAGAGCAGCATTCGAATCCCAGCTAATCTCGTTTATAAATTTAAGTTAGTACCACTTGAAATCATTTGAGTATTTTTAACTATTTCGAATTTAAAACACTCAAAATTAGAAATTTATATATTGATAATTTTTCTACTCAATTTAAAAAGTGGGTTTTAAAAAAATTAAAATAATGATAGTAACAATCATAATAATAATTATTATAATCCTCATTTTATTGAGTTTAATAATAATAAAAAAATAACAATAATTTTAATTAATAAAGAATCTTTTAAAACATATGTATCATCTAAATAGAGCAAAAGTGAAACCTATATTAAATTGATAATTTTGAATTAAAAATAATTTAAAGTTTTTAAAATTTGAAGAGATGAAAAAACATATTTTTATTCATTTGATCAATGTAGATTTTATTAGATGTAATATACAAGTATAAATCATTATAATTAAGATGTTATTAATTTTTAATTTTTTAAAAATTCAGAAAAATTGAAAAAATAAATAATAATATCTTCGTTTCAAATGAGAATTTGTATTAATGTCGCACTCGAATATGATAAAAGATGCAATACCAAAAAAAGTAAAAGAAACAATTGAATTGCTAAATTATATAAAAAGAATGAATTGTTGATTTCCAAATGCATAAATGGTTTATAGAATAATGTTGATTATACTACTTACAATTACCTCTGTAAAAAGAAGTTTTTCAAAGTTAAAACTGATAAAATCTTATTTTTGGTTTATAATGTTAGAAGAAAGATTGAATGGATTAGATCTATTGAAAAATAAATATTAAAAAAACTTGAATATAGTAATTTTGTATCTCAATTTCATAGAAGAATAAATTTTAAATAATACTTTATTATAAATTTGATTATGATATTTTATTTAGATATTTCACATTTTATAAAAAAATATGTGATTTTATTTTTTATGAGTATATAAAAAGCCTATATACCGTCCTCGTCAGTTCGTCCATCTAAGTAACCAAGGCATCCAAGCGATGGTCACCATTGGGTTGAGTGTCGTCTGGGTTAAGATACAGTTGGTGCCGATAATCGTTTCTTCTTGGGTTGTTCCGAGTGCTGTGTGCATGGGCAACCATGATATCAACAACAAGGTTGCAACTTGGAAACAAGTCCAAACATAGTTTTCTTACAAAACAGGTTGTCAACCAATCAATCAATAGAACTAAGGCGCTGCTATGGGTCAACACTGAAGAAGATCACATAGGACAGTAAAAACATTGTTGAATACCTCGTTGAATCAAAATATCAACAATCGAAATCAAACCATCCAAACATTATGCTGCAAACACATGCCAATCTTCAACCAATCAGTTTCTGCAGAAAACTTCTGTGCACTGTTACGAAAAAATCATAACAGAAACTACAGATGTTGGAATTTGATGATCACGATATCACTGGAAAGATAACCGACATATCTATCATCCCTGAAAGTTTCAGAATTTTTTTGGGAGTGATAGATTAATAAAAATGGCACCATAACAGAGCACTCAGACCACCTCTGCAGAAAGCTAACAGTTTTGCCACGTTCTGATAAAACCACTGTATCTCATTTACTGGAGCTCAGATCACTGTGATTCTTTTTCCACTGGGTAGGCAACCGACTGTTCTAACTCCCCAAATTGAATGTCTAACTTTAATAGAATTAATTTCCTTAATGTGAAAACATAAATAAATATATGACACTCTAGAAGCGATGCCATGTTTACAGAGTGAACTTTCACCACCACATTCATGAAGAAGTTCTCTATGATCGATAACTATCACATCAAATTGAATGTCTAACTTGGGTCGGGTTTTAACCCGTGACTTTGACTCGAGAAATCGGTGGGTTTGGGCTATGTGTTTATATAATTGAAGTTGGGTTAAGTTGAAAAAATAAAATTCATAAGAAATTTGGATCGAGTTGGATTGAGAAATTTAAAATCAACTCAATCGAACGTAATCCAACTCGACTTGAGTGCACCAAGTTATAAAATAATACTCGAGTTGACTCAGATCTAAAATTCGAGTTGGACCGGATTGTATAATTTGAATTATCCATTCGAGTAAAGCCGGGTCAGGTTCAATAAATTTTGACATTAGTTGAATTGAGTTTATTAAAACCTTATTTGACTCGATCGAGTTTTGCCCTAATTGTCTCTCACATGCATAAACGATTTTAAATGTGGAATTCAACCTCATATTTAGGAAGGATTAGGTGCTGAATCCAACAAAAGTCAAATAAAAATCGATCAAAATGAAATAGACTTTCTCGCAATCGAGTCCATCTTGACTTGTATAGTACTTAATCCTAAGAAATAAACTACAGAAAAAAGAGGGACCCATTTCCTCCTTAATAAAATTAAATGTAAATACATATGTTTGAACTGGCACAAGTCTTGAAAGTTGGATAGATTCAACTTCGTTGACTGGACCGGTCATACTGAATTAAAATGGAAAATGGGGTTAGTAGCCTTCTCATTTTTTTCATATATTTTGATCAAGACTGTCATTTGCTTGTAAAATAATTAATTATTAGAGGCGCCTCGTATGCTTTTTCAAGAAACTATAATTTTTTAAAAAACATAATAACCTTTTATTTTCCCTCTATTTTCGCATTTACTTCGCTATGTAGCCCTCTCGCACTTTTTAACAAGCAGAGGTTAAAATGTTAAAAAAATTACAGTGAAATTATACAATTATTATAGATTAGTCTTCACATATTTATAGAGCTAAAATTGGGTCGGCTTTCTTAAAATCCAATCTGTTCCTAGTCAATATTTATGGAACCTGACCCGACCCGACCCAAGCAATTGATTCGAAATTCTCAACCTGACCCGACCCGACTCGAATTTTAACCCGACTCAACTCGAATTCTAATCTGACCCGAATTCTAACCCGACCCGCATTCTGAACTCATTTTAGTCTAATTTTAGCTGAGTTGGGTCGGGTTGAATCGGGTTAACTTGAAAAATCTTCAACCCGACCTGTCCCAAATTCCATGCGGATTATTGTCTTCTCAACCGATCCGACCCGCTAACCTCACTCGCATGGGTCATGCGGGTCAGGTCAAAATCCGACTTGAGTTTCACCCCTACATATTTAGTTGAATTGGATAAAATACTTCATCGATAAAATCGTTCAAAGAAAAAAAATCATTCAAAATAGGTGATGAGAAATCAATATTAATAAAGCTGTTACAAATTTAAAGTTCAAAATAACAACACTAAAATTATAACATGAGGTTCAAATTTTATCCATCAACTGTCCTTTAGATACTTTTTAGAATAGTTTTTAATGATTAAGTTGATTTATAAAATATATTTTATACTACTAAAATTCATAAAATATTAGATGTCAATTTATATAAATAAATTATTATTAATATGATTTATATGCTAAAAATTAAATGACAAACAAAATATTGAATGATCACAACCTTTAAATTGAATAAAATAAGTTAAATAAACTTTAACAATAAAATTAATTATTAAGTAGATGATTAGTACACTTCAATAATAAATTAAAAAAATCTAAACATATAGTTTGTTCTCAACTTTACTTATTCATAAAAGATTATAAAATTTGTCATTGAAGCATGGACAAGTGATTTACATTAAAATGCATTTTATACAATTTTTTTTAAAAAAAAACTGTAGATTATATTATCCCAACACAACAATTAAATAAAAAGAAAACAATAGTCTTCTTTAGAAAATAATCTAATTTTTAACATGTAATAGTAAATTTGAAACAACACCAAGTATAATTTTATAAATAACAACCAATGTAACAAATATCGCCAATATTTTTATTTTTATCACGAACATATCGGCAAAATAACTTTTGCGCGTTAAAAACATGAGTTTATCTCATCTGCGTCTCGTTAAAAAAACGTTTTTATTGCAAGAAATGGTAAATTCACATTAAATCATGAGATTTTATCGTTAAATTCCCGTTAAAAATGCTTGGGTCAAATATACATTTTTTATTTCTGAAAGATCATCTATATTTTCAAACGCCAACCACATTATTTATTTATTATATTTATTTTTATTATTTTTTAAGTATTATATTTTCTGCGAGATTTTCCCGTTAAATTCCCGCGAGATTTGTGACAATGATAACAACAAATGAACTTTAAAAAAATATATAGTTTCCACATTAAGCTTAATTTATTTCCTAAATATTTGCCAAACTTTTTTAATAATGTATCTATTGGAATTTTATGGAAGAATCACTATACCAATTTCGTAACCATCTTGCATGGAAAATATTTAAAAGTTCTTCGTGTCCTTATAGCATGTCATAAGCTTAACATAAAATAACATTAGATTGTTACTTTTGAATATGAATATCATTATAATGAAGATGAATATCATTATAATGCTTCATCTTCTTTTGTGGGTATCCACCTTCCATGAAAAATATATCCTGTGGATTATAAATATTGGTGTTTTCTTTTAACATTATTCATCATCTTATTGAAATTGATAACTTATTGCACTTAATTATTTTAGAAAGTTCAATATACACGAAATAATAGGTAGATATTATTGGATTTTGACAAGTTGATATTCTTATATTGGTCAAAATAAAAATTTAAGATCCCAATAAATCAATCTAGCTTTGACCTATCAAATTAATTCATTGGATAAATGTTTATACTATTCTAAATAATCAATAGTGAGCATGAGTTAGAAAAATTATTTCACGCTCAAAGACCATATGGAGTATGGACGGGTAGAATCCATACTCTTATGATTAATGTTTTAAAACTCGATCCGTGAAGCGACCCTTTAACGCTCCTCTCTCTAACCACCATCATCAGAGTATGATTATATGGTTAAACAGTGGAGAGGGAGGCGAGCGTCATGACACGAGCCAAGTCTGAGTCCGAAGACCCGGCACTTGACTGGCCCCAACTAAGGTGTGCATGGTAGCATTTGTACACACCCTGATTGTCCTACGGAAATCTAAACATTTATAGCATTCATGAATAGCCAATCACATCTCATAGCAAAATAAGAAATTCCCCAAAATGATTATACATCAAGTCAAATACAAATAAACTTAAATACACGAATCCAAATCATAAATATATATTCCCCAAAAAGATTACATCCTTATACAAAAGTACAATGTTCTCACATCTCTCACAACATCAAAATAATTCTAAGTCCACAAGACTTCGTTCTTTGATCTCTATCTCACTCAGGCTCGGCCAATGCTTAGTCTGATATCATCTACATCTTCCAAAACATGCATACAAAACTGTTGGGGAAATTTATGGGTTTAGTCAACTTGTCCAGTAGGAATTCTGATCACATAGTATGCCTACAGCGTGTTATATCTAGACACTACATGATCCAGGTGGATCTTGATGTATAGAGTACCGAAGACGATGGAGAAAAGTGAAGAAAAATTCATCCAAAGACGTTCAGTCGACCCATCAGTCGACTGATACATCGACTGAAGACTGTGTGAAACTAAGAAAAGCATGTGAATAGTGCCAGTCGACTAGTACATCATCTGCATGCCTGTGAATAGTACCAGTCGACTGGTACATCATCTACTACCTGTCTGTAAAAACAGACAGCTCTCTAATGGTACTAAACGATGTACCAGTCGATCGGTACATCGTCTGGTACATCGAGATGGCAGTTTTCAGCAGTTCGAGGCAGTTTCTATTTTTCCAAATCGTGCATATGGCGGTTATTGGTGGTTCCTTGTGGTTCTTGATAGTTAGAACCAACTCAGAGGGAGTTGTAACCGACCCAAGAGGTGGGTTTTCAAAGGAGGAAGTTGTAGGAGATGAAGGGAAACTTCATTTTTCATCGGTGGAGTCCCATCTGAGAAAGGGAGAGGAGTTGATTCTCTCCCACTCAAGGCTGCTTCAGGTTGCAGAGACAATAAGGAGCAAGATGAAGATATGACCCCTCTTTCCACGGTGGCGTCCCATCTGAGAGTGGAGAGGAGTTGATTCTCTCCCTTTCAACTCGGAATTCTTGGAGGCAGATGCGACTAGAGAGACCACGTAGCCAAGGTGAAGAGATTTGTTGTGCAAATTTTAAATTTATAACTCGTAAGCACACGAACCATTAAATAGTATAGCGATTAAGTGCGAGGTTGAACCCATCAGAACTTAGGAAAATATATCCGTGAAAAATATACCACTGAATTATATATTTTAAGAAATTTAGAAAATCATAGAAATAAATCTTAAATATGAAATTAATTATCTAATCTTGGAAATCTAATTTTAATTTAGAAACATTCTAAAAAATAGAAAACATGGTCTAAAATTGGAAACCACATTCAAAAATATAATTTAACAATTAAAGAGATCTAATTTTAATTAAGATGGTGAATTTGATCTAAAAATTATAAATAATCTTAACTTAACTTAGAACACAAAACTAAGATGCAATTAATTAATTAACCAACCTAGTTCCACAATTCTCAAGAGTTTTTGAATTTATAAACAAATAAAATGAAAATAAAAATAACAACTAAATTACCTATATACATATTTATAATGGAACTGGATCAAAAAATCAAGGAGGCATTATCATCCAAATTTTAATAATAAAATAACGGCCTAGAACATGGAGCTCACGTAAACTATTTAACAAACATTCAAATCTCAAATTCATTAAAATTCTAAATATGAAATCTATGAAACCCACTTAACTAAGAAAATTCAATTCCGGCCTTAGGCTTAGGTAAAATTTATACTTGAAATTTCAAATCTAAAATAATCTCACTTTTAAAAAGAGCTTTAGACTGGAAAAATCAAGTTCAACCAATCCTAAAATAATCTTACTTTCCTTGAATTTCTTAGAAAAATAAACAACATAAAATCATGAAAAGAATGAAATAAAATTGAAATTTACATTACACATGAAAGAACAATTGAAAAATCATAATTTTAATTCTCACATTCTCTTATTGATTAAAGCATTGGAATAAAAATTACAATACAGTTTTAGTTTTGGAATAAAGACATAAGAAAAACACAATGGAAATCAAAATCCACCAACCTTATAATCCAATGTGGATTGAAAATCCCACAGCCTTTCACCTTATCTTCTTCCTATCCTTTCCTTTGCACAACCTTTTCTTCAATGCCCAAGTTCAGTTTTCTCAATGGGAGAGGGCTAGTATTTATGAATGAAAGGAGATGGAATGAATGGATTGGATTTAAAGATTTAAATAAAGCAAATGACACATAAAGGGCTGATATAGTTTGTGCTAAACATGGAATGACTCAAAGGAGACAAGGGGTGGAAAAAATAGTAAATTTCGTACAAGGAAAGTGGGTGCAAAATCCCATTTTTTATACATATATCATCTTGCAGATAAGTTTTGACCTTGTTAACATCTGAATTAGGAAATATTGTAAACTAAAAAGTTGTAACCTTTGAAGTCTTCTTTCCAACGCAAAAAGAATCAAAATAATTGGACATCGGAGTGGAACTTTATGACTAAAATACTGAACATATGTCAAACCTTCCTTATTTTTCTCCCTTTCTTATTTTGTTTCTTTTTCCTTAATTCACTTGTCAAATTCGAAAATCCTCTTATATTAGCTTGTAAATTTCAAATTTTTTCTTGAGATAATGAAAATAGTATTCACATATGTGGATTTCTTCATGGGCTTTTCTTAATGGGCTCAATAATTTGGCTTTTCAAAGTATGGAAAATCTAATAATTAATTTTACCAATTACAATAATTCTAAAATTAACTAAATTAATCGAAACTCTCATAAATGGATTTGAATTAATTAGTTTACAAATAAAACCCCTAAAATTGTGGTAAAATAATTATTAAAAATTCTAACTTTCTAAAATATCAACTTATGCCCATAAATTGCAAAATTCCCCTTTTGAATTCTCATATCTTGCATTTCCCTGTAAATCCTGCAAAACGTCCAAAATCTCATTAAACATATTCTAAAACACACAAAACAAGAGGCTAACTAGTCCAAATACAAGGGTAAAATAGTAATTTTTCTGTGCTTATCAAGATTGGTGCACTGATCGTGGAGACAGATGCGACCAGAGAGACCACGTATCCATGGTGGAGAGATTGGTGCATAATTCCCGTCCAAGAAAAGAGAGCTCTCAAGTTTGAATGAAATGTCAGAAGAGTAGAAGAAGTTGGAGGATGCCACTCCCTGTTTTCACTCTTGTTGTTTTAGTGTATCCTAGTGGATAGGAACACTATTTGTAAGACAACTCATTTCTAGTGGAACATTTTGCCTAGATTGGCACATGGAGGCTTTGTAATACCCTGACTCAAATTAGTATCTAGTTGTGTGATTATTAGCCGTTAACAGTGATTAGTGATTCAGATTAACGGTTTGCTTTGTACAGAGTCAAATTTGACTCGATTTGAGCTCGGAAACCTATGGATTCAACTCGTTTAGTGTGAAACTTTTTCCGGCTAAGACCCTTAAAGGTCATCTATATTTGAAAAACTCTTTAATTGTGATATTTGATTTGTTAAATTGCACACAATTATTAGTTTAAAATTCTTAGTGTAGAGAATTTATCGACCGACATTCCAATATTTAGAAGTGTAATTTTTGTGTTATCAAGGGTGTCCCTATTTTTATAAAATGTTGAATTTTAAATGTTTAAGAGTGTCAAAACATCCCTGAATTTTGGAGTGATTGTATCAGCTAAAATTATTTGACTCGACTGTAAAGTCAAAATTTTTATAAAATATTGGAGATTTGATATTTTATGATTTTGATTTTAAATCATGAGGTTTTAATTGTATTACTCTCTCCAAATTTTATGGTATTCATAATTTTAAATATTTAAATTATCTGATCAGTTGATTTATTTTAATGAGATTTTGAAAATACCTAACCTTTGATAATAATGAGGATATTAAAATATTATTCCAAACCATAATTTTGGATTATTTTCAAATGGATAAAAATAAGTTTTATCTAAAATTAATTAAAATAATATTATATTCATAACGTGGATAAGATCAAAGCTACTAAGGGTAACTTAAGGTGTGTGGCTAATTATCAGCCACAACAAACCTACGGTGGTGGGTTGGGGAAGTTAGGAAAAAAAAAAAAAATCATTGTTTTTCTCCCTCGCCATCGATCCTCATTTCTTCCTTTATCTTTCTTTTTCTTTTCCTTCTTCCTTCCACCATCCCATGGCAGCAACCATTTAGAGTTTTCAGAGTTGATGTCGGGGGTTTTCAAACACAACCATTTTTCAACGGATTTCCACAAATAAGGTATGAAAATTTATCTATTCTGAATTTCATGAACTCCGGGACAGATTTTATGTGAAATGAGTTATGTTGTGAACTTCAAAAAATGGATTTTATTAAATAGGAAAAATAGTCTACCTTCTTAAACACTTCTTAAATTACTTTTTGAGTTGTGTCAAATCCTTCTAACCTTGTTGGGAAGTTGTATTTTTATTCTAAATATGATTTGGTTATTATATGTTGTTTTGTGAAGCCTAATGGACTCAAACCACATTGTGATGCATTGTTTATGATATTCATATTTTTCTTAGTAAAGCTTCTATTTTAAGATAGGATATATTTGATTCTAAATTAATTTATTTTAGTTTGGTTTTGATGGATTTTTAATTAATTTATTTGGGTTTAGATTAAAACCTATCCTATGATCGAATTTAACTTTAAGATTATGTTATATATTTAGTTAACTTAGAAGATTTGGGGTAATAATATAGTTGGAAAGTTATATTTTATCTTTTGATTTCTCCAAATCATGTTTTAGTTGATTATTACATTAGGCTATTTATGTTGGATTTCAATTTTTGTAGAAGACTATATCCTATTTCATTTTATAAAAAGAGTTATTAAAGTATAATGACTTTTCAGACGATATTTAACCCGAAACTGATTAGGGGCATTTTGAACAACGTTCCTGGTTAAAAGACCAAGCTCTAACCTCTGTTCATCGTCTTCTCAATTTTGAGATTATTTTTCAACAGGATTGTATTCTGTTGGTCGAATCAACTCATTTGTCAGTCAGGCCGACCTTTGGATAAGTCAATAGTGTGCTAACTTTGACAATTATTTAATTGTATCAGTTTGACCTGCTCTCTGTTGATTGGGTTGCTCGAATCCAAGTCCACATAAGAAAGGACTCCTACAGTAGTAGTTTACAGTAAAGAGGTAAATCCTATTCATAGGAATCTCAGTTCTAATCCCATTGCAACTGAGATTGACGGTGGGTGTGGCTGATTTCTAGGCCTAAAAATCAGCCACATGATTCTCGGCAAGAAGGGTAAGAACTTAAGAGGGTAAGTTGCTGTCCATGGAGGATTCGACAGCAACATAGATAGCAATTGCTATCTTTCAAGGAAGGGGACCGACTGCATAGGAAGTCAAATAAAGAAGGCTTGATTGAATGGGATTTGGGCAAGTTTAATACACGGCAATTAAAAGGATAGAAATTGGCCCATGGCAATTTCTATTCTACAAAGGACGGTGGTGTGTATTTACCCAAATTAGGACTGCCTTCTTCGGTAGTAATTCCTCTATAAATACTTAAGGCTGGCTGAAGCAACTGGGGAGAGAATATTGCAGAAAGAGAGAAAGAGGCAGCAAGGTGTGTATCGTTGGAGGACAGCACACAGTCAAACTAGAGGTCTTCTCGTTGATACACACGGCAGAGAGAGATAAGAGGGTTTCTCTCTTGAAGGTACTGCTGCGTGAGAAACAGAGAGGGTAGTGTTGTTTGCTGGAAACATCACACAAGGCTTGGGGCTGTTTGGGACTACTCCAAACAGCAGTCAAAGAAGGGCTGCAATACACTGTCGGTATTTAATCAGTCGGGACTGGTTGTGATTTATTTGGGTTTCAAATCAATCTCTTTTGTAATAGTGTATTATTTCTCTCTTAATAATATATTTTTCACGCTCCGTGGACGTAGGCCGGTGGGGCTGAACCACGTAAATTTGCTTGTGTTGGATTGTGCTTATTTTATTCCGTTCGATTATTCTTGTTTATTCCGCTATAAGCGCTAACACTCTCTTGTTCATGCAAATCGAGAAACTCACGTAACTTCATCGATCAAGGTGAGGAAATCAACTTGACTCGTATTTTGAGTTTGTGTTAGAAACTATTAGACTCTAGGACAGAAAATGGGATCCATGGAAATTAATGGATGGAAAAGACCAAATGGGACCAGAAAGCGAGACTTAACACTGCTTACTTATAAGGGACGAGATATTGTTCTAGTTATTTAGAACGTAAGCATGACAAGGTGTCGCGGTGCCGAGGCCTAGTGGCCTCAAACGCAGTATGGGACCCATTAGATGTCTAGAGGATATTAGGTTCATGGGTTTGGACAAACAATGATAAATATCCAAAAGTGATGCATTTAGTGTGGTACATGTGCATGTGGTTCATGCTATGGTCATTGGTGCATACTATAATTGAATATGTATTAGGTTCATGTTTTGGTTAGTGATGCAAGTAGTATGTGTTATACTAGAACTGTCGTTCATACCATAGTACAGGTGCATTTGGAGGGTGCGGTGTTCGATCATGCATAGAGTTTTGCATGCATGTGATTATACTTGTACTAGCAAGTTTGTACAGGTAATGAGATGAAAACATTCTAGGTTATCAAACCTGTATTGAAACCAGTGGATAGTAAGTGAAACTCCATTATTAAACCCTCGTGGAAAGGGTATATGGAGAAAACATATGTGAATGATGATTATATATTATTTCTGTGTTTATGGATAGTTGATAGTTAATATATGTGTTAATGTATACGCACACTTGTACATTCGGTCAAGCTCTTGCAAGATGCTGCATTCTGTCTGCCTTGACTTAATGCATTCGAGGATGAGTGGGATTCCTCGACAGGGTTGAGTGGGATACCCTAGACCTGTACAGTTGGGGTTAAGTGGGATACACCAGTGTATTACAAGTTTCGTTGCAACCTTTTATATGATAGATATGATTTATTTGTTTATCATGTTGTTAAACATGCATTGTGTTATTGATATTATGAGTATATGCGTGAGTATGCATGGGTGTGTATGTGGAAAGGAAAGAACAAATGGTAAATGTATGCTATGGTGTTCTAAGTGTTTTCCTCATAGGTTGCATAGTAAATTTGATATTCTGAAAATTTGAAGGGACTTGTTAATTTAAGTTCTCTTCACTGGGCTGGAGCTTACGTCCCTTACAATGCAGGTCATGTACTGGATGGGGGAACGGAGAATCCCTCTGCGATGCTTAGGAGTTGGAATCTAGTGTTGTTCGAATGTAGGATTTATACTTGTTTAGTTTCATATAAAAATTATGTAAATTTTAGGTGATTGTGCCACTTGTGCCATAGAGACTTTGTGTATAAGTCGTATATGTGTAATATGATAATATGTTGTATAATTGATTGTATTATGGTATGTATTTTGATTTTTTAGAATGTCAGTGTATTGGTACGTGGAAATTGTCGATAGTTTGAGCAGATTACCATCAGTCGACTAAGACAGAAGAATTTATTTGAGATGTGTTTTCAATGTGCCCCTTTGGGGACTTGATGTTTTTGGTCACAAGTATTGTTCACATAAGCGTCTGCGACATTTTCTATGGGCTTAGGGAACCGCATGAGAGGCCCATGGATTTTTTATAATTGGATTTGTTTTTAAAAAAAAATTAGTCTCGCTCTGAGCCCTCTTCTCGAGTCGGGGCATAACAGAGTGGTATCATAGCATGGTTCAAATCTCGAACTATGCATATGGGTGGAAGTAGAATGATTAATTGAATTTGGATTCTTTCCATTGATTTTGGTACAGGGAAGATAGAAATTTGAGTTGAGGTGAGATTGAACCTCATTGTTTTGGGAAATTATGTGATTTCAATGTTAAGTGGGAACCCTAAACAATTATTTGAAAGTGATTGGAATGATAACTCCTAACGGATATGGAGACAAGATGAGTTGAATTGATAACAAACCCTCTCGTTGGGTAAATGATGTGATTTATTTATCAAATTAGTACTTGGAGCCAAGTCTTTGGAAGTGTTAACCTCTTATCAAAGTTGTGGTTAGAGGGTGTAGAATTTATTAAAAGTCTCGCAGTTGATTAAGTTTGAGGAATTTTATTGAGACATGATGGATTTTCTTAGAGTAAAAGACCCCCGATATTAGTTGGCTAGTAGTAGGTTGTATTGTATTTGTGATGTATTTTATAATGCTTGAATGTCTGACTATTTGTACATATACGTCGGAATATAAAAAAGGCAAGCCGGCCATGAGATAGAATATCGTCATCAAAGGAGTAAGAGGCGGCGTTGCAAGGATAAAGAGGAGGAGCCTTTGGTTAAGTAATGTTTTTATTCTCAGGATCCTGATGCTTGTTCAGGAATGTCTCTAAGCATTACTTAGATAAAAGAAAAAACTATTGAAAATAGGTAGTTGACGGTGTGAAAGATTGAAAAGTTTATCCTCTGTGATTCCTTTTTTTGGAAATTGAGTTATTAAAAAGGGAAAGTTGTGATGTATAGTCACACCAAATAGTATTGAAATTGCTAACCTTTGTTGTCTAAGATATAATGAAGTTATGAAGTTTATGTGCTGACTGAATGTTGATGGTGATAGGCGTGGCAGGAGCTTTGAAGTTCCCCATCCAAGACTAAAGTAAACAAACAAAATGTCTTGAGTTGTCAATGATAACTTGGTGGTGTTAAGGAATACTCTACTTTTGATTCATTTGAGCCATAGTTTGGCAAGGATTACTCGGAAGTATGTCCTTTGGGAACTGGAAACCCATATTTTTCTAAGAAAGTCTCTAATTTAATTATGAGATAAGATTTATATTATCAAGGAGAGTAAACAAAAACCCTAGTAGACTTGTGGATTATAGTTATTGGAAGTGAAATATCGATAGAAATGACCTTGTCTTCTTGATAGGAAAGAATGTCCTTTTGGAAATGGAAGTCCAGTAAGCTATTCATGAGGAAAGAGAACTTAAGTACAATAGATTGATGGAAGTGTGGTGAAAAGGTTGTGACAAGGAGTGTTGGGATATTATCCATGTCACACTCTGTAATAATTGGATGTCATGTGTGAAATTCTGTTACTAGAAGTATGCACGACTTAGAGGGGGTGAATAGGTCGATTTTCAATTTTAGTTCCCTTTTAAAAATAAATCAAATTTAACAATATGTGCAGCGGAATAAACGTGTGTGCAAGTGATAAACAAATAAATCAAACCATTAATGCAAACCACACATGCATAACGATACATAGTGGTTCGGTTCATCTGAACCTACATCCACTGTTGGATTCACCCTCTCTAGGGCTATCCCAAATATACTATGTATGGGTCTCACACCCAAATAGTACAACCTAGTTTTTTATAGAGGTTTAACCCAATCGTTCTAATCCTCTACACCTATTTTTTAGAGTGGTTCGAACACACTGTTCTAATCCACTTTATAATGTTTGAAATAAAAGGAAGAAGAAATACTTGCCTTGGGCCTTATCCGATTTCCTTTATGCGCTTTCTTCTTTACTTGATCTGTGTGCTCTTTTCCATTAGTTTAGCTCCATCAAAATGACTATCGGCACAGTAGTATAGGACACGGGTATGACTGGTTTTAAGGTCCTATGTGAACACCTTAATCTTCATCAGGACTGGGGTAATGATTACCCACACATTTATAAGGAAGATGATGAAGAAGGTGTAAAAAGGGAAGACTGAATGATCTGGACACACTATATACTTTTCCAATTTGTTCTCTGTATTTAAATACCTCCTACATACAGCTTACAGTTTATTTATAACACTGTCTGCAACTTTGAAGCAAGTCAAGCCCACGAGGCCTCGAGGATTCCAATGAGGCCTCGTGGCGGTAAATATGGAAAGACAACACATATATGCGTAAGTTAATTTGTCTTTCAAAACAGTGAATGTCCAGCCAGTTAAGATGACACTTGTGCATGATTGATCCTTCATTTATTTCAGTCATCAATCAAGGATTTACATTAAGAGAAATTGATGATTGTAAATCAATTTTAATCACAATGAGGAGCCTTTCCAATTTAGTCACAAACAACCAGCTCCCCAACGATGAGGCTCCAACAGATTTATTCAAATCTGTATGAGGTGGAAAATTTGAGTTTCTTGGTTATTTCTTATTTCCATAAAAACTCAATCAATGATCTTTTAGAGGTCAGAAAAAACCCTTACAGATTTAATTAAATTACAGCTATCCCAATTTTGACTCAGCAAAAGACTGTCTGCGAGGCCTCGACAGGTTGCACGAGGCCTCGAGGTTGAAAGTCAATTATATTTTAATTTTCCAGTTTAAAAACAATTGACTTCTAAGGTTCACTTACCTGTATGCCAATAACATATTCGGTGTAGATTCTTCCATGCACAGTAGATCTTCACATTTTTCCAAGGCAAGATCCAACTAAGTCACGTAATTGACAATATGGATGACTCGGACGAACCGGGGCACCTACAATGTGAAGACAACATTGGAAGATTTGAGTGTCAAAATGGTGTGTCGAGTGTAAGATTTTTATAAAAAGCCCGCTGGAAATTGGACCAAAGTTAAATTTGACCCCTGGAGGTAAGACTCTCCACTAACGGATTGTGTGTGAGTTCTACATAATGGGTGATGGTGATTGAGTTGACTAAATGGTTCAAATGGTGAAATTTGACTTTATTTCTACTGAGAGTTGGGTAGTTATCCAACATATTGTTCTAGAATATTATAAAAGTAATGAGCTATTGGAAAGCTTACATGATTGTGAGGTCTGAAGATTCTGACTAGTGAATAGTTTAGTATAGCACAGTGGCTAATATTGGATAGGGTGACTTAAGAGATGTGGGTGTGATGCGGATGATTTTAACCATCTATACACCAAGAGATTAAGTGCTTCTTATCTCTATAAGGTGAGACTAGTGGAATTAAAAGGGATATTAAAATCCTGAAAGGATTTTCGTTTAAACCAATGCTTATGTTAAAGAAGTTCAACTTGGAATGCACTAACATGATTTGTTAAGACGAATCGGCTAATCATTAGAAGTGAGGTGAGGTTTTTGTTTGTGAAATAGGAGATAAGGATGTCTCAAATGATTGGATAAGGATAAAAACTAAGCTAGTATTGGTTTACCAATGTCGGACTAATGAAGGTTGAGTAAATGTTTATCTAGTAAGTCACTCCAGATGATCTAGAGAAGAATGATTGGTTGTCGACTAAACAGTTATTGAACTGGTGAGTGTGATAAAACATCTCTTGACTCATAGAAGATTTTGACTGTGTTGTGAGTGTACGTAGTCAGGTGATTGGTGTGGACTGGAAGAATGTGAAGAGTAATTGTTAGACATTTGATTCATCCTTACTTGATAGTGACTCCTGGTGATGTGTTTCATCTCCTAGAATGTGAGATATTGTTATGATATGGTAATAAGTTGTTAAGCGTGTACGGCATTTCAGTGTGATTGGGATGTTGTAGTACGACGTGGGCATGGTTAATAATCTATACCGGTTCCGAATCTTGGCATGAGAATGCTTTGAAGGACCTAGCCGGACCCCGTTAAATCGGTAAGATCCCTTCACATATGAGTATTGTGTTATAAGATGCATGGGCATATGCACAAAACAGATTGTGATAGGTAAGCATGATAATGATTTTGACTGAGAATATGTGTGCATCTAATGGATTGCCACATGTGGGAAATGAATCTTTCAGTAGATAAAAATCGAACAGATATATAAGAAACCTACAAGGTTGGTGGATGGGATGAACGCACGAGTCATCTTGTGTGATACTTATGCATGAGGCATGTTAGACTTTGGTTTGGAGATACCCCTGATTATGGGATTTGGATATGCTTGGTAAGCGTGAGAAATTGTTTTCACACACATGATAGAGTCTTCCTTCAACTAAACTTAGTGCACTTTGAGATGTGCATATGGGCGTACACTTTAAAGACGTAATTAGTTTGGAGGTGAGATCAAATTAGAATTGAGATAGAAAATGGACCGAGTAGTTCCTAGTGTGTACCACTGAGTCTCGTGATTTTTTTTCAGTGGGCATGAGTTATGAAGTAAGTGTATTCATGTGGTGGGTATGATTTCATAAAGGTAATGATTGTAAAAGCTCATGTTCTGGAGAATTGAATGCATGAGAGATTGATCATTGGATAGTAAGGTGCCTAGGATTTTAGGCTCTAATGGTATAAAGACATTATATAAATACATGACTGGAGATGTATGTTAGATAGGACGTGTTATGATTCAGACAGTGAGATTGACTGTCTAGTAGACTGGTGTGCTATGACATTCATTGTGTGACAGATGTGTGTCATATGCTGTAAGTAAACCTTGTGTATGTTGTGATGTGTGTAGACATCATAAATAATGTATGTAAACTTGGAAATTGTTTGCAACACATAAGTTTGGTTATGGGATGCCAATCGATGTGTGTGTTAAGATGTATTCAACGAGATAAACCGCGATGTGAGGGCCAGATGTTTTGGGCTAAAACGGGTTATCTGCATGTGATATTGTGTTTGCGGATGGCATTGTCTAACAAACTATTGGTGAAAGTAATTTGTAGTTTGTGAAAAGAAATTTCACATAAAAAGTTTGTCAAAGAACAGGTGGAGGTCTGTTATTGGTAAAAGAAAAGGATAAGGCCTAAAGACGCAAGGTCCAAAGGGATAAGTGTAGGTGGGCAAGTAGTAAGCTACTAAACTACTCTGAGTGAACAATGGATAAAGTATCCACAGATCTTAACTAGAGTTAGGTAAGTAAAATGCCTTGGTTATAATACGGATTGAGAGTATTTCAGTGTTATGAGAGGTGAGTCTCGGTAAACAATGGCAGTATGGTAAGTTCTGTTGTGATTTTAATCACCTGCTGTGCTAATTGGCAAATATGTGAATCTATGAATCATTGAAAGTGGATTTCAGGTAATGTAAGTTGCTAGATAATCTCGAACCTACAAGGTAGTGGATATCTTGAAAGACCAGGTTTTAGAAAATACCATTGAATATTCAAGAATCTTAAAGACACCGTGTCTTAAAGACCAATCAAATTTTCGAATCAAGAGATGTGGAAGAGATAGAAGTCTCCGAAGACTTGATTTTGGAAAAAAAAAATACCCAAGGAAATCAGGGTACTCAAACCTGAGACTTACAGCGGAAGGTTGTAGGATAGATTATTTGCTAAGTAAAGGTACGAGTTCTCTTTTAAAATTTCGGGATGAAATTTCTTTAAGGGGGGTGAGATGTAATACCCTAACCCAAATTAGTGTCTAGTTGTGTGATTATTAGCCGTTAACAATGATTAGTGATTCAGATTAATGGTGTGCTTTGTGCAGAGTCAAAGTTTGACTCGATCTGAGCTCGGAAACCTGTGGATCCGACTCGTTTAGTGTGAGTTGCAAAGTTGAAATTATTTAAACTTTCTCTGGTTAAGACCCTTAAAGGTCATCTATATTTGAAAAACCCTTTCATTGTGATATTTGATTTGTCAAATTGCACACAATTATTAATTCTGAGTGTAGAGAATTTTATCGACTGACATTCCAATATTTAGAAGTGTAATTTTTGAGTTATCAAGGGTGTCCTTATTTTTATAAACTGTTGAATTTTAGATGTTTAAGAGTGTCAAAACATCCCTGAGTTTTGGACTGATTGTATCAGCTAAAATTATTTGACTCGACTCTAAAGTCAGAGTTTTTATAAAATATTGGAGATTTGATATTTTATGATTTTGATTTTAAATCATGAGGTTTTAAATGTATTTCTCTCTCCAAATTTTGTAGTATTCATAATTTTAAATATTTAAATTATCTAATCAGTTGATTTATTTTAATGAGATTTTGAAATACCTAACCTTTGAAAATAACGTGGATATTAAAATATTATTCCAAACCATAGTTTTGGATTATTTTCAAATGGTTAAACATAAGTTTTATCTAAAATTAATTAAAATAATATTATATTCATAAAGTGGATAAGATCAAAGCTACTAAGGGTAGCTTAGGGTGTGTGGCTAATTATCAGCCACAACACAGCTACGGTGGTGGGTTGGGGAAGTTAGGAAAAAAAAAAAAACCTACAATTTTTTCTCTCTCGCCACCGATCCTCATTTCTTCCTTTACCTTTCTTTTTCTTTTCCTTCTTCCTTCCACCGTCCCATGGCAGCAACCCTTTAGAGTTTTCCGAGTTGATGTCGGGGGCTTTCAAACACAACCATTTTTCAACGGATTTCCACAAATAAGGTATGAAAATTTATCTATTCTGAATTTCATGAACTCCGGGACAGATTTTATGTGAAATGAGTTATGTTGTGAACTTCAAAAAATGGATTTTATTAAATAGGAAAAATAGTCTACCTTCTTAAACACTTCTTAAATTACTTTTTGAGTTGTGTCAAATCCTTCTAACTTTGTTGGGAAGTTGTATTTTTATTCTAAATATGATTTGGTTATTATATGTTGTTTTGTGAAGCCTAATAGACTCAAACCACATTGTGATGCATTGTTTATGATATTCATATTTTTCTTAGTAAAGCTTCTATTTTAAGATAGGATATATTTGATTATAAATTAATTTATTTTAGTTTGGTTTTGATGGATTTTTATTTAATTTATTTGGGTTTAGATTAAAACCTATCCTATGATAGAATTTAGCTTTAAGATTATGTTATGTATTTAGTTAACTTAGAAGATTTGGGGTTTTATTTTGGATTTAAAAGTATCCTTAATAATATAGTTGGAAAGTTATATTTTATCTTTTGATTTCTCCAAATCATGTTTTAGTTGATTATTACATTAGGCTATTTATGTTGGATTTCAATTTTTGTAGAAGACTATATCCTATTTCATTTTATAAAAAGATTTATTAAAGTATAATGACTTTTCAGACGATGTTTAACTCGAAATTGATTAGGGGCATTTTGAACAACGTTCCTGGTTAAAAGACCAAGCTCTAACCTCTGTTCATCGTCTTCTCAATTTTGAGATTATTTTTCGACAGGATTGTATTCTGTTGGTCGAATCAACTCATTTGTCAGTCAGGCCGACCTTTGGATAAGTCAATAGTGTGCTAACTTTGACAATTATTTAATTGTATCAGTTTGACCGGCTCTCTTGTTCACGCAAATCGAGAAACTCATGTAACTTCGTCGATCAAGGTGAGGAGACTCAACTTGACTCGTATTATGAGTTTGTGTTAGAAACTATTAGACTCTAGGACAGAAAATGGGATCCATGGAAATTAATGGATGGAAAAGACCAAATGGGACCAGAAAGCGAGACTTGACACTGCTTACTTGTAAGGGACATTATATTGTTCTAGTTATTTAGAACGTAAGCATGACAAGGTGTCGGGGTGCCGAGGCCTAGTGGCCTCCAACGCAGTATGGGACCCATTAGATGTCTAGAGGATAGTAGGTTCATGGGTTTGGACAAACAGTGATAAATATCCAAAAGTGATGCATTTAGTGTGATACATGTACATGTGGTTCATGTTATGGTCATTGGTGCATTCTATAATTGAATATGCATTAGGTTCATATTTTGGTTATTGATGCAAGTAGTATGTGTTATACTAGAGTTGTCGTTCATACCATAGTATAGGTGCATTTGGTGGGTGCGGTGTTCGATCATGCATAGAGTTTTGCATGCATGTGATTATACTTGTGCTAACAAGTTTGTGCAGGTAATGAGATGAAAACATTCTAGGTTATTAAACTTAGATTGAAACCAGTGGATAGTAAGTGAAACTCCATTATTAAACCCTCGTGGAAAGGGTATACGGAGAAAACATATGTGAATGATGATTTTATATTATTTCCGTGTTTATGGATTAGTTGATAGTTAATATACGTGTTAATGTATACTCACATACTTGTACATTCGGTCAAGCTCTTGCAAGATGCTGCATTCTGTCTGCCTTGACTTAATGCATTTGAGGATGAGTGGGATTCCTCGACAGGGTTGAGTGGGATACCCTGGACCTGTACAATTGGGATTGAGTGGGATACCCCAGTGTATTATAAGTTTCGTTGTAGCCTTTTAAATGATAGATATGATTTATTTGCTTATCATGTTGTTAAACATGCATTGTGTTATTGATATTATGAGTATATGCATGAGTATGCGTGAGTGTGTATGTGGAAAGGAAAGAACAAATGGTAAAGGTATGCCATGGTGTTCTAAGTGTTTTCCTCGTAAGTTGCGTTGTAAGTTTGATATTCTGAAAATTTGAAGGGACTTGTTAATTTTAGTTCTCTTCACTGGGCTGGAGCTCATGTCCCTTACAATGCAGGTCATGTACTGGATGGGGAAAGAGAATCCCTCTGCGATGCTTAGGAGTTGGAATCTAATGATGTTCAAGGGTATGATTTATAGTTGTTTAGTTTCATATAAAAATTATGTAAATTTTAGGTGGTTATGCCACTTGTGGCATAAAGACTTTGTGTATAAGTCATTCATGTGTAATATGATAATATGTTGTATAATTGATTGTATTATGGTGTGTATTTTGGATTTTTAGAGTGTCAATCAACTGGTATGTGGAAATTATCGACAGTTTGAGCAAATTACCATTAGTTGACTAATACAAGAGAATTTATGTGAGATGTGTTTTCAATGTGCTCTTTTGGAAACTTGATGTTTTTTGTCACAAGTATTGTTCACATAAGCGTATCCGACCTTTTCTATGGTGTTAGGGAACCGCATGAGAGGCCCATGGATTTTTTATAATTGGATTTGTTTTAAAAAAAAAATTAGTCGCGTTCTGGGCCCGCTTCTTGGGTCGGGGCATGACAGGTTTCCCCTTTTAGAGGGTTTTACCACGTTAAAAAAATATTATCTTAGTTCCTTATTTTCCCATTTGTATTTGTGTGTTGCCGGAAGACGATCCAGATTTGAGTCCCACTCGCTATATGTAGAAGAAAAACAAGTAGGGGCGTCGAATTTAATTCCAAATCACTACATATACTTGTACTGTTATCAAATCTCGATCATATAGTACTTCATATTATACGAAACCATACTTAGGTCATAAATCCATACCTATTCACAAACAATCTTATTCAATATATACTTATTACTTTTCTCAAACTATTTATTTATATTACAAATCTCAGATTTGACTCATTTTAGAGATATTATAATTGAAAACATATGTACATACTTCTTTACAAGGTACTCGTACCTAATTCATCGCGTACTTTCATTCTCAAAGGTATAGTCAAAACAAAATTTATAAGGAAATCATATTCACTTATTCTTTCAAAATACTACATGTCAACTATGTATCATAATACATTTCTCAAAATGTATTTCTAAATCAAGATAGAAAACTCAAGGCAAAGTCTTAATCATTTTATTATGAAAATACCTCATCATATACTCATTCTTTAAACCTTTCACAAAGCCATTAACTTTTCATTACTCAAATACCATATTTAGTTCATATGAATGATTACTAATATGTAACATGTCATGCCATGTGTGCCATGATATATGCATATCTCATTTGAAACAATGGGGCATTTCCCATCCCATATACACATTTCACATTTAACATTTTCCTGGGGGAGTCTTAATACACATTATTACAACACCACCGGTGTAACATCATTTCTTTAAATCAATCACGCGTGTGTACGACATCAAAGTCTACCTGGGTCAATTCAGCACTTTGATTCGTCAAATCATAATACGACCCCAAAGTCCGTCCAGACATTCGGCACTTTGGTTCATCCACTCAACCCCATAAATATAATCTGGACCCTAAGGTCTATTTATTCTTATGTCATGCCTTTCCCATCCTATGCTTCATGCATGAGGAATATGAATGCATTTGATGTCCATGATTCACGCTATGTGTTATCAACTTATTCTTTTGATCTTACAAATACTCTTTTCATCATAAATACCTTATACCTTTTAAACACATTAACTTTATTCATCATCCCCATATAGGAACTTTGTACATAATATTTCAAAATATCACAACTTCTCATTTTCATATGATACAAAATCAGTCAAAGCAATACTTTTATAATCACACCTTTGATTCTCATAATGCCATAATTTCTAAACCAAAATACATAATTTTCAATTGAAAATCAATTCATCATTTCTTTTCTCATTTCTTAATAAAATAATAAGTCCACACCCAATTGCATTTTAACGAAGTAGGAAACCTACCTTATCTTAGCGATCAGTGAATGAAGGTGATCCACGAACTAGCTTGTTCGATCCAGAGTTCACTCTTTGACCCTTCGCTCATTGTTCATGAATTAAAACATAACATACATCGCATTAGATTATTTTCCACTAATCATTCTTAACTCAATTCAATGCCTTTAGACTCTGAATCTCATGTTTTATCTTCTACTTATTACACATGTGTTACTGCTCCGGCTTTGCTGAGTCTCTATTTGTCAATTCCATGATTCGGGAAGAAGTACTTGCTAAGAAGCTTAAAGACCCAAGATAATCAAGAATGAAGATCGTGCTCCACCAGGTTCAAAGCTCATCATCATGGCAATCACAAAAATAGGTTTTTGGTCATAATGACTTTAGGTGGTACCCACACCTTAGAGAGGACCATTCCTAAGCTTAGTTGAACAAATGGCAAAACCATAAAGAAACCTAGAGAGGAAGCTGGACAGTGAATTGGAACCCAACTTGGAAATATGTAATTGGTTTCACTGTCAGCTCGACTAGTCGTACTCACTGACCCTTCGGTGGAGACAAGTTCGACCCATTGTGGTCAAGAACTGGTCAGGCAGATTGACAAAGGTTCTGGATCAAAGAACTGTCATTCTAGGAAAGCCTCTAACCAAGAGTCTCGTATGCATCGACCCCCCGGTGATAAACTTAAATGACCCCTCATGGTCGACGACTAATCGGTAAAGGTTTTGTGAGTTCTGGATTGTAAACTCAAATAGGCTCTCAAGAAAACAGACATATCGGTAATTCAAGACCAATCGAGAGTATCAGGACCAACCCCTCGGTAAAGGGCGATATGTCGTTCTGGGTAAGACAGATTTCTGACTTGAAACGACTGTCAGTATGGTGTTGCCCCAGATCAAGACACTCGTATGGACCAACATCTCGGTGCCACAACTGTCGACCCATTGGCGACACCAACCTGTCGACCGGGAAGCAATAAAGTCGTTGGGAGTGCATTTAATGTGCAACGGTTAGGTGGTTGAATGGTAATAAATATGAACACCGACACATCGGTTCCACTGACCTGTCAGGGGACAGTTAGAAAAACCATTAAAACTCCTCTATAAATATGAGTGTTGGGTGATCATTTTACTATTTCCCTTGAGCTGAGAAGAGTTATATACTCTAAGGAACGATCAACAATCTTGTACTGAGAATCATAAACAACTAATCTTTTGATTATGTTTGGAAGTGAGAAAGAAAGGAGGAAAATCATAAACAACCAATGTGTTGATTGAGTTTGAAATTAAGAAATAGAGGAGAGACATAAACTAAGAAACCTGTGGTAAAATCAATTTCCTTGTCACCTTGAGATTGTGATTGCTCTACGATAGCTACGATGAGGAGCGTCGGCACTCAGTGGGTGGGGTCTTCAAGAAGCACACATCAGCGAGAAAGGGCTTCAAAGGCAAGTGCTTCTTGGTTTTAATTTTATTTTAAAACCTTTGACCGGAAAGTGGATTAAGGGAGATTTGCACCGGAACCACTATAAAAAACTCTAGAGCGTCGTCTCTAACACAGTGGTTGGTGGAATTCCCAGCCGATTGGATATATGGAATTCATATTTTACAGTGGTGGGTGAAATTCTCAATCAATTGAGTGAGGTGGAATTGCTACTCTAATTGTGAAGGTGTAAGTCCCCACATAGTGAATTTGGGGATAGTTCAAGGTTGAGCAAGTTCTAACAGTAGATGTAGGTTGGCGAACCGAACCACTTTATATCTTGTTTCCTTCTGTTTGTGGTATTACTGCTATTTTTTTGTGTTGATTGTTTAATCACATTTGCTAACACACACTCACTTGATTGATATATCCGTTGCGCTTAAACTAATCAATCGAGTAAATTTAAAAAGGACCAATGATTTTAGATTGACCTATTCCCCCCTCCTCTCGGGTCAATTGTGTTGTTCCAGCTCCCAAAGGGAACTTTCAACATGTAAAGGGCTTATAAGAATCCATGGGTCTATGTATTGTCATTGAAATTTATAATAAGGATCTTACAAGTTTGTGGTCTTAACAATATTTCCATCCCCACATGCCTTATTTAAGAAACATTCACTGAGGTTTAAAAATTACATCCAGTAATAATTCTAAGTGCTCTTTATAAATAATTGAATTTACGTGTTTAGAAAATAAGAAAGTTTGGCTACTGTCACTTTGGAACGTCTCCAGACCAGCTTCGGATCGTCCCAAGCTTCAGAACGTCCCAAGCTTCGGCTATAAAAATAATCACCTTGGACCATCCGAAGATCCTTCAGATCGTCTGAAATTCTTTTCGGAGCTTCCGAGACTTAGCTTCCTCAATTACCCAGTTGCAGAAACTGCAGAAAACTGCGGGCCGAGTTCTTGAACTCGAAAATCACTAAGGAGTGGGTCATTGGCCTTGATTTCTAAACTTAACCTTGCAGATTGATTCCACATGTGATTTGTCACATTTTAGAAGTTTAATACTCATGATTTGATCAATGAATACATGGATCTAAACCAAATTTCACGAGTTGTGGCAAAAACCTAATGATCCCCAATTTTTCCATTTTCCATTTCCTTAACTCAAATTTATCTTGGGTTGATTCTAAACCTTTATAATCCTCAAATTAGGTCCTAATACTAAATCTAAGGAGAAAAACTAACCTCTTGTGAAGCTTTTCAAGATCTCTCTTCCTTTCTTCCTTCTTCTTTTTCTTCTCTCTTCTTTTCTTTCTTTTTCCTGCTTGCTTTAGATCTTCCTTGTTTTCTTTCTTCTTTGATTTTCTTGAGGCATCAACGATGGAGATGGAGAAGAGAATGGAAGAGGAGAGGAGATCGCATGGATAGAGGGAGAGGAAGAAGTGCAGTGTGAGGGATAGGTGGAGGAAATGAAGAGTGAGAGAGAGAGCCATTTATTCTCTCCTCTTTGGTTGCCCTAGTCAAGGGGCCTTGCCATCCCATGTGGCATCATTTCCACATCACCAATTAATTATATCCCATTCTTTCAAAATGATTTTATTAAATCATCACTTAACTTATTTCCCTCAAACCTCACTCGATAATCTTGTAATTAAATTAACACTTAATAATCACTTTATATTTCACGACCCAGTTAATTATTTTTTTCTTAATTCCACTCCATTAATTTATCTTTAATGGGATTAATTCAAATCACTCTTAACCTCTCTTCATTAATTAATCACCCATCTAATCTCACTCTTAAGAGGGGATTACATTTATCTACTGGGTTAAGATTTCGGGATGTTATAGACCTGTCTTAGAGGAAGGGTGGGTTAAATAAGTTTCAACCGGGTCGACTCATAGTCAAACCCGGTCAAACCCATGCGATTAATATAATATTAAATTATTAACTGAGGTTATATTTCATAAAGATATTATTTTTCTTCTCACAAACCCAATTGTAAATAGTAAAAATTAATAATCCAAAAATCATATTCTCAAAAGAGCCAAAATCTTCATCTTCATTTTCTTCATTTAAAGAAACCAAGGATTTTTAAGGGTCAAGGGTCATGATTTTATTAGAAAAACCGGGTTGCCCCACGGGTCGCAAAGGGTTTTTAATCTAGAAAGGTCTTAAAATGACCCGACCCGTGTTTCAGCTGGGTCAGAGTTGACTCGCGGGTTAGGTCGGGTTTGATAACATTGCTTATCATTGTTATTGTTACTAATTTTAATATAAAAATGCCATTCTCCAGATATTAACGGGGATTGATAATATCAAGATATTTTTAAATTTTTTATTTTTACTGGAAAATTTATGGAAAAATCTTGCAGAAATATAAATATTTAAAAATAGTAATAAATAATAAATAAAAATAGTACAAATAATATATTAAAATACAATTTAATAAATATCCTACAATCTTTAAAACATCGACAAGTATTCTAAATCATTGCAGAAATTTTATGAAGATTATTGCAAAGATTTTTTACTCGGGAATTTACTGAGATATAATCATTATTGTGTTTTTAATATAATTTTATTGAAAATTTACCATTAACAATGACAGGACCGATACATATGCGTTATTAACACAATAATAATATTTGACTATAAAAATGTAATAAATTTAAAATTATCCTCATATTTATGACATTGCCTACTATGACAGATAATTATGAAATCATGTGAGCTATATATAGATTGCCTAAAATGGTTCCAAACAACATATCATATTTGACTTTTTTATATTTTACGATTAAAATCATAGAATTAAATAAACTTTAATTCTGTTGATTGTTGATCAAATTAAATAGAATAATGGTATGAGTTTGGAAAGATTCACTCATATAATTATAATTTATTATCATACCATTAAGAAAGAAGAGTGACATCACTAATCATTTAATATAAAAAAAGGGATTAGATTAGAATTTGAAAAGACAAAATTATGAATATCCTAGTATTTAAATTTTAAGAGGGACCCATACCTAAATTTCCATATTCCTTGATTCCCATGCGTTCCCACTCGATGAGTGGGTGAGTTGGTGACAGACGGACAGCAGCATCTGCGTCACCTTCCATGTTTTATTTTTCATCCTCCCTGTGGTTAAGTCTACGAGCTACCATTGGAAGTTACTCAGCATTGAAATTTTTGCACCATATGAATTTTTCTTATTATGCACTAAATTTTAAAGAGAATTTATTTTTTATTTAATTTCTTATTAAATAAGTTAGTGTCTAGCTCATCTTTGCTAGAATTCAAATCGCATAAGATTTAATTGTGTAGTATATTGACATTATAATAATTGGTTAAATCAGATCTATTTATTTATTTTTTATTCATATATGCATTTTTTATAAAGGAATGGATGTTGGCCTGGAGGTGTCTTTTGTCCATATTAGTCGCATGACTAATGGTGTAGTGATTTTTTTTTTTTTAAAAACGGTGTTGGCTGAATAAATTGTGGTACCTTCCGGTTACCAAGAGGATAGTTTATTTTGTAATAATGGCGTTTTCATTATAGCTTCTCAGTTTTGTAGCTCTACTTTGTATTTTTATTTGAGTCTATGTCTGTCAGACCTTATACTCTTTGTCTTTTGTATTTGTTGATTTTTAATAAAAGTTTTCTCTATTATAGCTAAAAAAAGGGTTGGATCATATATTAAATGAGTCAAATCATTTATCAAAATGGGTCGATTAGGGAATTGTTAAAAAAAAAAGGAAAGAAAGGTTAAATTTTGCCACGCCGAGTTGTCTCTTTACATTGGATTGAATACATTGCAACAATGATAAAAAAAAAAATGGATAAATTTTTCTAAATTAACTATTTATTTTAATTAGGATAATTTCTTTTTCAAAATATAATATGTTGTTAGATGACAAAGGAAATTTACAATTATAACTTAAATTACTCTTTGATTCTCTTTGAATCATTTAAATATTTAAAATCTTGGCAAGGTTTGTCTACAAAGCCTCCATATTGACATTATGCTTTAAATAATTCTTGTATAGTGTGTGTTTGTTTTTTATTTTAAAAAATGGTTTCAACAGAATTTTTAGTTATTTTTACCAATTTTTACTAACTTATATTTTTTTTAAAGTAATCTAATTCAATTTTCAAATTATTTTCATCAATTTTGATTATTTTGAGTTAGTGTTTGTGGAATTCAATAGAGATGTGTTAATGTCATCCACACAATTTGTAGAGTGCTTTTCTGATTTTTCAAAATTTTTGAGTTTATTGTCAAAAATTAATAAAAGAATATAAAAAATTTCTATAATTAAATGAAAAGCCCTCAATATGATTGGTAAAGTTTTTAGAGTCTGTAATTTTTTTTAATACTCTGAGATTTTTATGAAACTCAAAAAAATTTACAATAAAAATTAACTAATTTTAGTAGAAAAAACATATCACTAGAGATACTTGAGAATATTAAGTTCATAGACCTTTCTCAAAACTTTAGGACATTTTTCAAATATTTAAAACATATCAAAAGTTCTACTTTCAAGTTCTATTTTTTTTATAGAAAAAATGTCCACTCCATGTTTTCTATTTTTCTCTTTTTTTTTTTTTTCAAAAAAGGGAGGCCAGCAAATAGATATTGATATACCAATATCAGTTATGTGATTTTTACACTATGTATCCTACAGTTTTCGTAAATTAAAAAAAAACTTTAATATAATTAAATTTGACAATTAGATAAGAAAAATAAATATGTTAGATATCAAAACATCCGTTTTGAACAGTATAAAATTAAATTTTGATATTATGATATTTGTTTACATTCAATACAAGATAAAAAATTTAGAAATTTCAACTCTCCTCCCTTCCTGACCAGAAAGCCGTCTAAGTCGGGAGCGCAGTTATGTACGATCGGCTTATATCCACGTGGCCGTTGCTTGGAATTCAACCGGCCGAATGTGACCTCCGTGAGCCAATGCCCGGCAGCCCGCACCTATAAAGTATAAACTCAAGCAATGGAATTCCATCGCCAATTTCCTCTTCAGTTTTTCTCTCATTCTGCCGCTGCCCTTCCCGTTCTCCATTGCCGTCTGACGCCGGATCTGTCTGCTCCTCTCCTTGCCGCTTGACGAGCCCGTTTCATCTCCTCTCTACAGCCTTCCACTCATCTCCTTTTCTCTGCACTGTCCTCGACTTATCCTCACCAGTGACAAGTCCCTGGCCAAACGAACGCCGTCCTCTGTTTATTCCTCTCCAGTTCTCGCAGCACTCTGTTTTGGGTTTTCCCCATCAGCCTACTCCACGGTGGTGATTGTGGGTTCGTTTGAGCGCCAGTTTCACTGGGTCACGCCCATTCCCTTTCAACAATCCTATCCTGCTTCGTCAGACTTGATTTTCCTCTACCAGTTGTTGTTTTTTCTGGAATTTTTGATCGATCCATGGCGGAGAAGAATTTCAAGTATGTGATCGTTGGTGGTGGCGTATCTGCTGTAAGCTTCCGAACTCTTATGACTTTTTTCTGGTGACTTATCCTTATTTTCTAGTGGGACTGTCGTATTGCTCACCACTGCTATGGTTCCTGCGTCATCGCCGTGCTTTTTATGGCCTTTGTGGGCTTATGTTGGGCCTGGATCTGGGTTAACTTTCTCCGGGTTCTGGGCCTGTGTTGTTTGGCGTGGCCTGTATTGGCTGGCCATTTTCTCTCCTCCTAGGACGGGCTTTGTGT
This sequence comes from Chimonanthus salicifolius, assembly GCA_013350335.1. Lineage (NCBI taxonomy): Eukaryota > Viridiplantae > Streptophyta > Magnoliopsida > Laurales > Calycanthaceae > Chimonanthus > Chimonanthus salicifolius. Next base: position 53,660,936 of record CM023532.1, read on the forward strand.
GTTTCTTGTTGTTATCTGTTTCGGGCGTGAATAAATCGAACCTTTATTCAAAAAAAAAAAAAAAACTCTTCATGACTTTTCAGATCGGATTGAATTCTTGTGTTTTTGAGAAATTTTGATTTTTTTTTTTTCAATCTGAATTATTAGTTTTGTGGGTCATCATACTCATAAATTGCCATTTTCTCATGGTTTGCTCTGTGCACTATTACTTTTTAAAAAATAATTCAGGGAGAATTAGTTTGTTACTGTTGATCGGCTCCTATTTGACTGTACTTTTTGATTTATTATTATTTACTTTTATACTTATTAGTAGCAGTTAACTTAAAGGATTCACCATTCCTCTCTGTTCCATAGGTAAGAATCATGAATTCACTTTCATGGGGGCTAAGTTTCCAGGAATTGGTAGACTGGCGTGTTAGGGATTAGACCCAATCCACTCACACAAATCACATATTCACAACACACATACAAAGACACAACACGAGATATACATGGTTCGGCATTTTAGCCTACGTGTCCACGGGAAAGTGTAGATTTTATCTATAGAGAAAGAATACATAGATACAAGATTTGGAACCCTTGACCCAAGATCTCTCAGAGTATCTTCCCTCATGTCTCTCTTTATCTTCCTCACTACACCTCTGCTGCAAGAGGCCCTCATCGTGGCCTCAGAAGGCACTCGGCCAAAGGCACTTCTCTATCAAGAATACCCACCGTATATAAGGTGGAAAAACTGCCGTGTATCCCTTTAGCAATTAGCAATTAGCAATTAGCAATTGCCTAGCTTTTCTCTCAGTCAAAAAACAGATTGCCGTGTCCATAGTCCTAAACTGATTAGGACTCCCTCACTTAGAAGTTGCCGAGTAAACACTTCCCACAATAAGAGTCCCTCGGAATAGAAACTACTATTCCTGTCTTATTGCCGAGGACACCTTTTAGTGGAATTGAGCCACAGGGTCCCAACATGGCGTCCCCGTTCAAGTCTTTAAAGAATAATTCATTATTTTGAGTTAATTCCAAGATGACCTATTTTTTACAGGTGGAGCTAGCTAATATAATATCTTTTAGATCTCATGGTTGTATGAAAATCACCTTCTCGACCACATAAACAACAATATTAGATACCTGCGACTGGATCAACAGTACATCTCTGATGATCAGGCTCTACAGAAACTAACACCCATCACCCTTTCATGATAGGATTTTTCGCTGTGGTGGATTCACGTATAAGAGAAGGTGCCTCAATGGTCAAGTCAAAGGCGTTGTTTTGTAGTGTGGCCATAACCTATCATGCGGTGATTTTGAGAATGACCTATGATGGTTAGGAAGCGACACTTGAAAAAATGATCAACGTTCTCGGAAGTTTTAATGAGATTAAATTTATCTAGTCATATCACAATTTCTCTAAGAAGACAACAATTTAAGTGATTTTGCTATCTTCTCTAGATTTTTCTATTTATTATTGTTATTAACAAGTATGTGGTTACCAACCTCATTTATAAATTGCTAGGTTGAATTTCTTAATGTACTAACTCGCTTGCTCACTCTTTCTCTTTGGAAGGGCGGGGTTGGGTTCTCATAGTGCTCGTTTGGATACTGTGATGTGCTTGAAAATGGTTTATCCTGTAACTGTTGGGGGTGGTGTTTTTCTAATGGTTAGTCTGTTGAAATATATTTTTTGTCCTTTCCCTGATTCCAACTTTTTTTTTTCACAGGGTTATGCAGCTAGGGAATTTTCTAAACAGGGAGTTAAACCAGGGGAGTTGGCAATTATATCCAATGAGGCGGTATGTTCTGATTTAATTTTTGATTTGATAGATATGTGCCGGGTTGTAATGTGGTTTCTTATTATGGTCATTCTGGTTGAACCTACCTGAGAACATGAACTCCTTGGAAAAGAGCATGAAGTGAAAATGGTGCTGAGACAGAAATATTAGAGTTGATTCAATATAGAAAAATTGGCATGAAAAGAAAACACCTTCTCAGAGTGTCCTAACTCATTTAGTTTAAGGATCTTTAGTACCTGAGACATCTAAGGGAACATCATGCCCTTAGAATGTTCTCTTAAAAAAAAAAAAAAACAGATGCCTTTTGGAATTTGTTGAGGACGGTTTTGAAGATCCCATCATGGTGGTCATAAATTTAAAACATAGAAACTGTTCAAGAGGTCCAAGGCTCCAATAGAAACTGTTCAAGAGGTCCAAGGCTCCAAGTTCAAGAAAATCTCCAAAGTGTGCCCAAAGGTCATTGTTCAGGCCCATGATCCACATATTTTTCCAATTGGGATGGGATGTAGTGTTATACTGCACTAATTATCCGGTTGGACTTCCACATGTTGCGTTGTCCATGCTTTAAGCCCCATACTGCTTATATCTTTCCAATTAGAAGCCAAAGCTTATTTGGATAATTTTAATTGAATTAATTGTTTGAATGGCTAAGATCACAACATATTGCATTGGGAGATGCTTTGATTTGTGATTTCGATTAAATTTGTAATGAAGCTGATTTTGGCCCAAACTACACATGGACATGTACACACCAAATACACACATGATCTTAAGAGACTTAGTCTCTATTTTGTAAATACTAAATAGAGACCTTGCCCTTTTTCATTAATGTTGATGCGCCATAAGTTCTAGCTTAGACCTTTTCAATGGACTCGTCACCATCACCAAAGGCCCACACAACATAGGTGGGCTCACTAGGAGTGCAATTTAATAGTGTGGGGGCTCATCACGTTAGCCAAGAGCTCCATGGGGTTTCTATGGTGAGAACCATCATCTAGGACCAAACATGGGCTCCATTTGCACCCCCGTGACCTACCCATGAATTGGATCCATTCCCAATTGGATTCCATATTTGAGTTACACCCACCATTGGAATTAAATTTGATAAAATTGCAACCTTATTGACTGTTGATCTTTAGACCTTAAAAAACCACACATAGGAAGTTTCCTAGTCGAGATTATATTTTTGATAGGAATTATACTATAACCAAGTGTCCAAGAATAAAGATATCAACCCATCCACCCCCATGATCATATGGATTGTAACTTGTGAGTATAAAGGTCATTTAAAAAGTCACAAAGCTACTTTTCGAAAAAAAAAGTCACATAGCTGTAACTTCATGGTGCAATGTTCGTCACATGATCTTTAGTTGCTTTGAAAACAGTGACTGTCATTCTTGCATATCTAAATGTAAAACTTGTAATGACTAATGAGACCAGATTCTGCAGCTAACTTATCTCCTGCTGCTTTTATATCATAAGGTTTTCTACTACTTTGAAATAAGGATATGTTGTTTCTGCTTCTGTTGTCAATTTATATGAAAACTGATTGTCTAGACCCTCTTATGAGCCTCAAGAAGTGGTATTATATCTCCAAGAATTCTATTTGGAGATGATGACACACTGGATTTTGGAACAAGTCTCAAACAATGGGCTTATTAAAACAAAAGTCGATCATGTTCAATTGCTTGACAATTAGGAATTAATCACAATTACAAATAAGAAACACAAGAAATCTTTTACTGGGAATAAGTATTCTTGAGAATACTGTTTTGATGATGATGCACAGAGAAAGGCTTCTAGATTAAGTTTTAGTCTGAATAAGCTGATCAAAATGAAACTGATCATAGTGAATTGTTTAATAATTAGGAGTGACGCATGATAAAAGATGATGAACATGATAAATTCCTTTACTGTGTATTCCTCAAACTTAACACTTGTATATGAAATAAGGACAATGCTTCAGATGTGCTCTGCGAAGGCGAATGCCAGATAACTGACAAAGGTCTCTTACATGTGGACCATTTTCTAGCATGCCAGCTTTTCCACGAGCACAAAGAAATCAGGTACTGGATAACTCTTGAAAATTCGAACTGACAACAAATGGATTAAGGCCTTCATTCATGCACTAAATCTTGATGAATAAAGAACTTACCATCATCTTCCTCACTTCTAAAATATGTGCCAACAGAAGACGGAGTAAAGCCACCTCTGTGTATGCAGTTACTTGAGAAAAGGAATGTTGTTCATTTCAGATGAGCTATCTTTTTTGAGTGAGCGAATAATTATTGAAATGCAGATCTGTTGAAGTTGTCAGCTGTTAGAAAGTTTTTTTTGGAAATCTATGGCAATGACTGTACTTTTGTGGAATTTTGACAATAATTTCATTTTTGTACTAGAAAAAAATTAAGAGAAGTATATCTCTGTACTTGTATGATGTCATGACAGGTCAATATTTACACTTATATTTACATGTGATATTTTGAGTTTCATGTACTTCAATTTAATTTTGTGGTACACGTATACATCTATGGCTTCTTTTGCACTCTACTCTAGTACTGCTTTATTTTCAGGTGGCTCCTTATGAACGTCCTGCACTTAGCAAGGCATACCTTTTTCCTGAAGGTAAGTTAAGCCATAATTCCACTTGTTTTGTTCTTATTTCCAGTTATCAGCTTCTGTTCTTCTTTTGGAAATGTATCTATGTTAAAATGATCTACATACTAGAGGTACAACTTGGGTTGGCTTGTTCTCTGTAAGACTCAAGTTGAGAAACCTGAGATGAGCTCAGGTTGGCCCTCGATTAGATCGTCTTGACCTAACTGATATAACCCAACCCTAAAATTGGTTGGTCTCTGATTGGGAGGGATGTAAATAGATATTCGAAAATCTGAAAGTCTGAAACATTCAACCCGAAATAGATGAGTTTGGATGCAAATTTTATATTCGTTTAAAATTTTGGATCCAAACCCAAATTTGAATTTAATATGCATTTTGTATTCGGATGCAAATGTGGATCTTACCATGTCTGAATTTGATAACCCGCTAAACCGAATGGCAAAATGATTTAAATAACATATATGTTATTAGTATGCATGTTATATATTAAGTTATATGAAGAAAAAATCTTAAAATTTACCTTGATGTCTTCTTATCATATTACACATTAAATTTGGAAAAAGAGAGTATTACATGTGAGATATAGATTCCACTATTTGAGTTATAGATTTTTATTATCTATTTTGACGTTTTCTGTTCTTTTTTTTTTTTTTTTTTGCATTTCTTTCTTTCTTATAGACATTTTAAAGTAGTTTTTTAGATTTTTTTCTTTTAATTTTCATTGTTATATGTTTATGGGATTTGGTTTTTCTTTTCTTCTTTTGTATTGGAGCTTAATTTTATTTTCCTTTTGTTGACGAAAATGTCAAATTTTTTTTTTGTTTGGTGGATATCTGAATCTGAATCCGAATTCAACAATATGAAATGGATGTGGATATAGATCTTACATCTAAAAATCCAAAATGATCCGAATCGGTATTTGAATCCCATAATATTAAGTGGATGCAGATGCAGATGTGGATATTACCTATATCCGATCTGATTCCAACCCGTTTACATCGCTGCTGGTTGGATTAAACAGGCCTTGCTCAGGTTCAGATTGGTTCTTCGGTACAATGGATTGGGCTTCAGTTTCCCTTCAGATCAACAAATATCAATCCAGCCAAGTTGCAACCTTAGTATTTTCAGATGCTGCTTGGTGCACTTAGTTCAATAACTGCTCGAGTCTATTCGAGTGATAACCAGATATTGTTCCTTTAAGTTGCGCACCATTTTCTTTCTATTCTGGCAAATCTAAATCTAGGAAACAGAATAAAAAATCCAAAGCAACATGGTTTTGTTTAGATCAGATGAGGGACCCTAGCATTGTGTATACTGTACTCACCATTTATCTGTAATTACTGTAGTATCTCTATGGTCTGCTAATCTTTTAGTTCTCCAAATCTGCTAATAGTTCTAGCTTAAAGGCTCCTCTATTAACCCTCTGGTAGCTTGAATTTCTATGTAGGTAGTGTATCTCAGTACTCTGTGCTCCCTGTTCTGTACTTCTTAATAAAACACTTTCATTGTTGGAACAAAAGAAAAAAACAAAGGCATCTATCCTCCTAAAAGCATTGTTCCTCATCATCTATGTTAAGGAATTTTTGCTGGAAATGCATTTCAGTCGCATCCTTCCAACCCAAGAGATCCTTTTTCATTGTTGACTTGAATTTGCTTGACCTTTCACAGGCACTCTGTAACAATCCCTATTGACCCTTGACCTAATTGTATACACTTCATATATGCATCATTTACTTGATATGTAGCCTTACTGTTAATATTGGTTTGCAGGAGCTGCTCGACTTCCAGGATTTCATACATGTGTTGGGAGTGGTGGGGAAAGGTTACTTCCTGAATGGTACACTGAGAAAGGTAAGTTTTTTCTTTGTAACTTTGTTGTTAAAAATTGTATTTTAGGTCTTAATGAGTTAAGAAATAAAAGAACTTAAGGCCATACATCAAGGGCCGTCTAGACACAAGTTGAGGCCTAAGGCAAAAAATCTAAACAGGGCCTTCGTATTTAAGATATTATTATAAGTAATATTTAACTAAATTTTAATTATATATAATATTTAACTAAAATCTACTTTTCTTGCTTTTTGAGATATAAAATTACTAATTAAATTTTTGTATTCAACTTTTCTAAAATATCATTTTCAATTGATAATATGGCTAATCCACTTAATCTGTCTTGTGACATTGTTGATCGTAGATAAGATTTTATCAATTTTAGTTTTGAAAAACTTCTTTCTGCAGAAGCAATTGTTACAGGTATTGTTAATAATATTCGGTATGCAATATAAGTATTTACAAAAGAACCTAGTATTTTAATATAATTAAGAATTTCAATTGGAATTATTATTTCTTTTTGTAAAATTTCTTTTAAGACTTTTAACTTTGAAAACAAATCTATATCAGAAACCTCGTTATGTTTCAAAAGACATTCAAGATTAAGACAATATTTTTTCAAACTATCATCATTTAATGATTTTAATTTTTTTAAATCAAATAAAAAATATCTTCATATTTTTTAAATTGTTCAAACCTATTTTGAATTGAAGAAATTGCTTGATCTACTATATATAAAAAATTTATAACTTTAAAAGATTCTTCCACTGATTGCGTTGATTCATTATCGACATTTTCATCAAAATGTTTTTTTCTACGAATTTTATGTCTTTCATTAAATACATGTTCTATATCCATTTTAATACGACGAAGATGTTCTTGCATTATTGGATTAAATTTTGCAATTATTTCAATTAAACCTAGAAAATTTCCATTATTTTCTTCATATATCTTACCACTATTTCCATGAAATGGAATGTTAGTTTTAGCAAGAGCTTCCACAACAACAATAATTCTTAAGAGTACTTTTTTCCAACGCTCTTTCTCTTTGTTAATTTGTTCTTGAATATTTTTATCGATTGTCTTATTTTTTAGCAAATTCAATCCAACTATTCATATTCATAATATGCTCATTTGTTAGTTCGTGATGTTTAAGTTTAGAATTAAGATTTTTCCAATCTCTAGTTCCATTTGTAACTAACATACTTGTATTCGGTTTTGAATTAAACAACTTGCAACAAAAACAAAATACCAAATCCATCTTTTTTTTAATATACTAGCCATTTTCTATCATACTTCTCTCAATTTGATGATACTCTAGTATAATAGTTAGTAGAGAAATGCCTAGAGTTTTTATCCATAGGAAATTTTATATTTTCATTTGTAATTGGATCTCTTTCTACTAATAAATCTCTTATTTTTGTATCTATAGTTCCCCATTGTCCTGGATCATAACTAATTGTAGAAATAGAATCAGATATTTCATTTTCTTTTCTTGTTTCATTTTCTTCTAAAATTTTTTTTTAGTATCATTATGAATCTGTTCATTGTCATTCTTTTGTACCGTTGATTCATCATGTTTTAATTCTGTTAAATGAATTTGATGTTCATTTGTTAAATATTCATTCAAATTACTTGTTAAATTTAGTTTATTGCCAGTAATAAATTTATCAAGATCCCCTATTTGAGATTGAGCTAGTTTTTCTATTATCTTTTTCTGAAGTTTTAGATATCTAGATTCATATCTTCTATTAGATATATTTATGATTAAAACACAATTATAAATAAGACAAAAACCTTTAATATTATAAATAACTAAAATGAACTAAAATTGAAAGGTTAAAGAACAATAGAACCTGACACTTTGAAAATAAGAGAATTGATGAGTGGTTGCAATGTCTTCTATTATTCTACCAATTCACCAAAGATCTTTAAATTAAAAATCACAACTTGATCTGCAGAGACTAAATATATTGTTAGAATTGAATTGAGATGCAACCAAAATTAGGAATAAAGTGTTAAAACAATTTAATAATAGGAAAATAAAAAATAACATATGAAAATAGAAGGAAATTGGATATGTTACTGAATTAAGGGAAAAAGATACAGATATACAAAATTTAGTTAGGTCTAAAGTCCAAACATCTATGAAACCAAACATATTTTCAGAATAAAGATGCAGGGCCTAAACATATGATAATGATAATCTAAAATTATCTGAGCTCGTGACTCAAGTTGGTCGCATCTTCTTCTCTTGATCAAGCAAATAATCTAAAATTTTCTCAAACATGACTGATTTTCTTAAGATTTATTACTTTTTTTTTTTCCGTGTACATGCATGACTGAGTCACTTATGTCTATGGTTATGCTTGTATTTTTTAAAAGTATGCCCTTTAAATATAATTTATATGTATGTTTTCAGAGACTTATTTACCACTTTTGAATTGAATCTTTACTAATCAAATCTTATTTCAACTTATACTTATCAAAATCTAAAAAATAAGACTTTGTTCATCCATTTTTTTTAAGACTTATCTAAAAAACAAGAGTTATGAAGGAGATAAATTTGGGACTTTGGGCGTTATTTAAAAGTGGAAGAGATGAAAAGCCACTTAAAAAAGAGGTTGGAAAGTGGAAAGAAAATGAAATAAAATTATAATATCGATGAAATTTAGTATTCAAAGCTTGGATTAGGCTGATGAAATCATGAAAATCAGCTGTTCTTTTGGCCTTTGAGGCCCCTTTTTTTAAAAAAATCAAATCAGAGTCTCAATCAAATTTCACCCAAATTCTGAAATTTCAGTTGAACTTCAGCCCAACCCAATTTTATTAGTGTTTCTGAAGTACTTTTTAATATATCAGAAAAAACCCAAAACCCATTACAGATTTACAGATCCTTGGATATCCATACAAATAAAAGTGAAAATGTCAGATTCTGGCCGATATTTGTAACTTGAGGATGAGAGGACTACTTACATTAGAAGAGGAGAATACATGAGAGTCCAGTTGGGATGGGGACACCTGCACCACCCAAACGATCCGAAAGCCTGTCGGAGAACCCACGAGAAGTAGATGGGATTCTGGAGAGACTTTCAAAATCTTCGTCGAGAGAGAGGAGAGTAAGAGTCGATCTTCGTCGAGAGAGAGAGGCGAGCGAGAGTCGAGAGAAGAGGAGAGGGAGAAAAAGTAGGATATGTGAAGTTAAAATGGGTGGGGGCTTGCGGCGATTTTTTTTTTAGGGTTTTGACTTTTGCTGTAAGTTGGTAACACGAGTGGGCTTTTCTAATGTTAGCGTTTGCGGTAGCGGTAACACGCGTGGGTGTCGGGGGCCTAAGGCGACCACCTAAGTCGCCTTATGGTTAAGACGGCCCTGCATCATTTTACGACACTGGGGTATGATGCCCAGATGCTTGTATATTGTCAATGTATTATGTTAGAAACATGTATCCAAGTCTGATACCTTGATGCTTGTAGGATACTTTGTAAAATATTCTTTAATAATTTTATCATACTTCCATCATATGACATACAAAAGAAACGGTATAAAAGATCTTATAATAAAAAATCCTACAAATTAGATTCTCGTGTGACATTTAGCAACCTTGCAAGACTAGTTCATTTATAAAATTAACTGAAATAATAGGTAAATATTTCAAATAAAAAAGTGATAAAATTATTAAAAATTATATTTTGATTGGGGTACCGGTAGTATCCATGTCCAGGGTTTTGTAAAAATGAGTGTTGTATCCCCCTTTCCGTATTTGTCCGTACCTGAATTTGTCTCTCTACATCATAGAAATTGGGTTGTCAGTTATTTTTAAAATACTCCATAAGATTAGGTAGAATTTAATCACTTTGATCACTAACGTAAATTTGTGGCTGCAGGCATAGAGCTGATTCTTAGCACTGAAATAGTGAAGGCAGATCTTCAATCCAAGAGTCTTACCAGTGCAGTGGGAACAACTTTCAAATATGACACCCTGATAATTACGACTGGATCCACTGTATGTATAAAAAGGAGTAACATTCGAGGAATCGACATTTTATTTTAACTTCCTTGCTCAGTATTCTGTCCCATGGCTTGCTAGACATGTTGCTGTGGCTTATTGGAATAAATGACATATTACCCGCGAAATTCCACATTCAATTTTTGTTGCTACAGGACATTGTCCAAATCTCCGTATTTGACAGCACAATAGTGTGATAAATCATTTGGTATTTAACCATTGTCTTGCTGAGCTTTGTTGAAATTTACCCACTTTTGGATACTATCATTTTGCAGGTTATTAAGTTGACTGATTTTGGGGTTCAAGGAGCTGATGCTAAAAACATATTTTATTTGAGAGATATTGAACATGCTGATAAGCTTGTAGAAGCAATAAAGGCAAAGAAGAATGGAAAGGCTGTCATTGTTGGAGGGGGTTACATTGGTCTAGAGTTGGGTGCAGCTCTGAAAATCAACAACCTTGATGTTACTATGGTGTACCCTGAACCATGGTGCAGTAAGTACCATTTCATTTTTATTGAACTCTTTTAATTCTTTATTTCTATTGATGCTGCCTTTGACTTTTGGAATGTATAAGTAAGTGACAAATAAAAAGGTATGCACTTAATCAGTTAAGCCTATGCTTTCTCATGATTTGAAGATGATGATGCATTTCACCTCCAAAATGTAGGAAAGAAACATCATGAAATCCGAAGCCTAACATAGGGCTTGTCTATTGCAGTGCCTCGGCTTTTTACTGCAGGAATAGCTGCTTTCTATGAGGGTTACTATGCTAACAAAGGAATCAACATTATAAAAGGAACAGTTGCTGTGGGCTTTGATTCAGATGCAAATGCAGAGGTAAGTCGGTCAACTTGTATAATGCTTCTAATCAGTATCTAGAAGCTTGATTAGATAATTTTAATAAGGCCCTTAGTTGGGGAAAGATGCAACTGCTAATGCTCTCTCAGTTATCTGCTTGAGCTGCTACATTAACATGAAGTTGGCAATTTTCAGGTGAAGACTGTAAAATTGAAGGATGGGAGAGTGCTGGATGCTGACATTGTTGTTGTTGGGGTTGGTGGAAGGCCCCTAACTGCACTTTTTAAGGGCCAAGTAGAAGAGGAGAAAGGTGGAATTAAGGTCAGTTGACTTCATTTCGTTTTATATTTCTTTGCCCTTTTGATGCATGATAAATCCTTAGGTGGTCATTCAATCCATGGCAGGTTCATGTAAAGAGCATTTGTTTGTCTTTTGATATAAATGCGTTGAATAATGCTATAGTATAAGAATGTATGAAATATGTACTGTGATTTTTTCTTTAAAAAAGATTCTAATAACAACCATTTAGAACAGGAGCTATACATTGTATGAACGTGTATGCACTAAGTACCTCCACAAATAATTATGGAGGAACTGAATTTCAAAACACCATTTTTTTATATATGAAAATGAGACCTGAGCAATGAACATATTTCTCTCATGATTATAAAAATAAGCAAATACTCCCTAGTTCTTAACTGACCCATAAATTTGAAGATGACCTAGTGTCCCTTCAAAATATTTTAAAGAATTAGTCCTCTCATCATCTGATGCCTTACTGACAAAGAGCATCCTTTCATCATCATTGAATCTTTATCCCAACTTTAAGGTGTTTGTGATGAATGCTTTCACTTAAAATAGTATCTTCATTCATCATTCATCTTGTCTTGTGATTTATCAATTTTATATCAGCTTTATTTGATCTTACATCTTGGATGTTATGTGATTGTTGCGGCCATAAAGGTTGCAGTTTTGAATCATATGGGCTCAGATAGGCAATCAGCCCATGCAAAAAGAATTTTTGGCAAATCTTTTGTGGGTGAATCAAAGATATATCGGCAAATGGATGAGATAATGCTAATGTCATCTTTGTATTTTGTGAACATGGTTTCTTTTCCTCAATGAATTACTATCATCTTTTAGAGTTAGAAATAATTTTGTCCAGTTTTTCGTCATGGCGTGTTGAGTAGAGAATAAATTTGTAGTAGTATTTAGTAAATCCACGCCTGGTGTGCAGACTGATGGATTCTTTAAAACGAGTGTTCACAATGTCTATGCTGTTGGAGATGTGGCTACCTTCCCTATGAAGCTTTACAATGAAATGAGGAGAGTGGAGCATGTAGATCATGCCAGGAAATCAGCTGAGCAAGCAGTAAAGGTATCCTTGAATTTCTACTTCTGAACCTTTCTTTCCTTGTAAGAATCTGTGAATTTCTACTTCTGAACCTTTCTTTCCTTGTAAGAGTCTGTGAATTTCTACTTCTGAACCTTTCTTTCCTTGTAAGAATCTGTCTTAATCTGTCGTAATTTTAAATATCGGTACATGACGGTACTGATAAATTTTCATTTAGGGGAAATTAATGTGCAAGATCTCACCAGTTTTCATGATTTCAGTGATTGGATATCAAAAAATAAGTACTGATTTTTTTTTCAACCATTAATGTCCAAATGATTTTATTTTCTGGTGGTTTTTCTCCACTAAAGATCACATTCAGTTTCTCTGGATGGTGATTTCTGTAGCTGGAATCCTTTCCTTGTGCCCCAAGAAGCAGAAATACTCCACCTGCTCATGCATTTTCGTCAAGTCATTTCTGAAAAATGTGTCTCTAATACATTTGCTGTAAACTATTTCTATTTTTTAATCAGAATTGATGGTCTCATTTTGCACATTCTTTCAGGCTATAATGGCAAGTGAAGAAGGGAAGTCCGTTGATGAATATGACTATCTTCCGTATTTCTACTCTCGATCCTTCGACCTGTCATGGCAGTTTTATGGTGACAATGTAGGAGACACTGTGTTATTTGGAGACAATGATCCAGCATCACCAAAACCCAAGTTTGGAACATATTGGATCAAAGACGGAAAGGTTGTTGGGGCCTTCTTGGAGGCTGGAACACCTGATGAGAACAATGCCATAGCCAAAGTTGCCAGGATCCAGCCACCAGTTGAAGACCTTGAACAGCTTGCTAAAGAAGGCCTTTCCTTTGCATCTAAAATCTGATCTGGTTTCAACTTTCAACAAAAGACATCACCAAGTAATTATTATTAGTTTTCATTATTGGTTTTTATCTAAATACACACTTTGGCATAGTTTCTTTATTGGTTGGTAGTGATGATCGTGTGTTCTATTGCTTGCTGATTTTTAATAATGAATTTGAGGATGTAATTTGATCACAGTTATGAGAGAAGAACATCTTTTCTACATCTGTTTCTATCATTTGGTGCATCATGTGATCAGCCACAATGGATGTATTTCATTCCCCGTCCAAGTAATCCATATTTCTTGTTAGTAATGTTTTTAAAACCGAATCAAACGATTCGGTTCGACCAGATTGAACCTGAACCGGTCCCTATGGCAGTTCGGTTTGTCCATAAACTATGAAGAACAATACCAATGTCTTCTCCTCTTTCATTGAAAATGCCATTTTCTATTGTGTACAACTATAATATCATAGTTGGGTTATGATTTTCAAATTTTTATACGTAATTAATTTATAGTATTATGTTATTATTCTACCATTATGCTTCAAAACAGTTTATAGCAGCTTGACACTTTGACTTAGCAGTAGAACCTGAATAACCGTACGGTCATAAAAAAAATGGTTTAATCAGTGATTCAATTTATACTATTATAAAATTGTAAAGCAGTGTTTTCATCAAGAACTCTTCAGTTGGCATTTATATACAACTCTCTTGAATATGCATTTAAACATTAGTGGAAGATTGTTATTCCTAAAATAATAAATAACAAAAGGGAAAATCCTTTAGTGCCGTCAGCTAGTACAATAATAGTTCTTATCCTTTGTGACTAGCAGATATTTTCATAGAGGAAACCCAGATTATTGTTTCCACTCATTGGCATACTGTCCTCAACATTCATTGATCTGGGAATGAAGATGTGGATGGTCTAGCTCATGTTGGTTTTTCTATCAACAGTTTTTATGATTTCTCCTTTTCTAAAACAGAGCTTTTATGCTTTTATTGTCTTTTTTCCTTAAAAATGTGAGCTTCTTTGTACCTCCTTTTCCTCTTTAGACCATCTTTAAAAATAATACTCCTTTCGTCTTATTTTAGTTGTCTGATTTAAAATATTTGTATTTTTTAAGGAACTCTCTATACAAGACTAACGCTCCATGTGATCTCATCCATTTTCAACATACTTTATACTACTCCATATTCAACTGCATAGTACCGTCCTTTTTTTATGTGAGATAATAAGGAAAACTCGGCCAAAATCAAATTGACTAGGTAACATCTATGCTCTCTGGCAAGCTCAGTAAGTGTATATCAAATTTAGAAATTCCTAGAATCTGCTTCTTCTTTTAACTCTCAAAGGCCACAAACTGGTGAGACATCTTATTTTTTAGATTACCCGTTGTTGGTTCTCTCTTCCACTCTCTTTCTTCCCACCAAATTCCTCAGCACAATCAATAGCTTCTTTTAACCATAACTATGCCTTGAAAATAATTCTAATAGATAAAGTTCACTAAGTACCGACCTCTGAGACCCGATCAAGACAAGTCGGCAAGGAACCTAATCCAGTCCAAGTTTCAAACTCTCTAACTACAGTTGCATTCTTTTACTCTCCAAGGGGAGGGAGTCTTGCACTCTAAATGACTACAAAATGGTCAATTGGTTAATATTTGAAAATTAATAATAAATGAGAAAATGTTAGAATTTTAATCCAAAACACAAAAGAGACCTACATGGAAGAAGTATTTAAACCATCTCTCTTAGAGAGCATCAAGAGGCAAAGATTCTCTTGACTTCTGTTACATCGGAGAAATACGAAAACTTTTTGTACTTTAAATTCTCATCATTCAAACGAAAACTTGTTGTCAATTCAGCTCCAACTCAACTTTGCCTAACCAGTCAGCTACCAATCAATTCACAAGTAACAAGAAAGCAATGTTTTAAAATCCGGCCCCTGAAGTGACCCGTCTTGTAGAAAGGGTTGGTTAAATAAGGTTCAACCGGGTTGAACCATAGTCAAAACTTGTTAAATCCATGCAATTAATATAATATTATAAATAATATTAAATTATTAACTAAGATTATATTTCATAAAAATAAATATTTTTTCTCACAAACACAACTGTAAATACTTTAATAATCCAAAATTCATGTTCTAATATCATTTCAACAAAATATCATTCAACAACTCGTTGTTAATTAATATCCAAAACACATCAAAAACTCAATGTTAGTTATATCCAAAAAATAATATTTAAAACACATCAAGAACTCAATGTTAGTTATATCCAAAAAATAATATTTAAATTCTAAAGTCATCATCATTCCTAAAAGAACCAATATCTTCATCTTCATTTTGATAATGTAAAGAAACTAAGTTTTCAGTTGCATCTCCATAATCCCTCTCCGTCAAATTCACTGAAATTGAAGAATATACATGTATGAGATTATTATATATGCAACATCATATTATATAATCTAAAATTCAAGTATTATAGTATAGACAATGATTATAATTTAAAAGTCATACCTAAATCAATTGCTTCAAATTGAGTTATAACACCTCCCAAGTTTGTAGTTCCTCATTTAATAGGGGTGGCTCTGACTCAATTATCCAATCTTCTAGTACGTCGATATTCTCTAAAGATATTGGATCAAAACAAATCTTTTTCTTTGAATTTCTATCAAAATAAAAATATTACACAAATATCAATTAATGCTTTGATAACTTTATCAAAGAATAAAGATAAATATGTAACAAAACAATATGTGTAACACCCCGGATTTTCAATTACTTGTATTTATGAAAATTATCTATTCAATTTGTGAATTTTTAAATATGGATCATGGATGGGTAAAGAATTGGGTCATCGCCCAATTAAGACCCAATTAATTGTGGAAATGGTTTCATTAAAAATTAAATGGGGTTGAATTAATTAGTAATGCAATCTATGATTATGTGCATGGAGAGGATTAATATAGATTGCCATGGCCGAATGATGTTATCCAAATCCATAAGATATGCTTCAATATCTTAGAAAGATATTTAGGATTAAATTGAGGGGATAAGATGTCAAAGAATTTGGAAGATCTCATGGCCGTATATAGGGATTTTTCCATATCTATATTATGCGCATGAGAAAATTTAAAAAGGGATTTTTCCATGATTAAATAAAGGAAAGTGGGAAAGTGCAATTAAGGAAGTTTTTAATTAAACAAGGCAAAGCAAAGGGATGCACGGCATTACCCTTTAAAGAAAGGGAGGGGTGCATGGCACCTTCCCCATTTAGATTTAAAGGGGAGCTTATATAAGAAAGACACCCCATAGGCCGATCTCTCTCTCTCTCTCTCCCTCTCTCTCTCAATTCCCATTCACGCTAAAACAAGAAGAAGGAAATCAGCAAGAAGGTTGTTCGGCCAGCAAAGGAAAAGGAGAAGAAGATTGGAAGAGAAAGATCAAACGAGGGAAGAACAAGAATCAATCGCGGAAAACGGTTACTAGTTTGATGTTTTGATTTCAAAAAAAAAAAAAAAAGGGAACCATAGGGTTCGGCCATACCGAAAAAGGTTATGGATTTTATGGGTTGGAAACCATGGAAGGTTAATTGTAAATTTAAATAAGAGTTGATGTAATGGAATATGATTCTATTTTGGAAGGGATTAAATGTAAAGATGAATGTTTATCAATTGTTATAAAAGAGAGGATCTTGAACCATAGGGTTTGGCCATGGTGTATGGCCGAACCCCATGGAGTGGAATTGATAATTATTTTGATGAAGGTTCATTGGTTTTAAATATGGAAGACCATAGACGAATGGTGATTGATTAAATGGAATCATGAACCATAGGGTTTGGCCAAAGGTATGGCCGAACCCCATGGAAGGTGAATGGTTATTCATGATATCATATTTTGATTTAATTATGGAAGAAATGCATGTTAAATATGAAACTACCTAATATGGAAAGTTGCATGCTAAATTTGGAAACTATCTTAACATGGAAGGTTATTGATGGTTAATTAATTTTGAAAGTTTCAAATTATGGAAGCATGGATGCTAACTTAGGAAACTTTCTAATTAAGGAAGATTGGATTTAAAAAAGGGAATGAATGGATTGGTTGCTATGAGTGAGGTTCGGCCATGGTGTATGGCCGAACCCCACTAGGGTTTATTTATGGATCCATGTATTAAGGAACCTAAGTCTTAGAATTTAAACATGAAATGATTAGACCAATGGCAAAATTGTAAATATGTGGAAATATTAGACATAGAGTTCGGCCATGGTGTATGGCCGAACCCCATGAACTGTTTTGATGGAATTGTGGTTATTAATTTAAGGTAGTGATAAAATTAGAAACTATCTAATAATGTACCTTAGATTAAAATGGAAAGTGGAGGATACAAACGTATGTTATGGATTATTGATGAAGATAATGGCAATGTTGTAATTACATGCCAAAGTGGAGGATCATGGGTTCGGCCAAGGTGTATCGCCGAACCCCATGAGGTTTATTTTATGAACTCGGATTATTGGGTTAATTATTAGTTTAAGTACATTATGAATGAGAATAATGAGTGATGATAGCCATGGATGGTATTTTCGTAATTAAGTGAAAATAAGGGCCCATGGGTTCGGCCATGGTGTATGGCTGAACTCCATGGGAATTATTTGGTGAACTTAGATATCTATGAATCAGTTATGGGTTTATTGTGTTTATGTGTTAAGGAGAGGAATGTTTGAAATGATTAAACCAGGGGCAAAGTTGTAAATACTTGCTAAAAATAGAAGGTTAGCCATGAGTGGCAATTTTGTAAATATGAGAATTAATGGACCGATGTTTTGGAAACTAAAACTTAGGTGATGAGAGTAATGGCAATTCGGTAATTAAGTGAATTAATTTTAATAAATTGGCACCAATGGCAAATTTGGTAAATAAAGGGTGAAAAGTGGGACTGGGTTTTGATTGGTTATTATATTATAAGGTGACGGGATCTCGCAAACGGTGCGCAATCGGTGATCGATTCTTGGACGAAAGAAACAAGGACACGTTATCGGTCTTTGGTAGGATTCCATCTCTTTGAAACCATGGTTTATGTACTTTGTGTTTATCTTATTTTTTATAAGATTATGTTTCAAAGGATATGCTTTATATTGAATTTCAAATGCTATGTTTAATTGTATAAATAGCCTGTGTTGATTATGTTTCAAAAGGTGATTTTAAATGCTATATTTATGTTATAAAATTGCATGTATTTCATTGGCATCTCATGCATGGCATGGGGTGGAGGATTTGTAACCGGAGGAGTCACACTCCGTCGGGGCGTCCGAAAAACCTATGTGCAGTACCTTGATGTGATTTTCCATCAAGAAGAATCCGAAGGGTCCACACTCCGTCGAGGTGTCCGAAAGACCTATGTGGTGGGTACTTTTATGTACATGTGATGGGTGTGACTCATTGCATCTGTCATCATTGCATGGCATGGATTTACATGGTTTTTGACATTATATTATAATATATGTTTTGTACTAATCATGTGTTAGCCGTAACTGGAATACCTACTGGGCGCGTTGTTCTAATGCCCTACTTCTACCTTAGTTGATGATACAGGAAATCAGGGGAATGATGAACGCAAGACGGACCAAGCATAGGAGCTTGGAAGACTTATTTTATATGTTTTGAATAAAGTTACTCATGAACTTGTATTTGAGTATCTAGATTTTGGAATATAATAACTTAGATGGATAGATGTTAATTTTGATAATTATGGTATTGGAATGATGATTAAGGACTTGACATAAGTTGCTACTGAATGGAATAGAACTTGGTTCTATTATGATTCCGCAATTTTGATGTTGATATTCCGCAGGTTTATATTGCTATGTGTAAACCATTTCATGGACTTGGTCCATGTACACATAGGGTTGGCCAGTTAAGGGTCGGACTTTGGAAGTTCGGACTTAGCTTGCGTCATGACGTCCCGCGCTCTATCACTCTACTCTGTTATAAAAAAAAAAAAAATAGACTCTGAATTTATGGGAAAAAACGAGTGAAAAAGGGCGGGGCGTTACAATATGTTGCTGACTATACTTTAGAAATAAAAGCCAAAAACACCCATCTTTTTATTTTTTTGTCCAATGCCAAGTAAGTTCTAAAGAATTTAACTCGTCTAAATAATTCTTACCTTTGTAACAAGTGCAAGTTGTAATGGACGTATACCAAATCATTCAACCTTTTACGCTCTAATCGATTCATTCTTTTTGTGTGTATACATTCAAATACACTCCAATTGCGTTCACATCCAGAAGAAGTACAAGTTTGGCTTAAAATGCGAATTGCCATCTTTTGCAAATTTGGAGTTGAACCTCCATAATTCATCCACCAAACAGCTGTAAAAGGCAATGAAACACAAGCATATGAAAAGACATCAAGATTCCTACTTAAATAAAGTAAATGAATAATTAAATGTAAAAAAAGTATACTTGGAATCATTTTTTCGCGATCTTTAATGGCCAAATTATGCCCAAAGTCTCCTGATGCTTCTCTGTAAAGATTACGCTCATTGCTAATGAGTTGTTGCATTGCAATATCATTATAGTATAATGTCTCAATGCAATCAAGACCTCCACTAATAACACGAGAAACATTGAAATTATTATAAAACCATGATGGATTAAGCCAATGCCCAGCCGCATGAAGTGGACGATGTAGTTTATGATCCCAACGAGTATCTATGATGTTCAAATAAGGCATAGCTTCACTAAACATTCTTGATGATGACACTGTTGATGTTGAATCCTTTGTCATTCTCTTTCTGAATGTATTTCTTATGGCTTTTTTAGCTTTATGCATAGCCTGATAAATATACCCCATTGCCGGCCTATCAGCACTATCAACCATGCGTAGCACTTTTACAAGAGGCTCAAATGCCGCCACAACAACCTCACATTCAGACCAAAAAGAAGGGCTCAAGATCAACTCACCTATGGCTTTGCCTTTCTGATCTTTAGTTGCCTATTTACTATCAATCCATTCTTTGCTAACTATCATACCTTGCAATCCGCCTTTATTTTTTAAAATACTTTGTAATGCTAGAAAATGAGTTGAAAACGCGTGACTGCAGGACAAACAATCTCACTTCCACCAATATACTTCCTCATTAATGTTAATACAAAAACATGATTTTATATAAATGTAGTGAGAGACCTTGCCCGTTAAATAACACTCTTCACCCTTTCTATCTTGGAAATATCTTCAAGCATCAAATCAATGCAATGAGCAGCACATGGTGTCCAATATATAGTTTTAAAATGAGTGGTTATTAACTTACACGCACTTGCATAATTGGGTGCATTATCTGTCACAATTTGAACCACATTTTCTGGACCAATTTATTCAACAACTTCTTTAAAAAGCATAAACAACATCTCTCTAGTCTTTGAATGAGCACTTGCATCAACAGATTTTTTTTAAAAAAAGTCCCCTTTGTCGAATACACAAGAAAATTGATTAATGTCCTACTTCGCCCATTTGTCCATCCATCTGCCATTAGTGTGCAGCCGTAGTCTTTCCATACACTTTTGAAAGATTTTACTGCACTTTCAATTTCAACAATATTTCTTTTTAAAAAATGTCCACGAAGATCATGATAAGAAAGGGCTTTATATCCAGCACCTATACTTACAGTAGCATCGAACATTTTTTGGAAATAGATAGAATTAACGGCATTGAATGAGATACATGCATCATAGAACCACCTAGAAACAACCATATGTGCAACATCAATGGCATATTTGCTTGCCATTGCACTTCTAATGGTGGGTTGAACCTCTTTTGTGATTCGAGGAGGAAATAAACTTTTTTCACCCTTTCGTCCTCCCTCATTTATGACTATCCCTTTATTCTTATCACCATGACCTGGTCTCAGAATTTCTTGGATTTCATTTTCTTCAGATGATTGACTTAATTCAAGATAAGTTGGAATTGACTCCCTTCACCTTGTGAACAAGTCTTTTGCTTTTTATTTATCTTTTGAGAAGCAATCTCATCCAAACTTTGTATCATTAAGAAACTAACATGTGGTGGAACTTGTTTACATGGTTCAACTCCTTTATCTTTAACTTGTGACAAATGCAATTTCATTCTATTGATCCCTCCACCTATATCTTTTTTATCACAATAAAGACATTGGAACTGATTATCACCAATTAGCTTCACATGATTCCATGCTACATCAGTCTTTCCACGAGTTGAGCGAGGCTCTTTACTTTGGATATGAGATGAGGGAACAACATCATACTCCTAAAAAAATTGACATTGATAATCATACAACTTGTAAACTAACAAAAATATATGATAAATTAGCAACAATAAATTTGAAACAAATACAAAATTGTGAATTAGTTCCATTTTGTAAGTCATGCATAATTACATACACATGAAATGCATGTGAGCATGAAAACTAGCAGTCTTGATTTGACAAATGGAGTTCTCCTATTTGTGTGTATTTTTAGATATTTAAGGCCTCCTACATGTTAACAGATTCTATATGACACAAAAATATAACAATTTCCATTTGTTCAATTTTTAGTACAAATGCATGTGTGTATTTGAATCTTTGGCTTGGAACTTTGTAGCAGTATTGCACAATACTCATTTCTGCCTTTTTGAAGTTCATTAAAATTTGAAGCATCATTGAATTAAACCAAAGAGTTTGGAACCTTGGCTTCTAGCAGTTCTGGTGAGTAATGTTCTATTTGTCTGCATGCTTTCATGTGTCTGTGAAACTATAAATTCCATTACACATTCTTAGAGAAACAAATGAGGAGATCCCACTTTGTGCAACAGACCGACAAGTTTTGGGCTTTATTCGTCTCTTTTTTCTTTTCTAAGAAAATGTTTATTCCAATTAATAATTAAATAAGTTTTACTTGGTTGAATTGTTTGGATGTGTTTGAAAAGAAATGCATACCCCACCTTTTTAATGCTAATGTTTTTCCCCCAGGCTGTAAATATTGAGCTATAGAGTTTGTCCTATTTTGCTTACAAGTGGGAACTAGCTGTGAAATTATTCTTTATTTTCATTGGTGAACTAAAAATGTCAATTAAGCTTTCTTTCATCTTGTTGAACTATATCTGGTATTGGATGAAGAATTTGTATTCTAGCTGTTTTGCTTAGTGCTGTAAGTCATCATCATCATCACCAAAGCTATTTTGTCCCATTTATCTTGGCTGCTCACTTATAATGGGACTCGGTAAATTTCTTTCCATGGGTTGACTGCTTTGTGGTTGTCGAGTGACTCAAATATACAACCTTTGTGGTTATGTTCACAATTTTAGGAAGTATATTGTTTCAGTTATTGTTTTCTTTTTTCCTCAAAGTTAACAAGATATTGTATCTTTTTAATGGATAGTCCAACCATTTGTTGCTACTGCAGGGTGATATACTGTTCTTCCACATGAGTAAGGATCCTATTCAGAAAAAAAAAAATCATTTCCAAAGGGGTTTTATCATTTCCATTTACATACCATACAACAAGAGGAACAGGAGGAAGGCCGATAGGCTGCGCTTGTTTTGGAGAGAAGGCGATGAAATTTTGAGTTTGGAGTTTGGAAAGGAAGCCAAAGAAAGCCTTGTTACAGTTCTTCTGGGATTTGACTCCCATCAGAGTCATGTCCCATCACTCCCATCTATTCAGCCATTCCATACTTCCATTGCATTATTTTTTTTTTTTTTAAACACGGGTATTTTTTACGGGTCGGGTCGTGGGTTAATATTAAAAACCGGGTCGAATCACGAGCTGGAGAGGGTTTTTATGGGTTTTAAACCCACCCGACCCTTTAAGTTGACGGGCACGGTTGACCCGCCGGTTCAACCGTGGGTCGGGTCGTGTTTAATAACATTGCAAGAAAGGCACCAACGGATCCTTTAGCAAAAGAAGCAAGGTTCAAGGCTAGGCATGAGCCTAATTTTGCTAGTTACACTAATTTATATACTTCAAAATATAAGTATAGAATCATTGATTTGTGTCCTTAGTTGCATCAATATCCACATAACATAATGCTATTTGTTGACAACTAAGCTTCGAAACAAATTATAAATGTATTGCATACATGGATAAACGTATCAAGTATTACAAGCATCTCTCAAATAAAAAATTTGAAATATTGAAATTTATTGTCGATGAATTCAAGTAGAAAATAAAAAAAGAATAAAGGGTTCAAAAGGACAAAAATAGAAGAATGAACTACAGCAACTAAAAGCAAGGAAAAATAATTGAAATCGGCAATAGTCGGAGACAAGCAATGACAGAAAAAGAAAATTAATAAAACTAAATCATGCTACTAAAGAAAGGTCTCCATCTTCGCTAGGGTATATTTAGGGCTATAACTTCGGTTGGGCGGGTTGGGTTCCTTAAAACCCAACCCGACCTGACCCGAATTCTAATCTGAATCAACCAGAATTCTGACCCGACCCGCATTCTGAATCCATTTTAGCCTAATTTTAGCTGGGTTGAGTCGGATTGGGTCGAGTTGAGTTTGGTCGGACTAACTTGTAAAATCCTCAACTCGACTTTACTCAAATTTCATGCGGGTTTTTTATCTTCTCAACATGACCCGACCCGTTGACCCAAAATTCTCGACCCGACCTGCATGATTTCTCGAGTCGGGCCAAAACCCGACCCGAGTTGCAGCCCTAGGTGTATTTCAGCTCATTTTGAAGAATTATCATTCCTAACACACAAAGAATTATCATTTTAAAGAATACCGAGAATGCTATTGGCCACGTTGAAGCAAATATATTTATCATCACTTATATAAAATTATCGACCGATACATATCACCGACCATATTTTGAACCATAACATAGGACTTGGTGGCAGGGCCGTCTAGACCATAAGGCCATTGAGGCGGTCGCCTTAGGCCCCTCCATAAAAAAGGCCCACTAACGCCCACTCGTGTTACACTGTTTCCTCATTCTGCAAACCTTAAAAAAAACAACTCCACCGTAAAACCCTAAAATAAGCCCCCACCCTTTAACTTAGCTGCATGCCCTTCGTCCCTTCTCCCACACATTGACATTGCAACACTGCTCTCTCTTCTCTCTCGTTCTGACTACGATCTGTGACACGGACACTGCTCTCTCCCTCTGGCTCTCCTCTCTCTCGAGTCTCGACGAAGATTTTGAAAGCCTCTCCAAAATCCCATCTACTTCTCGTGGGTTCTCCGACAGGCTTTCTGATCGTGCCCAGCAAAGCTTTTAGAGTCTCCAAAAATACTGGATTTTTGTCAAGACCCTTGTCTTTGCCCAATGATTCTGGCCCCTTTTCGAAAATCACAATAAAGTGAGTAGGAAAAAATAGTATTATTTTTATCACCTGGGTGTTGGAATGTTGAAAACAAGCTGTTCTTGGGCAAGGATCTGAAGCTTTAAACCCTTGAAAAAAAAAGATTTCTAGGATGCTCAGATACCTGAATGTTGACAAAATGCTGCTCTGATGACTAATATTGTTTTGTTGCTTGAGTCTTGAAAAAGGATTTGAGCATTGTAATTCTTAGCTGCTGCTTCTTTTTTCTTACTTTTCTTCTTTCTTTTTCCTTTTATCAGCAAAAGAAACAATGTTTTTTACCATATTTCTACCGCTCTGATTTTGCAAAAAGTAGGTCTTTTTTCTCCGATTTTGACATAGACATTGATATTTTAGTCAACTTGAATATAAAAATTTAATTAGTAATTTTGCAAATCAAAAATTAAAAAAAGAAGAGAGTAGATTTTAGATAAATTTTTATTATATATAATTTTAATTTTAATTAAATATTATTTATAATAATATATTAAATACTAAGAAGGCGTCGTTTAGATTTTTTGTCTTAGGTCTCAACTTGTGTCTAGACGGCCCTGCTTGGTGGCAAACTCCTAAAGCCCAAGGAGACCAGAAAGGCATTCCCAAATGGGCCCAACATTAGTGAGGCTTGGGTGTGAGCCATCGTAGTGTTTATCCTCAGCCGTAAGAACTACTAATAGTAGATATACAGACATGCTTCGCAGTAAAAATTAAAAATGGATACGTTAGATATCTAAACTCCCGTCTTTAACAGAATAAAATCAAATTCTAATACCGGCCATAATTGATAATACGCATTTACATTCAATACAATATAGAAAATTTAAAAATCCCAACTCTCCTCCCAACCAATGTAACAAATATTTCCGATATCTTCATTTTTATTACGAAACTATCGGCAAAATAACTTCTCCCCTTAAAAACCCGAGTTTATCACGTCTGCAGTTTTTACCGGTAAATTTCTATTAAAAACACGTTTTTATTGCGAGAAACGGTAAATTTTCGTTAAAAACACTTGGGTAAAATATACATTTTTTATTTCTGAAATATCATCTATTTTTTTAATTTCGGCCACATTATTTATTTTTTATATTTATATTTATTATTTTTTAAATAATATATTTTCCGTGAGATTTTCCCTTTAAATTTTTGATAAAAACCTGAAAATATGATAATTTCCTACTATTAACAATTGCCATTAATATTTCGAGAACGAGTTCTGTGACAATGCTCCTGACTTGACCGGAAAGTCGTCTAAGCCGGAAGGGCAGTGACGTACGACCGACTTGTATCCACGTGGAAGACCGATGCTTGGAATTCAACTCTGCCCAAGATGACCTTGGTCAGCCGATGCCTAGTCGAAATAGAAAAGTCTGCTTCGGTTTTTCTCTCATTTTGTTTGATCCTTGACTTGATTTTTTTTCTACTAGTTGTTGCTTTTCTGGAAGTTTTGATCAATCCATTGCAGAGAAGCAGTACGTGAGTTGACGAGGATGTTGAAAGGTTAGGTGATGGAGAATATTAAACTCAAAGGTTTAGTCCAGAGGTGCAAAAAAATGCCCCAGCTGATATATCGACCGATATAATTCTCTCTTCTCTTTTTGTTTTTTTTTTAACTATCAGTATTATTTTATTATTTTATTTTTTCTGAATTAAAAAATATAAAAAAATTGAAAAAAAACTGTCTTTTTTTTAAAAAAAAAAATTAAAATGTAAATATCGGCCGATATTTTGAATATCAGCCAATATCTGGGCTCGGCCCCATCACCGTTTTTTATTTTTTATTTTATTTTAAAATACCGATATTAATCATATCAGCCGATATCGAACTGATATGATTCGGCGATATATCGGTCATATCGACTGATATGATTACTGTACAGCCGATACAGTACGTATCAACCGTAATTATATGCATGTTAAAATCCGAATCATATCGACCGATACATTTCTTATTGGCCGATATTTATACCCTTGGTTTAGTCTCATCAAATCTCAACAATTTTGTAGAATTTGTACATACATGCACTGAAAGTGAAGAGTGTAGAAGAATTTTCTGAAATGTTCTAGCGTTCTCCATAGTCCTCTAGAGAGGAAATAGTCTGGAAAGATTCTGAAAGATTTTAGGATGGTAGAAGGTAGTAGGAGTTTTTAGAGTTTTTTTAGACCGTTGGATGTTTGCCCAGTGGCATGGTTCTACTACTTCTAGCCACTCATTTCCAAACCTTTACTTTAAATAGAGAAGAGACACTCATTTGCAAACCACTCCTCAAGAGTTGTATATTATCAAGAGAAATATAAGTTCTCTTTCTAAGAAAGTGTAATTGTCTTTGCAATTGTTTTGAGTGAGAGTTTGTCTGAATTGATCATTGCCACTGAATGAATGCGTCTGACTTTCTCAACAATCCAAATGTTGTTAAGTGAGTATAGAAATTGTCCCTTCTCTCTAGTGGTTAATGAAGTGGTGGATCAATCTGGAATTACAGTGGATTAATAAGCCCATACTATAGAATCGACATTAACATAGTCAACTCATTGGACCTCTCTCTAGCGAACACTCAGGCAATGGTAGAGAGTGGATTGGAACACTTGGTCGGGGCAAGGTAATGACAACCATTTGGACTAAGTCATCTTACTTTCTCACCTACAATGCCTAGCTTTTCATCTTTCAGAACATGGCAACTCGTATCATCTTTATCTCATAAACGTTACGTGGAACAAATAGTAGCAAAACTTGAGTGCTACTTTGTGTATGTGACAATAGGCTAAGAAGTGCAAAACTTGAGTGCTACTTTAAGCATGTGACAATGGGCTAAGAAGTCGAGAGTTCTGACATCCTTTAAGATCTTGAATAGTGAAGTTCTCCAATTTAATATTTTTATGGGAACAAATTTGTGCACCGAAACTTTCTCATCGGTGGAGATTTTTTCCATTTTACTCTTCATTTTATATTTAAAATAAATTACAAAATAGAAGTAAATAAAAATCACATCACTAAATTCTCTATCTAAAAGAAAATATCAATGTTCAACTCAATTACCATTTTTTATTAATATTATCTCTTTATTGAACTTCTGCTAGGGGCCCTATTGAGTGATCTAATTAGAATCTTTATTTTTTTACCAATTATTAATCAATTCAACAATCCTTTGGCATTCAATTCTCCACTTTTAGATGCACATACCATTGAATAGGCCCAAAGGCACCATAGCTCAAGAGTTCAAGTGGAAAATTATTGCCTTTTGGAGCTTCTGCTATTCATTTTTACTTGTACATTATGAAAGGATTTTCCTAGCACTTTCAGATGACTACAATAGTAAAAATCTAAAGAGGCTTTAAATTTAAGGTTATAAATAGGACTAATACGTTTTGGTCGAACAATACGCCTGATTTGTTAGTCGATGTGAATCGACCTGTGCTGGTATTTTTTTTTTAAATTTGATGAGTTATTTTCACCTTTTTTTCGAATTTAAAAAGGTTTTAAAGTAAGTTATTCAATTGTTGAGTTATTTTCATCAATTTTGGATATTTTGATGTATTTTCATTAATATTTTTTGAGTTACAGGTCTAACATTATCTTAATATCGAATTTTTTTGTGAAAATAATTTAATGAAATAATAATCAGTGCTTTGAAATTCAATGGAAATATGTCTTTGTAATTTTTTAAGTTTTTTCTTAAAATTTGATAAAATTTGGGATTTCTAAAATGCTTTCCACTTTCAAGTTTCTTGCCCAAAAAAATAATGAAATGATATACAAATATTTCTACAATTAAATTAAGATCTCTTAATGTGATTTGTAGAGTTTTTAGGGTCTTTGTGTAAATTTGTCAATATTCTGACATTTTTATGAAACTCAAAAAAATTTACATTAAAAAAATTATTAATTGTAATAGAAGATTAATGTCACTAGGGGATAATAGAGAATATGAAGTTCATATTAGGTATTTCCTCATGTCGATTTTCTTTTTTTATAAATTTTTTAGACATATTTCAGAGTTTTAGAACATATAAAATTTTTTTAAGACGTATCAAAATTTTGACTTTTCCCAAGTTCTAAAACTCTAAAAACATGACTGTTATTTTTATAAAAAATTCTCACCCTATGTTTTTTTTTTCTTCTTTTTATATATTTTATCTATAAAAAAAAAGAGTGGCATATCACCAATACCATAAGTATCATCAAATACGTATGATATGCCAATATTAAAACCCTTAATTTAAATAGATTTACTATTAGATCTGTCCATCACCATTTCAAATTGAAACTTCAATCTAAACCTCAAAGTTCGACCTATGTCTCTCTCATCCACTATCATTTCCATGGTAGTTTTGCATGGCCATATTTAATAGATACAAGACATTGCTGGTAGCTTATTTACATGAATTTATTTAAAATTAATATTTGGTATTTTTATATTTTTTCAAAAAAAGTAATGAGATAAATCAGAGTTTTTTTTTTTCTAAACTATACCCGTAATAGCCTACACAATAAAGTTTCATCATTACATGGGCCTAATGTATGTTATCCAATGTCATGAGAATATGACCATATGACAATTGTCTTTTACTTATATTTTATCAAATGATTTTTTTTTTTTTAAATTGTGTACCTCATTTTATCCACAATATCAAACAAGATTGCACGGGAATCTCTCAATAGAAAACACTTTATACAGATCTCTTACCTAGGAAGTTTTCTTATGCTCTAAATATGCGCTCTAAATATGCACGGGACCTACTGTGTGCGCTTGGTGGTCTCATTAGAGGATTAGTCTTGTTGAATACAATATTTTATGGATACCTTTTATTAAAAAAAAAAAGTTGAGTTTAAGCATATTGAATCGGCCATACAATTATAATATTGATCTATACGGGCCATCTGACAACCATATCATATCAACCCATATTAGCGGTTACGGTCATGGTTTCAGCCTTTCATAATTTTTTTTTTTTCAAAAATTGCTGTTTTGACTTTTGACTATTTTCAGGTGGAACCTGGATATGATTTTAAGATGATTTAGAAACAAATTCTTCATGCTTAAAAGACATTTGTCCATTCTCCTTTAGATTTATCCCTTTTTAGTATTTTTATCAAATAAATTAATTTTTCTGCTTTAAGATAATCCTAATTTTGGATTTTAAAAAAAAAAAATTTAATGAATGATATTATCTGTTTATGAAATTGAATAGAGATGCCTTAATATGCTTAATGGAGTTTGCAGGGTGTTGTTTGATTTTCCTAGTTTTTTCTAAAAATTCTTAAAACCTAGGTATTTTAAGATAATTTCTATTTAAGATTTTTAGCAAAAAAATTGAAGAGATAATTTATAAATTTTAATAAAATTAAATGAAAAATCATTTATGTAATTGATATAGTTTCTGGGATGCCTATTTAATTTTTCTAATTTTCAGCATTTTTATAAAATTAAGAGTTCTTCCAAAAGAAATTCATGAATTGTAATAGAAAATTCATATTATTATAGGACATTAGAGAACATGTAGGTGTTCTCTCCTATTATTTTTTATGTTCTAAATTTTTTAGATATTTTTCAATTATTTAAGAAATATTTCGTTCATATTGAACTTTCGAATTAAAAAAATCAAACACTCTACAAAAATGATTATTTTGTAACCAAAATATGTTCACATTTGATTTTACATTTTACCTATTTTATTTATTTTTATATATTTTTCTCAAAGATATTTAAAAAAGAATATCAAGAATATCGAGAAAGCTATTGAACATACTGCGACAGATACATATCACATCACTGTCATAACATTGTCAACCGATACATATCGCCAACTATATTTTAAACCATAATATTACATAAATACATAAGACTTGGCAAACCCCTGAAGCCCAAGGAGACCCGACAGACATTCCCAAATGGGCCCACCACTAGCGAGCCCATTATGGGCTTGGGTGTGGGCCGTCGTAATGTTAGATACTTAGATATGAAAACCCCCATTTCTCCTTGCCCACCTGACCGGAAAACCGTCTGGGTGAGGGCGTACAGTTAGACGGTCAGCCAATACAGGGCAGCCCGCCGCTCTAAACGCAACCAATCAAATTCACCGTATGAACTTTCTCGCAAAATAGAAAATTCTCTCATCCTGTTTGATCGTTTGACTTTGATACAGTTTTCATAGAAAAAAAAAAAAAGGAAACCTGCTTGGCTTTCCGTTTCCACCAGATCTTCCTTCTTTGTTTTTTATAATTTTTCCTTTCTTTTTTTTAGAGATTTTCGTTTCTTTTATTTAATACCCAAATCGGGTGGTAAAAGCAAGCTTTCTTTCAATCGAAAAAGCAGAACTACTCTCTGTCTTCTGTTGGAAGCGTCAACAAGACCCTCTGTCTTCTGTTTTTCTGGAACTTTTGATTGATCCATGGCGGAGAAGCATTTCAAGTATGTGATCGTTGGTGGTGGTGTCGCTGCTGTAAGCTTCCGAACTCTTACGACTTTTTAGATCGGATTGTCACTTTCTTGAATTCTTGTATTTTTGAGAAATTTCGATTTCTTTTTTCTTTTTAGTTTTTTTGTTCGGAAATTTTTATTTTGTGGGTCGTCATACTCGTAAATTGCCATTTTCTTATCTAATTGGTTTGTTCTGTGCACTATTCTTTTTGAAAAATATTCCAGGAGAAATATTTCGTTACGTGTATTGGCTCCTATTGGACTGTACTTTTTAATATTATTGTTTTTTCTGTTATTAGTAGCAGATAACTTAAAGGATTCACCATTCCTCTCTGTTCTGTTGGTAAGAATCATGCATTCCCTTTCACGGGGGCAACTTTCCAGGAATTGGTCGACTGGCGTCCCAGTCCAAAGTTTAAGGCTTTGAAGAATGATTCATTCTTGAGTTAATTCGAAGCTGATCTGTTTTTTACAGGTGGAGCTAGTTTTTTAATATAATATCTTTTAGATCTCATCACCCATGACCTTTCATGATAGGATTTTTCTCTGTGGTGGTTTCAAGTAGAGGAGAAGGTGCTTCAATAGTCAAGACAAAGGCGTTTTCTTGTAGTGAGGCCATAACCTATCATGGATTGACTTTGAGATCCAAGAATGACCTATGATGGTTAGGAAGCGACACTTGAAAAACTGATCAACATTCTCACAAGTTTTAATGAGATTAAATTTATCTAGTCTAATAACGATTTCTCTAAGAAGACAACAATTTATGTGATTTGGTATCTTCTCTAGATTTTTCTATCTATTACTATTATTAACAATTCTGTGGTTATCGATCTGATTTATAAATTGTTAGTTTGAATTTCTTAATTTACTAAATCGCTTGCTTGCTCTTTCTCTTTGGAATGGCGGGGTTGGTTTCCCATATGATAGGGTTAGGTATCTAGCCCAAAAGACTATCTTGATCGGTGGAGTGATCCAAGTCCCTTATAAGTCCCTAGATCTCCCCCTTCACAACTAATATGAGACTCATTTTTTGCCCCAACAATCCTCCCTTCGTACGAGGCTCTTCGGAGGATAGAACGTCGTCACTGGCTATCCCGTCGGGCTAGAGAATCCCCTGAGTCCACATGCGTTAGCCTGGAGATATGGCTTTGATACCACTTGATTTTTTTTTTTAGCGGTAACGAAGAAGAAATATTATTAAAGAAAAAGTATGGAGTACAAGAAAGAGGTCTAAGAGGTATAGACCAAAGAGAAGAAACAAAAACAAGAAGAACAAAAACACCAAGACAGCCTTTGATACCACTTGATAGGATTGGGTACCCAACCCAAAAAAATAGCCTGATAGGTGGAGTAACCCAAGTCCCTTATAAGTCACTAGATCTCCCCCTTCACAAGCAATGTGGGACTCTTTCGCTGCCTCAACAGCATAGTGCTCATTTGGACACTATGATGTGCTTGAATTATCCCGTAACTGTTGGGGGTGGTGTTTTTCAAATGGTTAGTCTGTTTGTATGTTGAATTATATTTTTTTGTTCTTTCCCTGATTCCAACTTTTTTTTCACAGGGTTATGCAGCTAGGGAATTTTCTAAACAGGGAGTTAAACCAGGGGAGTTGGCAATTATATCCAAAGAGGCGGTATGTTCTGATTTAATTTTTGATTTTATAGAAATATGCTGGGTTGTAATGTGATTTTTTATTATGGTCATTCTGGTTGAACCTACCTGAGAATATGAACTTCTTGGAAAAGAGCATGAAGTGGAAATGGTGCTGAAATCCAGGAGAGAGAAATATCAGAGTTGATTTAACTGTCAATATAGAAAAATTGGTTTGAAAAGATCTTTAGTACCTGATACATCTAAGAGAACATCATGCTCTTAGAATGTTCTCTGTTAAAAAAAAAAAAAACAGATGCCTTTTAGAATTTGCTGAGGACAGTTTTGAAGATCCCATCATAGAGATCACAAATTTAGTACATAGAACTGTTCAAGAGGTCCAAGACTCCAAGTTCAAGAAGATCTCCAAAGTGTGCACAGAGTCCATTGTTCGGGCCCATGATCCACATATTTTCCAATTGGGATGGGATATAATGATATACCACACTAGTTATCAGGTTGGACTTCCATATGCACTGTACTATCCATGCTTTAAGTCCCATATTGCTTACATCTTTCCATTTAGAAGCAAAACCTTATTCAGGTAATTTTAATTGAATTGGTTGTTTGAATGGCTAAGATCACAATGTATTGTATTAGGAGATGCTTTGATTTGTGATTTAGATTAAATTGGTAATGAAACTGATTTTGGCCCAAACTACACATGGGCATGTACGCACCAAATACATACACACGATCTTAAGAGACTTAGTCTCTATTTTGTAAATACTAAATAGAGACCTTGCATTTTTTTCATTTATGTTGATGCAACACAAGTTCTAGCTTTAGACCTTTTCAATGGACTCACCACCATCACCAAAGGCCTGCACAACATAGGCGGGCTCACTAAGATTGCAATTTAATAGTGCAAGGGTTCATCACGTTAACCAAGAGTCCCATGGGGTTTCTCATGGTGAGAACCATCATCTAGGACCAACCATGGGCTCCACTTGCACTCGTTGACCTACCCACGAATTGGATCCATTCCTAATTGGATTCCATATTTGAGTTACACCCACCATTCGAATTAAATTTGATAAAATTGCAACCTTATTGACTGTTGATCTTTAGACATTAAAAAACCACACGTAGGGAGTTTCCTGGTGAAGGTTATATTTTTGATAGGAACTATACTATAATCAAGTGATCGTACGGATTGTAACTTGTGAGTTTAAAGGTCATTGAAAAAGTCACATAGTTGTAACTTCACAGTGCAATGTTTGACACATGATCTTTAATTTCTTTGAAAACAGTAACTGTTAGTCTTGCATATCTTATGTAAAATTTGTAATGACTAATGAGACCAGTTTCTGCAGCTAACTCATCTCTTACTGGTTTTATACATAAGGTTATCCACTACTTTGAAACAAGGATTTGTTGTTTCTGCTTCTGTTGTCAATTTATATGAAAACTGGTTGTCTAGACCCTCTTATGAGCCTCAAGAAGTGGTATTATATCACCAAGAATTCTATTTGAAGATGACACACTGGATTTTGGAACAAGTCTCAAACAAAGGGCTTATTAAAACAAAAGTCGATCATGTTCAATTGCTTGACAATTAGGAATTAATCACAATTACAAATAAGAAACACAAGAAATCTTTTGCTGGGAATAAGTATTCCTGAAAATACTGTTTTGATGATGATGCACAGAGAAAGGTTTCTAGATTAAGTTTTAGTCTGAATAAGCTGATCAAAATGAAACTGATCATAGTGAATTGTTTAATAATTAGGAGTGACACATGATAAAAGATGATGAACATGATAAATTCCTTTACTGTGTATTCCTCAAAACTTAACGCTTTTTTATGAAATAAGAACAATGCTTCAGATGCTCTGCAAAGGCTAATGCCAGATAACTGACAAAGGTCTCTTAAATGTGGACCATTTTCTAGCATGCCAGCTTTTCCACGAGCACAAAGAAATCAGGTACTTGATAACACTTAAAAATTCGAACTGACGACAAATGGATTAAGGCCTTCATTCATGCACTAAATCTTGATGAATAAAGATCTTACTATCATCTTCCTCACTTCTAAAATTATGTGCCAACAGAAGAGGGCGTGAAGCCATCTCTGTGTATGCAGTTACTTGAGAGAAGGAATGTTGTTCATTTCAGATGAGCTATCTTTTTGACTGAGCAAAAAAATATAGGAACGCGGATCCGTTTAAGTTGTCAGCTGTTAAAAAGTTTTTTGGAAATCTAAGGCAATGACTTCACTTTTGTCAAATTTTGACAATAATTTCATTTTTGTACTAGAAAAAAATCAAGAGAAGCATATGTCTGTACTTGCATAAAGTTATGGCGAGTCAATATTTCCATTAATATTTACATGTGATTTTTGGAGTTTCATCTTCAATTTGATTTTGTGGTACACGTATACATCTATTACTTCTTTTGCACTCAAATCTAAGTATTGCTTTATTTTCAGGTGGCTCCTTATGAACGTCCTGCACTTAGCAAGGCATACCTTTTTCCTGAAGGTAAGTTAAGCCATCATTCCACTTGCTTTTGTTCTTATTTTCAGTTATCAGCTTCTTTTTTCTTATGGAAATGAATCTATCTTAAAATGACCTAAATACTAGAGGTACCACTTGGGTTGGCTTGTTCTCGGTGAGACTCAAGTTGAGAAACCTGAGATAAGCTCAGGTTGGCCCTCAATTAGATCTGTCTTGACCTAATTTATATAACCCAACCCTGATATTGGTTGGGCTCTGGTTGGTGGGGATGTAAGATATTCAAAAATTTGAAAGTCCGAAACATTCAACCCGAAATAAATGGGTTTGGATGCATATTTTATATTTGTTTTAAATTTTGGATCCAAACCCAAATATGAATTTAATATCATCCGTTTGAATTCAGATGCAAATATGGATCTATCCATGTCCGAATTTGATAACCTGCTAACCTGAATGGCAAATGATGTAAATAACATATTTTTTATTAATATGCATGTTATGTAGTAAGCTATATGTTGAAAAAACCTTAAAATTTACCTTGATACTCTTTATCATTTTTTTTTTTTGAAAAGGATACTTCTTATCATATTACCCATCAAATTTGGAAAAAAGAGAGTATTACATGTGAGATATAGATTCCACCATTTGAGTTATAGATTTTTATTATCTATTTTGACATTTTTTGTTCTTCTTTTTTCATTTCTTTCTTTCTTATAGACATTTTAATGTAGTTTTTTGGAATTACTTTTAGATGTTTTCTTTTAATGTTCATTGTTATATGTTATGGGATTTGGTTTTTTTTTTTTTTTTTTTGTATTGGAGCTTAAGTATTTAATTAATTTTATTTTCCTTTTGTTGACGAAAATGTCAAAATTTTTAGTTCTGTGGATATAAGAATCTGGATCCGAATCGAACTATATGAAGCGGGTGTGGATATAGATCGTACATTAAAAATCCAAAATGATCCGAATTGGTATTCGAATCCCATAATATTAAGTGGATGCAGATTGCGGATGTGGATATTACCTATATCCGATCTGAATCCAACCCGTTTACGTCGCTGCTGGTTGGATTAAATGGGCCTTGCTCAGGTTCAGATTGGTTCTTCTGTACAATGGATTGGGGTTCAGTTTCAGTTTCCCTTCAGATCAACAAATATCAATCCACCCAAGTTGCAACTTTTATTTTCAGATGCTGCTTGGTGTACTTAATTCAATAAATGCTCAAGTCTAATTCAAGTGATAACCAGATATTGTTTCCTTAAGTTGCACACCATTTTCTTTCTATTCTGGCAAATCTAAATCTAAGAAACAGAATAAAAATTTCAAAACAACAATTTTTTTGCTTAGATCAAATGAGGGACCCTAGCATGGTCTATACTTTACTCACCACTAAGCATTGTTATCTGTAATCACTGTAGTATCTCTATGGTCTGGGTAATCCTTTAGTTCCCCAAATCTGCTAATAGGGTATCTCAGTACTCTCTGCTCCCTGCTTTGTACTTCTTAATAAAAACACTTTCATTGTTGGAACAAAAGAAAAAAGAAAGGCATCTATCCTCCTAAAAGCATTGTTCCTCATCATCCATGTTACGGAATTTTTGCTGGAAATGCATTTCAGTCGCATCCTACCAACCCAAGAGATCCTTTTTCCTTGTTGACATGAATTTGCTTGACCTTTAGCAGGGACTCTGTAACAATCCCAATTGACCCTTGACTTAATTGTATACACTTCGTATATGCATCATTTACTAGATATGTAGTCTTACTGTTAATATTGGTTTGTAGGAGCTGCTCGACTTCCAGGATTTCATACATGTGTTGGGAGTGGTGGGGAAAGGTTACTTCCTGAATGGTACACTGAGAAAGGTAAGTTTTTTCTTTGTAACTTTGTTGTTGAAAATTGTTTTTTAGGTCTTAATGAGTTAAGAAATAAGAGAACTTAAAGGCCATACATCATTTTATGACACGTGGGTATGATACCCAGATGCTTATATATTGTCAATGTATCCAAGTCTGATACCTTGATACTTGTAGGATGCTTTGTAAAATATTCTTTAATGATTTTATCATACTTCCATCATATGACATACAAAAGAAATGGTATAAAAAATCTTATTATAAAAACCCTACAAAGTAGACTCTCGTGTGACATTTAGCATGCTTGCAAGACTAATTCATTAATAAAATTATCTGAAATATTGGCATGGGTAAGTATTTCAAATAAAAAATTAATAAAATTATTAAAAATTATATTTTGATTAGGACTCCAGTATCTGTATCCATGTCCTGGGTTTTGTAAAAATGAGTGTTCTATCCCTGTTTCCGTATTCGTCCATACCTGAATTTGTCTCTCTACATCATAGAAATTGGATGGTCAGTTATTTTTAAAATACTCCATAAAATTTGTTAGAATTTATTCACTCTGATCACTAACATACAAATTTGTGGCTGCAGGCATAGAGCTGATTCTTAGCACTGAAATAGTGAAGGCAGATCTTCAATCCAAGAGTCTTACCAGTGCAGTGGGAACAACTTTCAAATATGACACCCTGATAATTGCAACTGGATCCACTGTATGTATAAAAAGGAGTAACATTCGGGAACTCCACATTTTCTTTTAACTTCCTTGCCCTGTATTCTGTCCCATGGCTTCCTAGACATGTTGCTGTGGCTTATTGGAATAAATAACATATTACCTCAAAATTCCACATTCAATTTTGTTGCTACAGGGCATTGTCAAAATCTCCTTATTTGAAGCACAATAGTGTGATAAATCATTTGGTATTTAACCATTGTCTTACTGAGCTTTGTTGAAATTTACCCACTTTTGTATACTATCATTTTGCAGGTTATTAAGTTGACTGATTTTGGCGTTCAAGGAGCTGATGCTAAAAACATATTTTATTTGAGAGATATTGAACATGCTGATAAGCTTGTAGAAGCAATAAAGGCAAAGAAGAATGGAAAGGCTGTCATTGTTGGAGGGGGTTACATTGGTCTAGAGTTGGGTGCAGCTCTGAAAATCAACAACCTTGATGTTACTATGGTGTACCCTGAACCATGGTGCAGTAAGTACCATTTCATTTTTAGTGAACTCTTTTAATTCTTTATTTCTATTGAAACTGCCTTGGACTTTTGGAATGTACAAGTGACAAATAAAAAGGCATGCACATAAGCAGTTAAGCTTATGCTTTCTCAC
Source organism: Chimonanthus salicifolius (assembly GCA_013350335.1). Taxonomy (NCBI): domain Eukaryota; kingdom Viridiplantae; phylum Streptophyta; class Magnoliopsida; order Laurales; family Calycanthaceae; genus Chimonanthus; species Chimonanthus salicifolius. Next base: position 53,699,251 of record CM023532.1, read on the forward strand.
GATTTGAAGATGATGATGCATTTCACCTCCAAAATGTAGGAAAAAAAACATCATGAAATCTGAAGCCTAACATAGGGCTTGTCTATTGCAGTGCCTCGGCTTTTTACTGCAGGAATAGCTGCTTTCTATGAGGGTTACTATGCTAACAAAGGAATCAACATTATAAAAGGAACAGTTGCTGTGGGCTTTGATTCAGATGCAAATGGAGAGGTAAGTCGGTCAACTCGGTAAACTTCTAATCAGTATCTAGAAGCTTGATTAGGGTAATTTAATAAGGCCCTTAGTTGGGGAAAGATGCAACTGCTAATGCGCTCTCTCAATTATCTGCTTGAGCTGCTACATTAACATGAAGTTGGCAATCTTCAGGTGAAGACTGTAAAATTGAAGGATGGGAGAGTGCTGGATGCTGACATTGTTGTTGTTGGAGTTGGTGGAAGGCCCCTAACTGCACTTTTTAAGGGCCAAGTAGAAGAGGAGAAAGGTGGAATTAAGGTCAGTTGACTTCAATTCGGTTTATATTTCTTTGCCCTTTTTATGCATGGAAAATACTTAGGTGGTCATTCAATCCATGGCAGGTTCATGTAAAGAGCATTTGTTTGTGTTTTGATATAAATGCGTTGAATAATACTATAGTATAAGAATGTATGAAATATGTACCGTGATTTTTCTTTAATTTTTTTTAATAAGAACCATTTAGAATAGGAGCCATACATTGTATGAACATGTATGCACTAAGTATCTCTACAAACAGTTATGGAGGAACTGAATTTCAAAACACCATTTTTTCATATATGAAAATGAGACCTGAGCAAAGAACATATTTCTCTCATGATTATAAAAATAAGCAAATACTCCCTAGTTCTGAACTGACCAGTAAGTATGAAGATGACCTACTGTCCTTTTAAAATATTTTAAAGAATTTGTCCTCAAATCATCTGATGCCTTACTGACAAAGAGCACTTGTGATATCATTGAATTGCCCAGTGCATCCTTCCATCATAATTGAATCCTTATCCCTTATCCCAACTTTAAGGTGTTTGTTATGAATCCTTTCACTTAAAATAGTATCTTCATTCATCATTCATCTTGTCTTGTGATTATCAATTTTATGTCAGCTTTATTTGATCTTACATCTCAGATGTTATGTGATTGTTGCGGCCATAAAGGTTGCAATTTTGAATCATATGGGCTCAGATAGGCAGTCAGCCCATGCAAAAGAATTTTTGGCAAATCTTTTGTGTGTGAATCACAGATATATGGGCAAATGGATGAGATAATGATAATGTCATCTTTGTATTTTTTGAACATGGTTTCTTTTCCTCAATGAATTACTATCATCTTTTAGAGTTAGAAATAATTTTGTCCAGTTTTTCTGTCATGGCGGTTTAGTAGTAGAGAATAAATATGTAGTAGTATTTAGTAAATCCACTCCTGGTGTGCAGACTGATGGATTCTTTAAAACGAGTGTTCACAATGTCTATGCTGTTGGAGATGTGGCTACCTTCCCTATGAAGCTTTACAATGAAATGAGGAGAGTGGAGCATGTAGATCATGCCAGGAAATCAGCTGAGCAAGCAGTAAAGGTTTGCTTTAATTTTTACTTATGAACCTTTCTTTCCTTGTAAGAATCTTTTCTAATCTGTCATAATTTGAAATATCGGTACATGACGGTACTGATAAATTTTCATTTAGGTGAAATTACTGTGCAGGATCTCACCAGTTCTCATGATTTCAGTTTTTGGATAACAAAAAATAAGTACTGATTTTTTTTTTTCAACCATTAATGTCCAAATGATTGCATTTTCTGGTGGTTTTTCTCCACTAAAGATCACCTTCAGTTTCTCTGGGTGGTGATTTCTGTAGCTGGAATCCTTTCCTTGTGCCCCAAGAAGCAGAAAAACTCCACCTGCTAATGCATTTTCGTCAAGTCATTTCTGAAAAATGTGTCTCTAATACATTTGCTGTAAACTATTTCTATTTTTTAACCGAAACTGATGGTCTCATTTTGCACATTCTTTCAGGCTATAACGGCAAGTGAAGAAGGGAAGTCCGTTGATGAATATGACTATCTTCCGTACTTCTACTCTCGATCCTTCGACCTGTCATGGCAGTTTTATGGTGACAATGTAGGAGAGACAGTGTTATTTGGAGACAATGATCCAGCATCACCAAAACCCAAGTTTGGAACATATTGGATCAAAGACGGAAAGGTAGTTGGGGCCTTCTTGGAGGCTGGAACACCTGATGAGAACAAAGCCATAGCCAATGTTGCCAGGATCCAGCCACCAGTTGAAGACCTTGAACAGCTTGCTAAAGAAGGTCTTTCCTTTGCATCTAAAATCTGATCTGGTTTCTACTCTCAACAAAAGACATCACCAAGTAATTATTATTAGTTTTCATTATAGATTTTTATCTAAATACACAGTTTGGCATAGTTTTCTTTATTGGTTGGTAGTGTTGATTGTATGTTCTATTGCTTGCTGATTTTTAATAATGATTTTGAGGATGTAATTTGATCACAGTTCCGAGAGAACAACATCTTTTCTATACTTCATCTGTTTCTATCATTTGGTGCATCATGTGATCACTCACAATGGATGTATTTCATTCCCCGTCCAAGTAATCTATTTTTCTTGTTGGTAATGTTAAAACCGAATCAATCGATTCATTTCGACCAGATTGAACCTGAATCAGTTCCTATGGCAGTTCGGTTTGTCCATAAACTATGAAGAACAATACCCATGTCTTCTCCTCTTTCATTGAAAATGCCATTTTATATTGTTTACAATTATAATATCGTAGTTGAGGTATGATTTTCAAATTTATACGTAATTTATTTATACTATTATGCTATTATGATATTATACTAACATTATGTTTCAAAACAGTTTATAGCAGTTTGATCTAGCAGTAGAACTTAATTGACCTTCATCGATGACAGCATGAACTTCCTCTTTAAACATTAGTTTTAACATCAACAAAATGTAGAATGGCCGAATTGAAATATTTTAATTTCTCTTGTTACTGATAAGTGGGCTATACAGTTATGCTATTAAAAGCACAAACTGCATTTAAAAATGCAATATGCAATTGGGGATGTGAACAGGCAGAGCCCAAGTTCTGCGAAGCCCAAATCTGATTATGAAGCGAATAAGCTTGAGCCCGGCTCAGGCCTGGTTTTCAAGTAAAAAGTCTTAGCCATTCTGAGCTTGAAGATAGTAAATAAAAGCCTGAACTTGAATATGAGCCTAAAAACTAGTATTATTGCTTAAAGTGTTTGACTTAGAAGAGTAAACACTGAGTAGTTTGTATGTTCTATAAAGCATGAATTTTTTATAATCTAATTATTACATTATAAGAATAAATAATAATTAAAATGCAAAACAAAGAATGACTTCTAATTGGGTACTAGTTTTTATATTTCTTTATTTCTTGGTAGAACTATGAAAATCTAATTGGAGGGATTGAAAGCTAACAAAATGTCCTTTATCAATCTTAATTTGAAGTTACATGATTTTAGTGGTCAAAAGCACTAGGTGTAATTAGAAAAAATTGCCACTAAGATCAAGCGGTTTTTATTTTAACTTTTGGATCCAATTTAGTCTATATAGGTAATTATGAGCTAAAACCCAACTAGTTGAATTTTGATAATTCTTTAAAAAATTAACAAAAATTGGACCATGTATGACCCACAATCTCATTTTCCTAATAGATATCATATATTTTTTAATAGGTCTATATAATTTAATTGTGCTAAGGCTTTTAGATAAGCACACATATATGTCTGAGCTTGGCCCGAGTAATAATTTGAACTTCATTTTTTATCCAAACTTGGCTCGATTATAAATAGGCTGAAAATTAATGCTTAACCCTACATTTTCTTGGGACAGTTTCTTCGAGCTTCTGGGCAAGCCAATTTCCCATTCCTATTTAGAGTTGGAAATTTTTGAAAAAAAATACCTAAAAATTTAAGCACTAATTTACCTCTTTTGTCATTAAAAATATTATCAGAGAATATTCAAAATATAGGTTGATTTTTGTAAGATTTTAATGATGATTTTTTTAGGTTTTTTTATGCCAACGAAATATCAAATATATTGTCTATATGTTGGCATTGTATAAACAAAAAATATCTAGATTGAAAAATCATCTCATGTACTACTTCTGTCCCAAATTAATTGTCTTATATGGATTTTGTAATTGTTTCAAATTAGTTGTCTCATTTATATTGGAATAGTATAAAATGTGTTGAAAATTGATGATATCACATTGTTTCAAATTAGTTGTCTCATTTATATTGGAATAGTATAAAATGTGTTGAAAATTGATGATATCACATGGAGTGCTAGCCTTATATAGAGAGTTTCTTAAAAATGAGACAACTAAAATGAGACGGAGGGGGTATTAAAAGTGTAAAATCTATTATTTTAATAATGACAAAATTAATTAAAATCGATCTCCACCCCAATCTCCAAATGGTTTTCAATGATGGCATGTGCATTTTGTCTCTTTACTTCATAATTTTTTTTTTTAAGATTTACGTGTAGGAAATTCAAACACAGTCCTACTAAAACTCTCATGGGTTACCCAGTACCTGTAGGACACACCAAAGTTAGGCCATGGAACTAGAACCCGCAATCTCTCGCTTCTTGAAGTGGGAGGCAACCAGTTGAACTATATCCATGGGAGTTGAGACACCGTCCCAATTCTTAAAGTTTTGGCATCGCCTCCTAGCGAAAAAACAGTAGACAACATGTGAATTGTACGACATGCAATTTTTTGGGAAGTGGTGTGCAAACATTCTCTAGAGAGTTATTTAGGAATTTCAACAATGACAAAAAATATAAATTAAAAAAAAAACAATCAAGAGAGATGAAGACATTAATTAATAAAAAAAAAACTTCTAAAAAGAACTCAACGTGATTAGATTGATGATTAAGAATTCACTTCAAGAAGTGAGAATCCTGAATTTGATTCCCACTCTACTTTAAAGAATCACTTCCGATAGAATTATCAGTTGTGTGGATAGAAAGACTTGCACGCATGCTAGAAAGAAGAAAAAACAATGATCTATAATCTTAATCTACTGTGCAAGAAAAGTATTATAAATAAATGAAAAATATACATTTCACTTTCTTGTTGCACCCATAGAAAATCTCGCATGAGTTTCTCTCTCTCCGTAAGGATTTCACATAGTTTTATGAAATAAAAGGATGGAGAATGACCTAACAAGTGTCCCTCACATTTGTAGCAGATCACATGTATCAAATGCTTACTAAATGAGACCCATAACTTATTTGCCCATGTTTCAAACTTCACTCAAATATCCTAAACTTGCATCTTCCATGTCTAGTCTAATGTAAACCATAGTATACATGAACTACCTACAGATGAAGTTCCTTGTTTTGGATTGTATGGAAAGATGATTAATAATTAAGGATAGGGTTTGTCTCAATTAAGAACTTCTTTATTTTGGGTTACATGGAAAGATGCATGAATCTTACTAATATAATGTTTAATTGAGATATTGTTAACTAACTCGAGGTGAATAGGAGCATGTAATAAACTTCCTTAAGGAGTAATAGGGTACCTTTAAGGTGATAAAAAAATATTGAACAAAAGGGCAACAAAAGGAAAATGCCAAGATATCAAAAGCTAGGTCTATTGGATATTAAAATCCATGATTTCCAAGGGTTTCAAAATCAATGGTAGAAATAGGTGCAATCTTGCGTGGAATTCAATCCAACAATAATGTCAATTCAAAATGGGTTCAAATTGAATTGGGATTCAATTCATAGGTAGAGTAGGCTTGAGGATATAAATGGTTCAAATGGAGGCTCACTTGGAGTCAAAATATTGCAAAACTTCATTGGTGACAAATAAGATTAAAAAAATTGTTTATGTTGTAAAAGGATATGGTCAAGAGGAGGTTGACATGATGATCAAGAAGCTCCCTTCATGACGGAAAGTTTTGGGTTTGATTCACGCTCAAATCCCTCTGAGCGTTACTTCTCATCGACTTATCCAGTGTATGTGGATTGAGAGGTTTACACATACTGGTTGGACTAGTTTCGCCTTCAATGTGGAGTGAGAATATCCATATTTAAAAAAAAAAAGATATGCTTATGCTCAAATAATTGATCCAATCTCGAGTCATTTTCTTGTTCTAAATTGGGAAAAATATTCATAAAGACCTTAAATGTCTGAACTTCTCGCCAATATCTCGAATAACTTGGTGTACTTGAGGAGAAGTCTGACCTTAAATGGGCTTCTATCAACATGAATGAACTGGTGTACTCGAGGAGAAGTCTCTAGAGAGGAAGGAGAAGCCATTAAATTTGAGACAAGACACAGCATTTTCAGTGCCCTTAAACTAACTCAAAATCGACTAATTGGAATTTTTGATCCTCAATGTTCTTTTCTACAACTAGAAAAGAATATTCTATATTCTCCTATTTCCCTAGAATTTACTTTCTTTGAATGTGGAACCTTTCTCAGCAAAAGAAACTTCATATTCTTGGAAATTACTCCCATTGCTCAAAAAGACATTTCGAGGAGGAACCTACCAATAAATGTAGAATCGAGTTCTTGATTGACCATTTTCATCTATCTTTGTGGAGTAGAATTCTTTTCTATGACATTGTCCAATGGTTTCCTTGCCTTCACATTTCTGATCTTATATTATATTTGTTGAAGATGATATTGGAATTCCAAAAGGGATAAACTCGGCGATGAATTTTGCAAACATATGAAGGTAAAAATTCATCTTCATATATCAAATTTTGAATATACTTAAAAAAAATGGTAATAAGAAGTGCAATATGCAAAAAGGGTATACAAAAAATCACTTGGGAGACCAAAAGAGGTCCCCAATGGAGTTGGCCATTTAATGTAACTGGCCTGATGTAAACTATCTCGATGTGAACAATAATTCAATGTGAACACTAACAAATTACATTGAGTTGAAAAGTAACAGACTTCTTGAGTGAACAGTAACAATATACCTTGAGGTGATAAAAAAAAACAATGAACAAACGGTAGCAAGAGGAAAAGTGAAAGAATGGTGTTATCAAAGCCGGACCTAACCGTCGGAACCGTAGTGCCTGAAGTTCAATCTGGCTAAGAGCTGTTTCTGGGTCAAAACTGTAGAAAACTAGTTAGAATCGCGGTTTTCTACCAATTTGAAGGTAAAACCGTAAGCCACAAACTGCGGCTTACAAAATTTGAAATTTTTTATTTTCTTTTAATTTTTTCCTCTTCAAAATATAAAAAATTAATATTAAAAAATAAATATATTTGAAATATAAATGTTTATTACTATTTCTATCTCCTATCTTTCACTGTTTTGGTATTTTACTAAGAGTTTGAATGTTATTTTTAATATTACTACTTGACCGACTTCGATCGTGGCTGAACCCAGTTAAACCAAAAATGCCTCAAAGACAGTTCAATTTTGATAACATTGTAATACACAGGTTTTAGCGTACAACTTAGCCGTTTCTTTGTCTATTGATGAAAATGGCCATGTTCAATGTTTATCTAAATGCATGGGCCATAACATGCAATAAAAAGGTGAAAGATAAAAGAAAAGGAAAGAAAAAACCACATTCCATTCAACATCTGAGAAATTATAGACAAGGTGGAATAATTACAAGAACTCACATGAAAAAAAATTTGAAATGAAACCCAAATCTCTTTTACATTGAAAATCTGTCTCACTGACACTCAAGTCCCAAATACAAATATCAAAGTTTCTTTTTTATGAAATTTCTAAAAATGGTAATACCAAACTCAAATTGGAAACCTCTCTTTTGCAAGCTTACACTGAAAAAATAAAATAAAATAGGAGAGACCTCCTCAATCGTAGCTGCATTTTTCTTTTTATAAGCATTTGAAAAAAGAAAAAGCTTTTGAAAAGCTTACAGATCTTGTGACAAGTGTTAAGCAGATAACATCTTACTTCTAAGAATATCTCAACAAACGCACTAACGAAGTACAATATGTATTTGGATAAAGTTTATCCTACCTCCTTGGGGCCTCTAAAATATCCTTGAAGGGAATGATCACTATCTTACATATATACAAGTTAATCTTGAAAGCCACAAGTACAAACATGTTGAATCAATTTAGGCCAATTAGTCTATATTATACATCTTATTATTTTATTTTATTTTTAAATCTTAGTTAGCAGGATTAGACGAATTGTGGAAAGTCTAATCTCTCATAAGTCCTAACTAGGCATTGTTTCTTCCTATTCTCTAGGGCTTACATAGTTAATCATAGCACTAAAAGCATTTCGTAAGATGAGAAAGAAGATATGGAGACCTAAAAATTTCTATTAAGCTGGATATCATCTAAAGCTTATAACATTGTTTTGTGAAAAAGTCTTAATAATTTCTCTCTAAAGCTTGGTTTTTTCTATAAATCTAGAAATCTCAGTTTGTAATTTGTTCGCATGTTAATAATTTCTTTCTAAAGCTTGCCTTGTTCTATAAATCCAGAAATCTCAGCTTGGAATGTGTTCGCATGGTTGAATAGGGTTGTGTTTAGATTAGAGTGAGTTGAAGTAGGAGTCCTGTAGGGAATCTATAAAACAGGGTGTTCCCTTGCAAAAGAGAAATCCCTACCTTTCTTTCCCTACAATTTAAAACACTTTGTTTGGTGAATTGACGGTGGAGATTAGACATTTCCTAACAGAAATGTGGATTTTTTTTTTTCCTCTTTTACTTTGTAATAATGCATTTCTACTCATAATATGTTGGAAGATCCAATTTACTTTGTCAATCAAAGACAACCTTGTAAGTTTAAAAAAAAAAAGGGTGGTGAGGCCCATTTCTCATTTCCAATCACCAAATTCATGTTGGATTTGTAGGGTGATCTAATTGTTGATCTTATGAAACAAATGGGTTATTACCTTTTTTGTCATTTAAGCTTATGTATCATACATGTTATTAAATCATTTGTTTCTCTTACTTATTTTATTTCAATAATTCTGTATCTAGAAAAAAGTTCTCCCATAGAGTCACATGTATTACTAAATTGCAAGTTGTAAATGATACTCCCTTTGTCCCAAATTAGTTGTCCTATTTGGATTTTAGAATTGTCGCAAAATAGTTGTCTCATTTGTATTAGAGTAGTATAAAATATGTTAAAAATGGATGAGATCACATAGAGTGCTAGCATTATATAAAGAGTTCTTTAAAAAACACAAATATTTCAAATGAGACAACTAAAATGAGACGGAAGGAGGATTTAAGGAAAAAAAAATAAAGAACAAAAACAACATATGTGATGTTTATGATCCACACTTTACATAAAAAAATAGAAAAAATTAAACACGTGAAGACATGGCAAAGCCATATAGGAGGTGGAGAAGTCGCAGATGAGAAGAACTGATATTTAAGCTTAAAAAAAGTGAGGCCCACAGTCTAATATTTACAAATAAACTAACACTCGAAGTTGTATTAAAAGTTAGTTATTTTTGCATATAATATAAAAATAAAAGAACGATTTTGTACTAAAAAAAATTCTAACTTGATGGTGGAACACCAAATCCTTCTTCATTTAAAAGTATTTAATTAGCACAACTTCATTTAAAATATTTAATTTTGTTTAAAGTTTGTTGTTTATGACTTTTATTACATTTATTTTTTACTAATAAGAACTATAAAAATTTGCTTTGGGCCCCTCAACAAAAAATTTCTGGTTCCGCCTTTGATGGCATTTAATTACCTTATTAAAAATAAATCATTCATAATTTTACTTTGAGATGTGAATAACCTACTAACCACAAAGAGTTATACTAAATTTCAATTCCACCTTGTTTAACTCTGCTAGTGTCAAGTTAAATGATCAGGTCTTAACATCTTTGTACAGAGTCTTTCTTGATTTGTATGAAAGTACCATTTAATTTTAAAATAAAATTAATAACTATATTCTACATCTTTTATAATGACAATTCAAATCAAAGAAATAGTTGTGATGTATCGATTTAAAAAATATTAGCCCTATTAAAAATATAATTCTATGATCTAAATTAAATAAAATAGAGAATTAAATTGAAGCATTCTTCCAACTGCCTATTTCATTTGACTCAAGTTAAATGAAAAAAGATATCTACGTCAAATTTATTTTTTGAAAATAATAGAAGATATTTTACTTTAATTTGATAGAGTTGAAAAATCTACTTTTTCTACGGTGAGTATCTCTCAATTTACACATATTAAATAAATTGATGAAGAGTAACTATATAGAAAATAATCTAAAAGAGCTGAACATTAATCAAAGTGTAACATTCCAAAACTCCTCTAGATTTCTTTTTATTTATTTAAAAAACCACTCACACACAAGTGAGTCCAAGCATAGTGACAAATACCGTTCTCGGGATATTAACGGCAATTGATAATAACAGGATATTTTTAAATTCTCGGATTTTTATCGGGAATTTAACGGGAAAATCTCGCTGAAATTATAATATTTAAAAAATAAAAAAAAATAGAATAAATAAAAAAATTAATGAAATAAAAATGGTATAGGGAATTTACCGGGATTTTCTCGGGAATTTACAGAGATATTATCGCGTTATTAACGTTTATCGCGTTTTTAACGCGATTTTATCGGGAATTTATCGGAAATTTATCGTTTGGCGATAAAAACGCATTTTTAACGCGGTAATGGTATTTTGCCGATAAAAACGCGGTAAATTTGAAAATACCGCCGATATTTGTGACATTGAGTCCAAGTCCACAAAGGACTAAAACTTTTAGGTCTCACGACTTCATTCCCCAAACCTCATCATATCAATCTATGTCATTCAAACGTCATCACACATACACAAGTAAAATTCCCAACCTACACTATTTTATACAAGTCTATGAAATAAAGACATTTATATAAACACAAAAGTAATTTACATAAACCACTTCTGTACACTGGTTGACTGGACTTGACCTTTAATATTTTCATATCATAAGTATAATGCTAATTGCTAAACATGAGTAATCCCCTGGTTTGGCCCAAAGGTTGCATAAGCTTTGTCCCAAAAACACAAAACTAAGAGAAAATCTTCCATCAAATCAAGCTGAACCTTGACATCTTATGCACTCCACTTTGGCGAGGTCTTATGCATCTACGAGGAGTTAACATGACAATGACAACATATGAATCAAATTCACGCATACAATATTGAAATTTTCACAATTAAAACATGAAAATTCAACAATCATGATATTACTATTACAAGATTCATACGCTCATTCCAACTCATAAAATATAAGACATTCCTCACAAGATGCATCACCACTTCACTCATGCCTTTCCACGCGTCATCATGTATATCATGGGAATTGGGATGACTCTCAACGTCCTCATTGGAAGACCCCTCTTGGCTGTAATCGTTCTCTCTTCCACTATTCACTTCATAGATCATTCATCACACTTCCATCTCACATTAGGGTTGATCACAAATCTTCCATCAAAATCACACTTCATTTGCAATTTTATTATAACACATGAAACTCGCTTCTATAACCTTCTCAAACATGTAACCATATGCCTCATATTTTATCCAACCAAAACTCGGCCCCCTCGACTTATCCGGTGTGTGCAGATAGGAGGATTTTCACACTCTAGAAGACTAATCGCAACAAATGAACACCTACATACCTAAAAAAGAAACTCATCAATGCAATATAACTTACCCTACATCAACCTCATGCTACATGATTACTTTCACTCACATGATACACACACAATCATGCCATGTCAGTGACCAGAAACATGCGCACACACACTTATCACAAATTGCACATATCAAACAATCCAATCTTGTGCATAAGTAACCCCTCACCTTATATTCAGTTGAAGTGCTAGGCTCTCCCACGGGTCGTGAGATACTCGTCTCTAGAGGATCAACAACTGGACCACAATCAAACACACATACAATAGTTCTCATTAAGCACATAATTTTCAAAATTTAACTCTAATTACTCAATAAATTAAGGATCTCCAGCTTTCCACATTCCCAATTACCCAATTTTCTCAATTGGGTTGGTTGGTGAACCACAAAGTAAAAACCCCCAATTCATACACATCAATTGATATGAATTTGTGAAAAATAAAATTGCTCAGTGCCTCTCACAAAAGGAGAGATAACATCATTTATTTATAATTAAATCTAATATATTTGCATAAGGAAAATTCAAGTAACAAGATGAGTGGAAATTCAAAATAGAGATAAAGATAAAATTAAATTAAATTCAAAATCTAAATTTAAATCTAGGTGTGAATCGATTCTATCAGAATTTGGGCATTTTCTCAAATTTGTTAAATCAAACCCATACTTGATCCCAATTTCTATCTATACGGATCTCAATCCTGTCAAAAACCCAAACCCCAAATTCTCCATCCAAAGTTCCCATGCACAAACCCAACTGAAATTGAACTTAAATACCCACCTCAAGTCTCGACGTCGGTCGGACCGACAAAACCCAGAAACTAACAATTTTGGATGCTCTCTGAAGGTTCGACCGACACTCTTCGTTGGTCCCACCAAGAGAAGTCAGAATTTCCGACCAGTTTACTTTCCTCTTAAGGTCGGACTGACGTCTCTTGTCGGTGGAACCAAGAGAGCGTAAAATTAACTTCTATTCTCATAATATTGGACGGGCATCCTTTGTCGGTCAGACCAACACTGGCCCAAAATCAATCTTTGACTTTTCTTACTCTTCTCGACTCAATTTTAAACTCTAGGGCTTGGTCCAAACAAAGATTGAGCCCACATTGAAAGCACTACCCAGGTACGGACATATTGAATTTCTCAAAAAATGCTTGGGTCGTTCCACCAACTAAAAAAAAAACACTGGTTCAAAATGTCTCAAGTCTCACGACTCACCTATATTAAATTAAAGTTTATGATAATATAAAAACATACATTATGTTCTACTTTTTTCGTGAATTGTCCACCTTGTCTCAGTGGACTCCACTTAATTATTGGCACGGGCCATCACGTGCAGCACATTGAACCGCACTAACCTGACTCCCCATTGTTACAACAATTATTTCAGTCGTTTGATATGTGACGGTATCCTAACTACAGTGAAGAAGCAATTATAGAATTACAAAATTTGGGTTTCATTTTTTTGAGCTAATCTAAAATATGAAGTTGAGAGTAGTTGTGTATACATGTGAGAACAGTGTCATTTTTAATGTAAAATTGCGAACATCTATATTATTTAAAAAATTATAAAATACTCCCTCTGTCCCAAATTAGCTGTTCTATATAGATTTTGGAATTGTTCCAAAATAGTTGTCTCATTTGTATTTGAGTAGTATAAAATGTGTTAAAAATATATGAGATCACATGAGTGCTAGCCTTATAATAAAGAGTTTTTTTAAAAAATACAAATATTTCAAATGAGACAACTAAAATGGGACGGAGGGAGTATAATTTTGGATAATTAATTTAATAAGTATTTTTATTCATCTAATAATAAAAATAAAATTGAAATTTTGAATAAAAATATATTTAGATTTTTCATTTTATCTGCTTTAGATTGGCTGTCCAAAAATACCTAATGAAACTATTTGTTATTCTTGACATATTTACAATTCATTTTCACAATTTGTGCAATTAAAAAATGAGTTATGCGAAGCATGAGTAAATCTAATAGCGGTAAATTTGTCAAATTTAATTATCGATGGTTGATTTAAATAGATGAAAAATTGTTACAATGATGTTGATGACATCAATGATAATGATCAATCAATCATGGAGGTGATGAAAATGGTCGTTACATAGTGTAACGGCTGTTATGTAATGGATTTTTATGCCCATTTACGCTACAAGTTGTAATGGACCCACACTGTGTCGAGTGCTATGGCGCAGCAACGCGTGGGACTGCAGGAGAGAAATAGAGAGGGGTTTCTAGGATCGTTCGCGCAATGTGCAAGGATGGCCCTATTTCACTACTTTTTTTTTTTAATTTTCCACTTATTTGGGTCCCACACCTAATTTTTTTTTTATGGGCCCTCACCAAAAACCATAGAACAACCAGATAGCACCAAAAGCCAATCGATCTTTTTCATCTCAATGTCTCCTCCTTATTTTCTTCCTAAGTTCATTTTTTTTGAACTTAATCGTAAAAAATACACGATTCTTGACTCATTTTTGACGATCCGAACCGTTGAAGTTTGATCTTGTTGCTAGACCAAGGATTAGAGAATTTTTTTCCCATTTTTTTATAGAAAGACTTCATATCTCAAGATATTATTTCTTGAAATTTTGATATAAGATGCACTTCTATCTGACCAGCGCGCTAAATCTCAAATTGCCATGTGAAGAGCGACTTTTTGTGAGAAAAAAAATGCTGATGTAGGAAGTGTTGCCGTGTGTGTACTTTTGTGAGAAAAAAATGCTGATGTAGGAAGTGTTGCCGTGTGTGAAGAACGACTTTTTGTGAGAAAAAAAATGCTAATGTAGGAAGTGTGAAGAGCGACTTTGAGAAAGTTTGCGACAAAAAAAAAACACTGATGTGGGAAGGGAAATAAAACGTTGTAAGTTGTATATTCGGGTACGACTTGCATTGAAAAAGTGGCATGCAAGTGAGGGCAATTTGGTCCAAGATGGGCCCAAACCGACGCCCAAAGCATGATTTCCAAATTACACTTTCTACCAGTTTGGCGAATGGATTAGACAACTTCTTGGATTTTTTCAACGAATTATCCCTTTATTTTCAACTCAATGTATACATTTTTTTATTTTGTCTTTTATGGTTTTGTTACTTGCCCAATACTTTATCATCTCTTTGCTTATCTTATCTCTCTCCTTATCTCATCTCTCTCAAAGAAAGTAGAGAAAACTCACTTCTCTCTGCTTCATTTAACCCTCAATTTCTTTACCTGTCATACTTTATCATAATATCAGAGTTTATTGATTGAGAATCAATGATACAATCAATCATTATTAAACTTCATGTTCGACAAACCCAAACGTCATAACCACAAGATCTGGATTGATTAATGCTTGATACATGGATTAATCTTAATGCGGAAATCATAAACATCATAATAATAGGATATACCCGGATCCATTGATGAAGAAGAGTGAGCTTTGATCTACCTTTTGATATGCCAACGCTTCATGAAGTCCAAAAATAAGAGAAAACACACACCTTGGAGTTTCTACCTCTTTCCTCCTTAATGCCTTCTTCCAAATTCGTGAATAGTATTTTGGGAACACAGAGTTGTCTTAAGTTGATCATAAATTAATGGATAATAATGGAGAGAAACCTTTTTATAGGCAAAGGGAGGACCCCTTAAGGAATTAAAACTTTTCTTTCCTACTTTCCAACAAAAAAAGAAACTAAACCCCTTTAGAACTCTCCTAAAATAGACATTCTTTATTTAAACATAGTTTCCTGATTTAAAATCCTCTATATGGAGCCCTAAATTTAGTGTGGGTCATGTTTAGTGTTACATTCTCCCACTTGGCTCACATTTACACTTTATAGGATTTAAAACAGGTATATCATAAGGTGTACACATAAACTGTATTTAACAACATAATGCGGTCAAAATCATAATGCTAATACTAAATAAACCACAAGTGGGAGCAATGACGGTTGCACATCATCTTATCCCGACATGGTCCCTTCCATCACTACAACACAAGTGACCTACCTAGCATAGCCCTTAAATGAAAGATTTTTTTTCCATAATGGTCCACATAAGTGTCATAACATTATGACCATTTCTGTTAGTATCAAAATAAGTACACAATTTATATATATAACAATAATAAACAGAAACAATAATCAGAAATGCATATATGAGTATATAAATGTCAAATAGTGCACATTTATTCATAATGCAGTCAAAAAATACATAATTACATCATAATATATTACGTTCAATACACATTCTACTGGCATGTTCTTTAAAGGTCTTTATAAGTAATCATTTCATCAACAGATCTGCCACCATAAGTAAAGCACTAATGTGCTAAATAAACATCGTTCGCTTATGAACTTCTTCTTTCACGACAAAGCACTTCAATTCCATGTGTTTTGATTCATCTGAATACTTGTCGTTCTTAGAGAAGAATACTGCTGCAGAATTATCATAGTAAATTCTCATCGGCTTGGCAATGCTGTCGACAATTTCAAGTCTTGAGATAAAGTTCCATAGCCACATTCTTTGAACAGTGGCCTCATAGAACACCACAAATTTTGTTTCCAGGTTGATGTTGCAGTGATGGACTGTTTGGCCCTTTTCCATGATATTCCTCTGCCAACCATAAAGAACAAATAATTAAACGTTGACTTTTTGCTATCAATGCAACCAGCAAAATCCGAATCTGAGTAGCCAATGACCACGACATTATCGGACCTCTTAAATGTAAACATGAAGTCTTTAGTACCATGTAAATACCTCATTACTTTCTTTGCAGCTTTCCAGTGATCCATTCTAGGGTTGTTTTGGTATCTCCCCAGTGTACTGACAACAAAACTAATGTCGGGTCTCGTGCAGGTCTGAGCATACATCAGACTACCTACAGCTGGGGAATAAGGGATTCCGTCCATTTGTTTCCTTTTAAGTTCATTATGCAAACATTGATTTAAGCTAAATTTATTTCCCTTCTGAATAGGAGCATCTTGATATGAACAATTTTTCATACCAAATCTCTCCAAGATTCTTTCTATGTAGCCTTTCTGAGACAACCCTAACATACCAAGTGTTCTGTCACGGAATGTTTCTATTCCAATCACGTAGGCTGCCTCTCCCATATCTTTCATTTCAAAATTATTGGAGAGAAACTTCTTGGTTTCGAATATCATACCAAGATCATTAGTGGCAAACAAAATATCATCAACATATAACATCCGAAGGATAAACTTACTCCCACTGGCCTTCATATATATACACCGATCAACGGTGTTTTCCTTAAAATTGAAGGAGGTAATGGTATCATTGAACTTAAAATACCATTGCCTGGAGATTTGTTTAAGGCCATAAATTGATTTCTTTAATTTGCATGTCATATGTTCCTTATCCTTTAAGAGAATCCCTTAGATTGTTTCATATACAAATCCTCATCTAAACTACCATTTAAATATGCAGTTTTAGCATCCATTTGGTGAAGCTCCAACTCATAATGAGCCACCAAAGGCATAATGATTCTAAAAGAGTACTTTCTGGATACGGGAGAGAATGCCTCTATATAATCAATGTCATCTTTCTGAATAAACCCTTTGGCCACAAGTCTTGCTTTATATCGTTCATATTGTCCTTGGAGTCTCGTTTGGTCTTAAAGACCCACTTACATCTAACTTTTTTTTATCCCTGAGGAAATTCTACTAGATCCCAGACTTCATTTTGGGCCATGGACTTTAGCTCGTCTTTTATGGTGTCTAACCACTTAGTAGAATTATCACATTCTATGGTTTCTTCATAAGTAACTGGATCTTTAATAGCCCCTAAATCATAATTCGATATTTAAGATATAACACATAGTCATCCGAAATAGCAGGTTTCCTTTATCTTTTGGACCTTCTTAATACTATTTCCGGCTTTTGTTTCACAATTGGTTCATTATTGGTGAATGTTTCATCATGGAGTGTGTTAGTGCCCCGGCTTGGCCGAGTCCCTATTTGTCAATACCATGATTCGGAAAGAAGCGCTTGCTAAAGAATCTTGAATACTCAAAATGATCAAGGAAGAAGATCATTTTCCACGAAAGTTCAAAGCTCATCGGTAATGGCAATCACAAAAAGGTATTATGGCCATAGATGATCTTAGGTAGAACCCACACTTGAGAGAGGACTGTCCCTAGGCTTAGTTGAACAAATGATAAAATCATATAAGGCCTAGAGAGGTAGTTGAACAGTGAATTGGAAGTGAACTTGAAAATGAATTATGTTCACTGTCATCTCGACCAGTCTATCTCACCGACCCCTCGGTGGAGATAGGACAGACCCATCATGACCAAGGACTGGTCGGCCAGTTTGACATAGGTTTTGGAACTTAGAACTGTCATTCTGAGAATGCCTCTGACCGAGAGTCTCATATGCACCTACCCCTCAGTGATGAACTTAAACGACCCCTCGTGGTCGACTACTTGTCGGTGAAAGACTTGTGAGTTTTGGACTGTGAACTCAAGTAGGCTCTCGAGAAAATAGACATCTCGGTGATTCAAGACCGATCGAAAGTAACAGAACCGACCCCTTTTTAAAGGGTGACATGTCGGTCTGGGTTTGACTAGTTTCTGTCTTGAAACTCTGAGTTGCCCCAGAATGAGCCTCTCGAATGGACCGACCTCTTGGTGCCATGACTGTCGACCCATCGGCGACACCGACCTGTCGACCGAGAAGTAATTATACCGTTGGGAGTGCATTTAATGCGCAATGGTCGAGTGGTTGAACGGCAATAAATATGACACTGACCCATCAGTGCCACTGTCCTATCTATACTGGACAGTATTAAAAAATAGTTGAGACTCCTTTATAAATACGAGTGTTGTATGATCATTTGGGTATCTTCCCTGAACTGAGAAAAATCATACACTCATCAACGATCGTCTCTATTGTACCAACACCCAAAAATCAAAGACCTAATCTTTGATAAAAGATTGTGAGGGAGAAAGAAAGGAGAGAAGATACAACATCTATTAGGACTTAAACCAATTTCCTAGTCTTCTTGAATCTATGATTGTTGTACGATATCTTCAAGAAAGTGCATCAACTCACTTTGGATGAATATTTGAGAAGCACACGTCAACAAGAAAAGAGCTATAAGGCAAGTGTTTCTTGGTTTTAAATTTGAAAGTACCTTTATACAGGTGCTAGAACAACCTGATTGACCATAGAGAGGAGGGAGGGGGGGGGGGGGAGGGTGAATAGGTTAATCCCATTTTTAATGGTGTTTACAAATTTCTTGAATATTTAAAGTGCAGCAGAACATTCATCAAGAGATTTGTTTAGTGTGATAATTTCATTAAGTGATCACACTAAGATTATGACCCTTTTACATAAAATTTGATTATCGATGCTGGTGTACAATGTGTAAAATAAGATAATCAATATGTAAAATGATGTGTGTTGAGAAGAGTACTTAAATAGTAAATACAAACACGCATAGATCAAATACCATAAGACCAATTTTAAAGTGGTTCTGTTAGCCAACATACATCCACTGTTAGAACTCGCTCAAGCTTGAGCTATCCCCAAAATCCACTAAGTGGAGACTTACACCCTCACAATTAGAGTAGGAATTCCATCTCACTCAATCGGTTGGGAATTTCACCCACCACTGTTGAATATGAACTCCATCTATCCATTTGGCCGGGAGTTCCACCCACCTCTATGCCGGAGATAACATTGCAGAATTTTTTATAGTGGTTCCGGGGTACCTCCCCTTTATCCACTTCGAAACAAAGGTTTTAAAGAAAATTAAAACCAAGAAGCACTTGCCTTTGAAGTTCTCTCTTCTGATGTGTACTTCTTCGAAATCCCACCCATGTATGCCGACGCTCTGCCTCGTAGCCGTCGTTTTAGTAATCACAGTCTAGGTTGTCAAGGAAACTGATTTTACCAAAGGTTTCCTAGTTTAGGGTTCTCTCATTCTCACGGTCTAACTCAATCCTCAGATTTGTTGTTTATGAGTTTTCTTCCTTCCTCTCTCTCTCACAACTCAATGCATCTGATTGGTTGTATTTGATCCTGCTAGTGTAAGCACGAGAGAGAGTGATCCTTTTGGTGGCCCTTGTTAAGCTCACTGATAAAGATGAGGGTCCAACTGATCCTTCCGAAGGATACCAACTAGTTATATAAAGATTGCTTTATATAGCGAAGGCAACTAGTTGAAGTAACTGTAATGTACAGACAAGTCGGTCGCACCGAGCGGTCGGTGACTAGAAATGTTACAGTTACAATTCCAATGATTGTGCATTAAGTGCGCTTCCAACGGTAATATTCTTTCCCGGCTGACATGTCGTTGTCGCCAATGGGTCCACACTTATGGTACCGAGAATTCGGTCCATACGAGAGGCTCGTTCTAGTGCAAAACATGTTTGATAGTAGTTTCAACTCTTGAAACTTGTTACCCAGGACGTCCTGTCGCCCTTTACCGATGGGTCAGTCCTGGTACTCTCGGTCGGTCTTTGATTGCCAATATGTTGGTTTCTTCGAGAGTCCACATGAGTTCAAGGATTCCAGAACTCAAGATCTTGATCGAGGAGTAGTTGACCACGAGGGGTCGTTTCAGCCTTTCACCGAGGGTTCGATGCATACGAGACTCTCGATCAGAGGCACACCCAGAATGACAGTTCAATGTTCCCGAACCTATGTCAATCTGGCCGACCAGTCTTTGACTACGATGGGTCGATCCTGACTACACCGAGAGGTAGGTGAGATAGACTGGTCGTGTTGATAGTAAAACCAAATACATATTTCCAAGTTGGGTTTCAATTCACTGTCAAGCATCATCTCCAGGATTTTTATGATTTAACCATTTATTCCACTAAGCCTAGGGATAGTCTTCTATAGAGTATGGGTACCACCTAAGGTCATTTATGGCCAACATACCTGTTTTGTGATTGCCATAACGATGAACTTTAATCCGGTGGAGCATAACCGTTACTCTTGATCATCTTGGATCTTCAAGCTTCTGGCAAGTGCTTCTTTCCGAGTCATGGAATTGACAAACATAGGGTCTTGGCCAAGCCAATGCACTAACAAAATTTGTCTTTAAAACCTTTGTCCCCAAAGTGGATTAAGGGGAATTTGCTCCGAACCACTATAAAAAACTTTAGAGCATCGTCTCTGGCACAGTGGTGGATGGAATTCCTACTCTATTTGTGAGGTTGTAAGTCCCCACATAGTAAATTTGGGGATAATTCAAGGTTGAGCGAGTCTTAACAGTGGATGTAGGTTGGTTAACTGAACCACTTTATATCGTGTGTCCTTGAGATTATGGTGTTAGAGCTAACTTATTGTATTGATTGTTTAATCAATTTTGCTAACACATATTTACTTGATTGTTATATCAACTGCACTTAAACTAATCAATCAAGTTAATTTTTAAAATGAGCAACGACTAGAAATTGACCTATTGAGCAAAGATTCACAATCAAAATATTATGCGTACAACTTTGTAGTAGGTCTTGCTCTACCAATCTCTGTAACAGGAAGGCTAACTTATTGTCAAAAAGAAGAAGACGCAAACAAAATAAAGTTGAGAAATGAAGGTGCATCTGAGTCTGCATTAACCTTAGAAAATGAAAGCAAAGGTACATTTTATAGTCTAGGTGCGTCGTTTACTTATGATAAATAAGAACAACTTAGTGAATCTGAACATGAAGAGACTCTTGATGATCTCCAAGAATCATACAGTGCTTTGTATGTTGAGAGTATGGAGTTAACCAAGAAAGCTCACAAACTTAAAAGTGAGAATGCCACCCTGACTAAACTCTTTGAAATTGAGAGAATCGATAAATAAGCTTTCTCAACTTGAAAAATCAATTGATGAGATATTAGCGTTGAAAAAAAGGCAGACTGACCTTCAATCACAAATAGATCTGTGCATGAAAGATCACAAACACTTGGCTGAAACGAAAAGGTGTCTTGAAAACAAAATTACCTTGTTAATGTCTAACATAGAGAGGTCATTTTAATCTTAAAACAAGACAGTTAGTTTTGGCACAGATTACAAGAACAAGTCGAGGATAGAGCATGACAAAAACATGGTTGTCACTCAGAGGTAAACACCTGTAAATGTTAAAAGCCATACGCCCAAACTCTCTAATATACAATGCATCTATTGTGACAAATGGGGTCATCCTGAGTCAAATTGATATTTCAAGAAAAATTCTCAGATAGAATGTCCATTGGAAAATTAGAGAAGTAAAGTTCTAAATCAGAGTTTACCTATCATCCTGGATAGATTTGGAAATCCAAGGATCAATTCTTTGATGGAAACCCCAATTTCAAATCCAAACAAATTATACATGAGATGAACTCCACCATTACTCTTTCATCTAATGAATTTCCAAACAATAAGAGCTTCATATTCCATATAGCCTTAAATGTTGAAAGGCAATCCAAGTGGTACTTGGACAGTGGATGCTCAAGACATATGACTGGAAACAGTTCTTAGATGTCTATAGTTTTTGGGATGGAAACATGGCCAATATAATTGGAAAGGGCTCTTTGAATCTGCCATCCTCTAGGGTCATCAAAGATGTCTACCATGTTGATCGTCTAAATCACAATTTGCTCAGTATATTTCAACTATGTGCAAATGATTGTAAAGTTACTTTTAATAAAAAAGATTGCCATGTTTACTCAAAGAAAGGTGAAGTTGTGTTGAGTGGCACCCTTACTTATGATGATTGTTATGTTTTAGATTGCACTTCAACTCCGATTTCACATGAGTGCCTTTTGTCCAAAATAAGTAATGCTGAACTCTAGCATCAGAGGCTCGGTCAAGTTAACTTCAAGGATTTGTTCAAACTTAGTGAACATATAAAAAGATTACCCAAAGTTAGACGATCTGAAAGAATCATATGTGGTGACTGTCAACAAGGAAAACAAATCAGGGCAGCACATAAACATACAAATCTAATAACAACCTCGAGAACCTTAGAACTACTCCACATGGACTTATTAGGATCCACTCAACACGAAAGTGCTAGGGGAAAGAGGTATTTCTTAGTAATAGTTGATGACTATACTAGATACACTTTGGTAGCCTTCTTAAGGGAAAAAGTTGATGCATTTCATGAATTTAGAATCATTGCAAAACGAATTATGAATACAAAAGAATCAAATATTCACATAATAAGAACTGACCATGGGAGATAATTTGAAAATCAGTCATTCAACAAATTCTGTGAAAAATGAGGTATCCATCATGAATATTTTGCTCCCAAAACTCCTCAGCAAAATGGAGTTGCTGAGAGGAAAAATAGAGTCCTTCAAGAAATGACAACACCCTATTGAAAGCAACAATGTTCCCAAAAACAAGTGGGCTGAAGCTGTTAACACTGCCTGCTATATCATTAATACAGTATATTTGAGAGTAGGATTGGACAAAACAACACATGAACTGTGGACTAGTAGAAAACCCAAATCCAAGTATTTTAAAGTCTTTGGAAGTAAATGTCACATACTACGAGATAGAGAACACTTATTAAAATTTGAATCTAAAAGTGATAATGGCATCTTCCTAGGTTACTCCACGACTAGTCATTCTTATAGGGTCAAGAACCTTAGAACTAGTGCCATACAAGAATCAGTAAATGTGATAATAGACGATCGTGTCAGTAAACCAGAGAAAGAGTTAAAAGAAGATGAAATCTTCAGGTTGGGTGAAGTAAATCTAGAAAACAAAGACGAATCACAAGATCCCCCACCTGAACCAAAACCTTTGAAAAATGTAAAGGAACACCCCCTCAAACAAATCATAGGGGAACCTACTGCTGGAGTAAGAACAAGGTAGCAACTTGAGAATTTGGCCAATTATGCGTGCTTCACGTCACAACTTGAACCCAAAAGAATAAAAGAGGCCATAGCTGATGAATAGTGGGTAAATGCTATGCAAGAGGAACTAGGTCAATTCGTTAGAAATGATGTATGAGATTAAGTTCCTAGACCCAAAGAAACACACATAATTGGAACTAAATGGATATTAAAAAATAAGTTGGATGAACATGGAACCATCGTAAGAAATAAGGCACGACCTGTAGTTCAGGGATGCACTCAGATAGAAGGTTTAGATTTTGATGAAACCTTTACTCCCATAGCAAGATTAGAATCCATCAGAATTTTGTTTTCCATTGCATGCCATCTCAAGTTCAAACTATACCAAATGGATGTTGTAACGACCCGACCCGTGAACAGGGCTTAGGGTCCAACTCAGTGTGAAGTTGTTTGCTCTGGGTCCAAAAACATGGCCATCACGGTTTTGCCTTTGTGGCCCAACCCGATAGGTCCAAAACCCGTCACATGAGTTAAGGAGGGGCAACCACTTATAAACCCATTCGGAAGTCCTCAACTTCCGATGTTGGACTCTCCAAAATTCCCACATGCACTCCCACTTGCTGGGCTTGTCGGATCAGACCGGCCTACACTGCTGGTCCGACCGACATGGCCCAGTTTCACTTGGATCAGCCCTTCTAGGGCTTGGCCTCTAGCTCATGGGTCAGGATAACACAGATGTAAAAAATGTTTTCTTGAATGGATTTTTGAATGAGTAAGTGTTTGCAGAACAGCCTAAAGGATTCATAGATCCAACCTTCCCAAACCATGTTTTCAAACTTAAGAAATCTTTGTGTGGCCTCAAGCAAGTCCCAGAGCATGGTATGAGAGACTAACCCAATTCCTACTTAGTCACAAGTTTCAAAGAGGGAGTGTAGAAAACCTTGTTTGTCCAAAAGACGAAGGAGTCCACTTTTATCGCTCAAATCTATGTCGGTGATATAGTGTTTGGATCCACATGTGAAAAGGCAGCACTAAATTTCTCCAACCTCATGAAATCAGAATTTGAAATGAGTATGGTGGGAGAACTGAACTATTTTCTTGGACTTCAAATCAAGCAAAGTCATGATGAACTTTTTATCTCCTAATCCAAATATGCGAAGGAATTTGTAAAGAAGTTTGGATTAAAAGGGTGTAAGCATGCAACCCACCCTATGAGCACAACCATCAAACTGTTCAAAGATGAGAGTGGGACAGATGTGGACCCAAGCTTGTACAAAAGTATGATAGGAAGGCTCCTATATCTCACTGCAAGTAGACCAGACATCTCGTTTAGTGTAGGAGCTTGTGCCAGATTTCAATCCAAACCTAAAGAGTCACACCTCAAAGCAGTTAAAAGAATCGTAAAGTATGTGGCTGGTACAACCTTGCATGGAATTTGTTTTGCATTTGATACCTCCTCCTTAATAGCTAGGTACACAGACGCAGACTGGGCTAGAAACATTGATGACAGGAAGTCTACCAGTGGAGACTGCTTCTTCATCGAAAATTATTTAGTGGCATGACACAACCGTAAACAATCTTCAATCTCTCTATCCACAACTAAAGCAGAGTACATTGCAGCCACAAGCTGTTGTACCCAATTGATTTGGATGAAACAAATGTTAATTGATTATGGACTTAAGCATGAATCTATGACATTATACTGCAACAACATTAGTGCAATCAACATTTCTAAGAATCTAGTGCAATACTCTAGGACAAAACATATAGACATAAGGCATCACTTCATTCGATAATTGGTAGAGGAGAAGACCATCGAGTTTATACACATCTGCACAAAAAATCAATTAGCAGATATTATGACCAAACCTTTGGATTCATCTCGATTTCTATCCCTATGTAAGGCCATTGGTGTGTGTACATCACCATAAACCTTCATCACGGTTTTTGAGGTAAGGGAAGCACATCTTATGGGGGAGTGCTGCAAACTTTGTCAATTTTGACAAAATGGGGGAGATTTTAGTAGAAGCTATGGATAGAGTATTGGTTCTTGGAAATCATTGATGTATGAGGGAGTATGAACACTACAACACTAAACTTATTTAGTCCATGGAAATATAGTTATATTTTAGGACTAACTCCTCTAATGATTATCTGGTGTTGCTTGCTTTTTGTGCTTGAACAGGAAAATATAAAAAGAAGCAAGCTGAGCAAGAATATGAATTTCATAGCCTTGTTGTCCATTTGAATATATTCATGTAATTGATGTAATATTTTGTATTTAAATGTGTTATAATAAAGGGTTGGCTTGTAATTGTGTTAGCTTCTAGGTTTTGTCATGAAATTCATAAATGGGGAGATTGTTAGTGCCTCGGCATGGCCGAGTCCCTGTTTGTCAATACCATGACTCGGGAAGAAGCACCTGGTAAAGAAGCTTGAAGACTCAAGATGATCAAGGAAGAAAATCTTGCTCCACCAAAGCTCAAAGCTCATCGTAATGGCAATCATAAAAAGGTATTATGGCCATAGATGACCTTAGGTGGAACCACATGAGAGGAATGTCCCTAGGCTTAGTTGAACAAATGATAAAATCATATAAGGCCTAGAGAGGTAGTTGAACAGTGAGTTGGAAGTGAACTTAAAAAATGAATTATGTTCATTGTCATCTCGACTGGTCTCTCTCACCAACCCCTCAGTGGAGATAGGACTGACCCATCGTGGTCAAAGACTGGTCGGCCAGTTTGACATAGGTTCTGAAACTTAGAACTGTCATTCTGAGAATGCCTTTGACCGAGAGTCTCATATGTACAGACCCCTCATTGATGAACTTAAACGACCCCTTGAGGTCGACGACTAGTCGATTAAAGACTTGTGAGTTCTGGACTGTGAACTCAAGTAGGCTCTCGAAAAAACAAACATCTGGGTGATTCAAGACCGATCGAAAGTAACAGGACCGACCCCTCAGTAAAGGGCGAAAAGTCGGTCTGGGTTTGACTAATTTTTGTCTTGAAACTCTGTCAGCATGGAGTTGCCCAGAACGAGCCTCTCGAATGGACCAACTTCTCAGTGCCATGATTGTCGACCCATCAGCGACACCGACCTGTCGACCGGGAAGTAATTATATTGTTTGGAGTGCATTTAATGCGAAACAGCCGAGTGGTTGAACGATAATAAATATGAACATCGACCCATCGGTGCCACCGACTTGTCGGTACTGGACAATATGAAAAAACCGTTGAGACTCCTTTATAAATACGAGTGTTGTATGATCATTTGGGTATCTTCCCTGAACTGAGAAAAATCATACACTCTGAGAAACGATCATCTCTATTGTACCAATACCCAAAAATCAAATACCCAATCTTTGATAAAAGATTGTGAGAGAGAAAGAAATGAGAGAAGATACAACATCTACTAGGGCTTGAACCAATTTCCTAGTCTTATTGAATCTGTGATTGTTGTACGATATCTTCAAGAAAGAGCATCAACTCCCCTTAGGTGAATCTTTGAGAAGCACACATCAATAAGAAAAGAGCTACAAGGCAAGTGTTTCTTGGATTTAAATTTGTCTTTAAAACTTTTGTCCTGAAAGTAGATTAAGGGGGATTTGCTCTGAAACCAGTATAAAAACTCTAGTGCGTCGTCTCTGGCATAGTGGTAGGTGAAATTCACAGCCGATTGAGTGAGGTGGAATTCCTAATCTATTTGTGAGGGTGTAAGTCCTCACATAGTAAATTTGGAGATAACTCAAGGTTGGGTGAGTCCTAGCAGTGGATGTAAGTTGGTTAACCGAACCACTTTATATCGTGTGTCTTTGAGATTGTAGTGTTAGAGCTAACTTCTTGTATTGATTGTTTAATCAATTTTGCTAACACACATTTACTTGATTGTTATATCAGCTGCCATTAAACTAATCAATCAAGTTAATTTTTAAATGGAGCAACGACTTGAGATTGACCTATTCCCCCGCCCCTCCCCCCTTTCTCTAGGGTCAATCGTGTTCTAGGACATTGGGATTTTCAGAGTGATTCATCATTCAGGTGTTGTTCAGTGACATTAGGAACAATTATTTCTGAAGTCATGGGTATAGGGACTTATACCCTCACTTCTTGCACACCGACGTTTTTTATTATGTCACTCTCACTAACCTCACCATTCTCAATAAATCTTTCATTATCGGTCTCTACGATTCTCATACTATGGTTCGGACAATAGAGTCTGTACCCTTTGGACTTCTTAAGGTAACCTATAAAGTAACCACTGATTGTCCATTCATCAAGTTTTCTTTCATGTGGGTTTTAAATTCTTCCTTCTGCAGAAAAACTCCATACATGCAGGTGTCTCAAACTGGTTTCTTTCCCGTCCACAGTTCAAAAGGAGTCTTAAGAATTGACTTACTAGGAACCCGTTAAGCAAGTATATTTCGCTTCTTAATGCATATATCCATAACATAATGGGTACGGTGCTATTACATAACATACTCCTAACCATGTCCATAAGTATACGCTTATGCCTTTCAGCAACAAGATTTTGCTGAGGCGTACAAGGCATCATGTATTGTCCAATTATACGACGACTTTCTAGTAGTCTAGCAAAAAGCCCCTGGTGTTGACTCGTTTCATCATACCTACCATAATATTCACCACATTTATCTAACCTTATGACTTTCACCTTTTTATCTATTTGTTTTTCAACTTCAGTAATAAATATCTCTATGGTGTTAACCACTTGAAATTTATCATACAACATATAAATATGACCATAACGCAAAAAGTCATCAATAAAGGTGATAAAATAGGTCTCTCCACTAAAAGATGGAACATCAAATGGGGCACAAATATTAGTGTAGATCAACTCAAGTAGGCCTTTAGATCTTGTGGATCCTTTCTTGGTGTGTTTGGTTTGCTCACCCTTAATATATTCTACACAGACACCTAAATCAGTAAAGTCAAGATTCGAGAGAATCTCATCTTTTACCAATTTTTCAATTCTTTCGCGGGATGTATATCCCAAATGTTTATGCCACAAGATAGAGGAATTTCATTAATGAAAACACGTTTAATATCAACATTATGATGCAGGGTTATGACAGAATTAGCAAAGGAATCATCAAGCTTGAAACGATAAAGGCTATCAATTAATAATCCAAGCCCAATAAAAGAAGAACCCATAAATAAACTGAAGACATTATTTCCAAATTTACAATAATAACCATTAACATCAAATTTGGAAATTGAAATAAGGTTTCTGTCAACAGAAGGAATATAAAAAAAGTCAAATAAATCTAAGTGGTGGACAGGGTCAAAGACAAGACGGTAAGTCTCGATGGCTTCAACTGGCACCTTTTGTCGGTTTCTCATGTAAATGTAGGCTTTAGTTGGGTAGATGGTTTGGGTCGTAAGATATCCATGTATCGTATTAGAAACATGAGTTATAGCCCCAAAATCAAGCCACCAAGTATTAGAGGAGACTTCAGTGAGATTAGGATGGTTACCTTTTTTTGTTGAACCACACTCTCCTTTTTATACCAGCCTTTCTGGAAGTGCCTTTGTTTCTTGTAAAAGTGGCACCTTACACTACCTGTCCCTTGATTTTGGGTCCCGGAAAACGTACTAGGCTCATTTCGTTTCTTTTCGATTTTTTTAAATTTCTTGGGCTTCCATTCTCTTTTCTTACTAGGTCCTTGATTTAATAGATGGAGTGAATGATGTCCAATCTACTTAAGTTTGTTCTCCTCTTGAATCAATGTTTGACAGTTAATTTACTTGCCATTTATCTTTAATAGTATTGTAATTTATTTGAAATGGCCCATAATGAGGAGGCAGAGAATTTAGAATAAATTGGACAAGAAAAGTATCATCAACACTCATATCTATATTCTTCAGTTAAACAACAATATTTGTCATCTTCGTTACTTGCTCATACATGCATGGCTTCAAACGAACTTAATGGTGGTTATCCTGGCCATAAGTGTGCCTGCTAAGGACTTTTCCGTTGTTTTGAATTTATTTTCAACATTTTGGAGGTATTCCTTAGAACTTTCAGTTTTAGGCAGTGAAGTCTTGATATTATTTGCCACTGTCATGCGTATGAAAATAATACTCAGTTTATTTGACTTGATCCACGCTTCATAGGACTTTTTCTCAGACTTTGTACTTGTGCCAGTAATAACAGGCTTATCAAAAATTATTTTTTTATCAAGATCAAGCGCACCGAGGTGAAACTCGACTTGTTCTTTCCATTCAGAGAAATTAAGTCCAGTCAATATTGGGACAGCCGAAACTTGCGCATGCAGTCTAATAGGGAGAGGTGCTACAAAATTACATAATTTCATTCTCACTTACATAATGCTATGAGTTAAACTTAATTGAAACACACAAATAATCAACATTAGTAAACAGTATTACCGGATCTACCTTTGGATAATCTTATGGCATACTATTTCATTATGATAATTCACAATCACCGATAGAACTGACCAACAAAGTACAAGCGATCAAATACCGCCGTTACCTTTGGGTGTGTAACGCCCCGCCCCTCTCTACAGCCTAAACGGGTCGTGGCCCTCTTAATTGCAGATTGAACGGGCGTCACTCGACCCAACAACGCACATCTAACGGGCCTTACACCACAGATTTGTGGCTGGGGGAAATTAAGTATATATATATTTTTTTAAGATTATAATTGAAATAATGAAGCCATCAAATCCTTCAAACCCAAATTTACACATTGCATAAATCATAATGTTATCGACAATACGAAATAAATAACATCTATCATCGACATCAAATTTAATCTCACCACTCACATCCCAATCCATAAAATAAAATAAAATCAATATTCTCAAAGTTCTCAATTATTTCAAGCTAACCAATCAAATATCTCAAAATACGTAATCTCAAATAAAATAAATTCAATCACACGAATCCACGACTATACTAAGAAATTAAATATTCCTCCTTGAGTCTCTAAACATCAGTTGTCTCTTCCAATCCTAAGTCCAGAGGATTACCTGCAATGTAAGGGGTGTGAGCTCCAAGCCCAGTGAAGGAATACAATAATTCATACCCAACATAATGTCATCATTATTCTCTATAGATATGAACTTAAAACATAATTAAATAATATGCTTTTAATATCCATGCATTATGCCATGCAATGCACAATGCTCAATGCAATGTTCAATATCTCATTCCTCCACAACATACCCACTGTATTTGGTGGCCATCCCGCCGAAGCGAGGCCTATAACTTACCACAGAGTGGTACTTCCCATATCAAATGGGGCCTACATAACACAACTACCACCAAATATCAGTCTTCGTGATCTTTCATGGCCTAAAAACCAAACCTACCACATATGTGGTACTTCTCACTAATAGCGAGACCTGAAACTACCACCGTCGTGGTCATCATAAAAGATCACGGCCAACACTTCCATACCCATCCCATGAATATGAAGATGCCATACACAATGCCATGTCTACTATGCATCATCTATATCATCATGCCACATGTTATGAATTATATTAACATGTCATGAATAAAATCATTGCCATCATACCCAAACATGATTAAAATCTCAATTAACCATAAACATCATGTACTTATTTTAAAACATCAAAATCAATGTCAACAATATCCCACATGCATAATAATAATTCATATCACAATGTTATTACCATGACAACACTATATCATAAATCCATCTTAATAACATAAAAATAACTCTATAATAGACAATAAAACATCCATCCAATACGAACATAATTATTGTACCTTTCAACAAGATTAGTGGTTGACTTCCAACTATCCAGGCAGACTGAGTTCCTCACGGCCATTAGACATTTAGCCTATCCCCTTACATTACTGTGAGTAAGCACCGGGTTACAACCACTATTCTAAGATATAACTCAGTCTATTTCCTAGATCCAATATTACATTCCAAATACATGCCATACAATATTCTTTTCTATTGCTCAATCATACAAATAACATAGAGAATTTTCATGGTTGATAAAGGTGTAAAGTATTATTTTCCCTCACCTAGAATCGCGTGAAATGTATGGTGCTAACAAGAAATCCAAAGCTGTATACACAAGTCTTTTACTCCAGAGTTGTTGTACCCAAGAGAAGCTTCTAGAGCAACCACGTTGGTCTGGAACTCTGCTGCTCGAACCAGAACTTAAGAGGGAGATTTGGGGTTTTTCTTTCCCTTCTTCTGCTGAGGTTTCCGCTGCGATTTCCGTTGGGATTTGGTTGCTGTTTCAAAAAGGGTAAAAGAAGGGAAGGGTTCGCAGGTCTCTTAAAAGGAGAAGAGTCCTATTGGTAAAAGAATTCCATCGGTGAAAGGATTTTGGACAGTTTCCATTTAGGTAGGGATTTGAGTTCCAAACGAATAAGGAAGAAGAATGATCCAATCTGAAAAAGGAATCCCATTGGTGAAAGGATTTTGGACAATTAAATTCGACCAGGGAAGGTGGGTCCCTTTAAATTATTGATTGTAATAAATTGTCCTTTATTTCTCTTTTATTAATTTTGTCAATCATCGATTGAATTCTAGACACTTAAAATTGGAACTTATTTATTAATTTCACATTCTTAATTGAATATTTCCAATTGAGATTCTAGCTTAGAGGAATTAAAATCTAAGTTGATAATTTATTTTCCATTCCCTTAATTTAATTCGAAGGGGATAAATTTGTAAATTCTTATTGGGAAGAAAGTGTGAAATCGGGGTCTAATATTAAATCCCTAAATTCAATTGTATTTTTCCCAAATAAAATTATCAAATTAAACTATCAAATCAATTTAAAATACAACCATTTTCTAAATTAATTTTACCTGTCACAACTGACCCGTTACCCCGGGTCGGGTCATTACAGGGTGTCCAGACAAATACCGACTACAAGTACCCGCCAATCATCATATCCGAATCTGTTAACCACTCGGAATGGTGCACCTTCGGGCCAACCTATTATCTCTATGATTAGGGATCACGATTAGCAAAGTCATTATTATCCAACATTTGGGAAGAGTATTGGACTACAATTATATGACATGTTGCCCAAACGCATTCCGATTGGGCCACTTTGTTGACTAGCCAAATCGTATCATAATATGGTAATAGGTAAAAAATAATGGCTTTGTTCATTAATGTAGATTGGTTTTCCAAAAACATAATAGGAAAATGCCCCATAATTTCGTAGTCCATAAATCATAATCTTAAGGTATATAAAATTTTAAACTCCATAAGTCATTAAGATTTGCAGAAAACATAATATGAAAATCCATGATTTAAAAATTCATAAATCATCCAAATTTTAAAATTCATAAACTTTAAGGTCTATAAAGTATTCAGGCCATTATGACTCTGGCCGATCGATCGACGGCACCGGTCAGTCGGTGACGGAACAAGATCTTCTTCTTCCTTGAGATCCGAAAATTTGCTTTCTTTAATTCTCTTTTATTTCAAGCATAAATCGATCCTATGAACAAGGCTCTTGATGCCACATGTAATACTTCATCATAATATTAGAATTTGTTGATTGAGAATCAATCATACAATCAATCATCATTAAACTTCATATTCGACAAACCCGAACGACATAACCACAAGATCTGGATTGATTAATGCTTGATACATGGATTAATCTTAATACGAAAATCATAAACATCATAATAATAAGACATACCTGGATCCATTGGTGAAGAAGAGTGAGCTTTGATCTTCCCTTTTATATGCCAATGCTTCCTGAAGTCCAAAATCAAAAGAAAAGACACACCTTGGAGTTTCTACCTCTTTCCTCCTTAATGCTCTCTCCCAAATTCCTGAATAGTGTTTTGGGAACACTGAGTTGTCTTAAGTTGATCATAACTTGATGGATAATAATGGAGAGAGACCCTTTTATAGGTAGAGGGAGGACCCCTTAAGGTAATTAGAACTTTCATTTTCTACTTCCCATTAAAATAGGAACTAACCCCCTTTAGAACGCTCATAAAATAGACTTCCTTATTGAAACACAGTTCTTTGATTTAAGATCCTCTATGTGAAGCTCCAAATTTAATGTGGGTCATGTTTAGTTTTACATTAACATTGTCTCTCTTCCTTCCTTTTTCATACTCAGCGTCTGGGTGTGCACAGATGCTACACACCCTGCAGTCACTGTCCGGCCACTTCTTTGAGGTGAGTTTTATTTTAAATATTTATTTTAATTATGTTGTTTGATTATTTATTCTATTTCTTGTATGTTATGTTATTTCAATTTTGATTTTAATTTTGGAACTAAAAGAAAAAAAGTTTGTTGGAAAGTCTTATTTTATTCTAGATGTGATTTGGTTATTTTAAAGAAAGACTTCCTTCACACCATCTAATTTTCGTTTTATATACAACCACCCCTTTCTTATCTCTCAATTCGTTGGTACTCAAGTGCAGTAAACTCTCAGATTTTTATTCTCTTCATTTCTATGAAGCATAGAGAACTTCATTTGTCCTTTTCCCTGGAAAACTCTCGGAACTCCATCTCTCTTTATACTCTTTTATCTTGTTCTTTCCTTTCATTTCACCATTAAAGAAAAGAACCCATTTAAACTCTTGAAGGGGTAAAACCCATTAAGTTTCCATAGTTGCCTAACACCTCATCAAACCCACTTAATTCCTGGAAAGGTTGCAGTCGGATTTGGGTTTTTGTCAACAGTTATTTTCTTCCTCTTTTTATATTGTTATTTATTTGATTATTTAATTACTTATATTTACATAAAAAATTTTATATAAGGTATTTTACTTCAGTTACTGAATGGTTTTGAAAAATGGATTTTTATTTGTGTTAATTTAAAGTGAAATAAAGTGAGATGAATTTTTCCTATTTTAATTTTATTTTTGAACAACATAAAGTGTTATTCTACTTTTATTTTGATGAAACGTTTCATTGGTTTCAATTTATTTGATATAAAATGTGTTTCCTTATTTATTTATTTGGTTTGGTTATGAAAATTAATAAGGCATTATTTTTATTATGGAACTAAAAAGAGGTTTATGTTTTTTTTAAGAAAAAAGAGTTACAAATTTTTAAGCTGAGTTTTAAAAATCTATATTGGAAATTTTGAAAATAGGATTCAGAATCCCGATCTTCTTGTTCTCTTTCTTACTGTAGCTTTTGAGCCTTTTGGGTATGGATCGGACGACCATTAGAAAGTGTCGAACGACCGATATATCAGAAGTACAATAGTAAGTCTCGGACGTTCGACCCGAGAGCAATTCTAATGAACAATTTCCTTTTTGTTGAGTTGATTTTAATTGGGATTTTTCGCTTGCTTTTCTCCATACTTTTAAAAGTCCGTTTAACGCGTCAAATTAGGTGAGGAGAACAAACCTAATTATTTACCTTTTCATGCATTTGCATACTTCAACAAAATGAGAATATGTTGCATTTTAGGTTAAATGCATGGTTGATTGAACGGTATTACTTACTAAAAGTAAGGAGTAAATTGTTGAAAAATTAAATGTAAATGTGGTTTTAAATACCGAGTGGTGAAAGGTCCAATCCATCTACCAAATGAGATGTTGGATACAAAAATTTACATGCTTTGATAATATATGTTACATATATGTTTGGATTGGATATTTGATAGGATATATAACATGTTAGAGATATAACATGCGTCAATATGTGATTTACACGCTTTAAGAACATGCTTGAATGATATTGGATGCCACATGCTAGAGTTAAATGCGTTATAATATGTATTATGTGTATATTATTAAGATGCATGCTTTTTGGTTGTGGGACGAGGAGAGAGGTATCTCTTAGTGTGTTGATGAACACTGTAAAACTACCTTTTTACCCTTTAAATATTAGATTAATTAGTCTTTATTTTGTAAATATTAGATATGTTTAATATGTTTTTGAATTTTACAGAATATTTTGGAAAATATAAGAAATGTGAATAAAAATTGGAGAAAATGGGCCACAATGTCAAATTTGTAAAGTTTGTAATTTTACTTCATAATTTTGGGATTCATTGTAAATTATTTTAATTCAAATCCATTATGAGAATTTGAATTAAAATAATACCTTTTTCTATTTTTTTACAAAGGTGGTTAATTTTACAAAAACTTCAATGGGCCCACTGTTCCATCTTGAAGTCCAAAGTAAAGAAGGCTAGAAGAAGAGGTGAAACTTTTGAAATGGGACGTCGCTGCCAGCTACGCACTTGGATATTGCTTCTGGGGGCTTTGAAAGCGCTGGAAATCCCAGATTGGGCGAAAGTGGATTATTTGACACGTCTATGTACTTCAACGAGAGGAGATTCGAAATGGGTTTTACTCTCCCTCTGATATTACAGCTCGACAAGTCCAGAGCTCTGAGATTGGAGAATCCCGAGAGATGGAAGGAGTTGGTAAACTTGTTCCTGGAGAGATTGAGCTCTCTCAGCGAAGACGCGGTGGGGCTCGGTTGGTTTTTCATTCAACTGTGCCACCGAGCCGATTTGCGGCGAGGTTGACTTCGACCAGGCTCGGCATCGACCAGAGCTGCCTGGGAACTGAACCCTGCAAAAGATTTCCAAATAGGTCGAGCGTCTTCAAATGAGAGAGATTTGTTAAGGTGGCCCATGAAATGATTCCGCTGAGATTTCTGGATGGAAGGTTTATTTCTTCTATGGGTGTATTTCTGCAACTCGCATTGGAGGAGACAAAGAGGGAGGCGTCAAAGCCAGATACAGAGCTGTAGATGAGCTCGAAATCAGTGGTATAGCAGGAAGAAGATAGAAAGATAAGGAAAAAGGAAGAGTTGCCAGCTGAGAAAAGGGGATAAGAAGAAGGTGGGTTTTGCCGAGAGAGATAACTGAAAGAGAATAGGAAGGAGGAAGATTTGCCAGCTGAGAGATAAGGTAGAAGAAGTTGGTTATGCCATGAGATATAATCGGATGAGATGAGGATAAGGAAGGACAATGTAAGAGAGATGAAAGCTGTCGTGTAGCAGAGAAAAAGAGATAAGAAGGAGTTAGCCGATTACACAGTAGAGAAAAAAAAAGGGATAAAGAGAAGGGCTTACACGGCACTTGCTATGTATCATCGGCTGGAAATTGAATGGGTCCATGTGGCCTTATCTCATCTCTTCTCACTCCTATAAATTGATGATTTTGGGTCTACTGAACGGTGAACCGAGCAAGGCATTGGAGGGGCTGACTTTGGACTGCTAAGGATAGAGAAAAGTATTTTAATTTCTTGTAAGTTTTTTATTTTACTTTTATGTAATGAGTTCCAAATGATTGTATTCTCTTATATTCTAATTTTTAAATGAAATTCATGATAAATTCTTTAGATTTATGGTGTTCCCAATTATTAAATATTATATGGTGATGGCTTTTAATTTTATTTTAATTCTTTTTATGAATGTTATGAAACAAATTATTTTTAGAATTTTTAAGGAAAAGTAGAACTCCTGTTAGGTTCGGTGGGACTTGACCTTTTTTTCAGTCTAAAGTTCTTTTCAAGAACAACTTATTTTAGATTTGGAAAATGCAAGTGTAAATCCCGCTCATGCCTAAGGCTTGAATTGAAAATTTCTAATTTAATGGAAGACTTAATTTTTCTAATTAGAATTTTAATTAATGATGAACTTGAATTATATTTTATAACTCTAGAATGTTTCATAGTCTAGGTCATGATTTTATTTTTAAATGGGATAACATATTGCCTTCGATACTTGTCTCGATTCCATTGTAAACTATGTAAATAATTTATTATTATTGTTTTTATTTCATTCTTTTACCTATTCATAAAAAATCCTTTAAATGATTTAATTAGGTCAGAAATATTTTATTTGTTTCTTAAATTGGCATTTTAAATTAGATTGAGGTCATTTAAATTCACTCCACCATTTTAATCAAAATTTATAAATCAATGATAAAAGTAGATCTTATATTTTGTTAACTACCAAAGTTAGATAATTAATTAAATATTGGTTATCTAAATCTAGAATTTTGCTAACTTAAGATTATAACTCCATGTTTTAGAAAATTATTTTCTTATATCACATTATTTTAATAGTATCATTTTTATTTCATACATATATTTTGTAGTTTCCCTTGGGTACGACCTCGCACTCATTCACTACATTGTAATTGGTTCGTGCGCTTACGAGTTAAATTAAAATCACAACAAGTTTTTAGCACCGTTGCTAGGGAAATCTCGAAATAAATTGTGTGTCATTAGATTTATGTGATTTTTGAAAGATTGCTATTATTGAATTAATTTAAATTTAGAATTTTGCTAAATCTAGAAACTGTATAATTAGGATTTTCTATTTCTTAGAAATTTCTTAATTTAATAGTTTCCCTTTTTAGCAACTTCTCTAATACTGGAGATATGTCTTAATTTAGAATTTCGTCTAACTTAGGAAAGTTTCTAAATATGATTTCAAAAAAAAAAAAAATCTTGTGAAACGAAGTTTTGATTTAATGGGGTGGAGTACAATTTTCATAACCTTTACTTGATTTAAAATTTTTAATTATGTTACAAATATTATATTTCTTCCATTAGTTGTAACTTTATGACAATTGCACTTAGATTAAAATCATGCAATTTTTTTGAATTAGAATCTTCACCAAAGCTTGTATTGTCTATTTTGTAAGAATTTTAATTACGCCGCGCTTAAAAATCACTAACGATATGCATAATAAGCTAAGGAGTTTTAATTATGCGCTTCAAAAAATAATGAAAATATGCATAAAAGGCTAAAGTGAGTGCCTAATTTTTTCTTTTGATTTTTTTTTTTTTTCATGCATTCATATAGATTTATTTAGAGTGTTCTTTATTTCTTTATTTTACTTATTGCTTGCATTTAATCTGTCCATGCATCTAGGTTGTTAGTATTCATGCATTAGTTTAGATTGCTTTATTATTGATTGCATATTTGTTTGAATGTTGTGTGGTAATTTAGAACTGTATTTTCACAATATCTAGAAAAATAAGAATAGTAAAATTGGTTCATACATCTCCTTAATAAAATCAATTAAGGAATCATTAGGCTAGATTTTAGGGTTTCATGCTCATTAGGAACCTTTTCGATCTAAATTAATTCTTGTAACCGGTTAATAGTTTTTGTTCAATCATGGTGTCTAGGATTAATTTTGTCACCAAAGTGTAAACAACCTAAGGATAAGTGGAATATAAGCAGATGTCGTGTGCTCCTCCACTTACCTGGGAACTTACCTGGACATGATTGTGGTTAAATTTTCATCGGAGACCTACATTATTTGGAGAGAAAAGTAGGAGCAAGTCTAGAGATAATCTTTAGGGTCTTATTAGATAAATAAAAATTTGATTGCATTAGTGCAATTCAAATTTAGATTTAGGCATTTTCTTGTGTGAATTTGGATGAACATGAATGATCTTGTCTGTGTATGAACTATTGGTGTCGTGACTCTCATAATCGTTTAGTTAGAGTTACATTTTTTGTCGATTTACCGATCGTTGCGTCTGGAGCTCAATCTAGCTCAGACATAGACAATCCACCTCCATCACCACCACCATCACCTAAAATGGCGAAGAAAGAGTCAAAGAGAGAACCCTCCAAGATTACTTTTCAGCAGTCACTCCCAATACACCATCAGGCATAGTTGTTCCAACGACTAATGTAGCCTTTGAACTCAAACCAGGCCTATTATATCTTCTATCCGCATTCCATGGACTTGATCATGAGGACCCTTATCTATATCTCAAAGAATTTTTAGAAATCTGCACCACCATCAAACTTCAAGGCATCATTGATGAATCCATTAAACTTTGATTATTTCCCTTTTCTCTCAAAGAAAAAGTGAAATCTTGGCTAAATTCTCTAATTGTAAATTCCATCACAACTTGGGATCAGTTAGCCAACAAGTTTTTGAATAAATTCTTCCCTGTATCTAAAACTAATACCCTCAAGAAATAAATTTCAAACTTTAATCAGAAGGAGGGTGAACAATTCTATGAATCATGAGAAAGATTCAAAGATACGTTAAATAAATGCCCTCACCATGGTTTTGAAATGGGCAAACTCGTGCAATTCTTTTATGATGGTTTAACCATATCAAACCGCACAATGGTCGAATCTATAAAGGGTGGGGAATTTTTAATGCTAACTGCAACCAATGGATGGAATTTCTTAGAATCATTGGCAGAAAGTTCTCAACGATGGGACTTCTCCAAAAGAGATAATTCAGTCCAAACCTCAAAGAGAGGAGGTTTATACGAAGTTAGTACCGACTTAGACGTTAAGCTTGCAATTGCAAACTTAACAAAGAAAATCGATACGTTAGCGATGACTCACGCGATGAATCCAACATTAGGAATGCATGCTGAGGTTTGCGCAATGTGTTCTAACTTAGGACACACTGCCCAAAACTGTCCTTCCTTCGGATCTAATGTTGAGTGCTCAACCGAATAGGACAACGCACTCAATAATTTTGGAAGACAGCACGGAACCCTTTTCTCTACCACATACAATCCTAATTGGTGGAATCATCCAAATTTTTCTTACCGCCAAAATCAACCTCCAGTAGGTCAAAGACTCCCTCAATATCAAGGTCCACCATACCAACCACCTCAGACCAGCCATTCCACCCATCTCAAAATCATCCAGTCCATTCAAATCAATTTTATCAATCCGGTCCATCTCAACAACATAAGCCTTCTCTCGAGGATACGTTGCAGCAATTCATGCAATCTACCCAGTAGGCTATGCATAAGCTTGAAACACAACTTGGGCAATTAGCCACCGCAATAAGAGATAGGGAGAAAGGTAGATTTCCAAGTCAGCCTATCCCAAATCCCAAGGGCTAGAATGAGATTTCATCGTCTAATCTAGAAGACGCTAACTCCATTATTACCTTGAGATCCGGGAGGCAGGTAGACAATAAAGTGAAAATACTACGCAACCTGAAGGCCAGACCACTGGTCATTCCAAGCATCAGGATGACCCATCAAGTCCATCGCCAGTCTAAATCGCACCGGATCCATCTGCTAAAAAATCATACGTACCTAGGGCTCTGTACCCTCAGAGGCTCATCACCAAGCAAAGGGTAACATTCCTCTACTTGATTCCATCAATCAGATACCCTCATATGCTAAGTTTCTTAAAAACCTCTGTACGGCGAAACAGAGAATTAATGTTCTCATAAAGGCATTTCTAGTAGAAAATGCAAGCGCTCTCCTCCAACAACCATTCCCGATTAAACATAAGGACCCTAAGTGCCCAACCATTGCATGCACCATTGGTAAATATGAAATTGACAAGGCCTTATTTGATCTGGGAGCTAGTGTCAGCCTACTGTCATACTTCGTTTATGAGCAGTTGGGGCTGGGAGAGCTGAAACCCACTCCTATCACGCTATAGTTAGCTGACCGCTCTGTAAAAATTCTGAGGGGTGTGATAGAAGACGTTCTGGTGAAAGTAGACAAATTCTACTTTCCGGTCGATTTTGTGGTGTTGGATACACAACCTGTTCAAAACGAGAGTGGGCACATTCCGATTATTCTTGGACGACCATTCTTGGCTACCGTAAAAGCTGTTATCAATTGCCAAGATGGTATGTTTAAGTTGTCGTTCGGAGATCTGTCGACAGAACTCAATGTGTTTGGCCTATGTCAACAACCTTTCTGCACAGACGATCCGTGCGAGGTTAATATAATCCAGAGTTCTGTCCAAGAGTCCTTCCTTCACTTCATTTGTGATGACCTATTTGAGAAGACTCTATCCACTTTTAACACAGACTTCAATGAAAATGGTAAATAAGAAGTGAACGCTATGTTTGACGCATCTCCATATGATCGAAGGTTCACCAAGTTCAAACTTCTCCCTGTTAGTCAATCTGTTCCAATCCCCTCTATCGAGTAGCCACCAAAATTAGAGCTCAAGTCACTTCCTGAGACACTTAAATATTCTTATTTTGGACTATCAGATAATTTACCTATTATCATAGCTTCCGGTTTAACTTTTGAGCAGGAGTCTAAACTCTTGGCTGTTTTAAGAGATCACCGCGAAACTATTGGATGGTCCATTGCCGATCTCAAAGGAATTAGTCCATCTGTGGTCATGCACAAAATTCACTTGGAAGAAAATTCCAAGACATCCAGAGAACTACAGAGACGACTAAATCCGGCGATGCAGGATGTGGTAAGAGCCGATATTTTAAAACTTCTCAAGACAGGTATTATTTACCCAATCTCTGATAGTGCATGAGTGAGTCTGACACAGGTTGTACCTAAGAAATCGGGTGTGACGGTAGTCAAGAATCAAGATAATAAGTTGGTGCCAACCCGCATCTAAACAGGTTGGAGAGTTTGCATTGACTACCGTAAGCTAAATACTGTCACTCGAAATGATCATTTCCCTCTTCCATTCATCCATCAGATGTTTGAACATTTAGCCGGTCATGCATTCTATTGTTTCCTTGATGGTTATTCCGGAATAACCAGATCTACGTTGCTCCTGAGGATCAGGAAAAGACCACTTTCACATGTCCATTCGGCACATTCGCATACCGCCGCATGCCATTCGGGTTGTGCAATGCACCAGCCACTTTTCAGCGGTGCATGATAAACATTTTTTCCGATATGGTCGAACATTTCTTAGAAGTCTTCATGGATAAATTCTCTGTGTTTGGATCCACTTTTGACCAGTGCGTGCACCATCTAAGCCTTGTGCTAATCAGGTGCCAAGAAAAGAATCTGTTATTGAATTGGGAGAAATGTCACTTTATGGTGAAACAGGGCATAGTATTGGAGCACATTATCTCTGAAAAGGGTATCGAAGTGGACAAGGCAAAGGTCAACCTGATCTCTATTTTACCAAAACCCCAAACCGTTAGAGAGATCAGGTCATTCTTAGGCCATACTGGTTTTTACAGGAGGTTTATCAAAGATTTCAGTAAAGTTTCCAAACCTCTCTATAAACTCTTGACCAAGGATGCTAGTTTCGATTTTGATGAGTGCGTTCAAGCCTTTGAAAAATTGAAATCCGCTCTGACCTCCGCTTCGATAATA
Organism: Chimonanthus salicifolius; assembly: GCA_013350335.1. NCBI lineage: Eukaryota > Viridiplantae > Streptophyta > Magnoliopsida > Laurales > Calycanthaceae > Chimonanthus > Chimonanthus salicifolius. The sequence continues at coordinate 53,741,754 of CM023532.1, forward strand.
CAACCATCTGATTGGTCTGTCCCTTTTGAAATTATGTGTGATGCCTCTGATTATGCAGTAGGAGCCGTGTTAGGACAAAGGTTAAATCGGTTGCCTCACATTATCTACCATGCTAGCAAAACTCTCAATGACTCTCAGCTTCATTATTCCACCATGGAAAAAGAGCTGTTGGCAGTCTTATTTGCACTAGACAAATTTCGATCCTATTTAGTGGGTTCGAAGGTCATTATCTATTTGATCATGCAGCACTTAAGTATATTCTTTCTAAGAAAGATGCTAAGTCTCGCCTGATCCGATGGATCTTGCTGCTACAAGAATTTGATTTTGAAATCGGGGACAAGAAAGGTTCCGAGAATGTGGTAGCAGAACACTTGTCTAGATTGATAACTGAGTTCACTGATGAGACCCGTCTTATCACTGAGTCATTCCCTGATGAGCAACTCATGTTAGCGTCCCAAGTACCATGGTTTGCAGACATTGTTAACTATCTTGTTACTGGTCAAATGTCCCCGCATTAGACTAAACAAGACAGGTCTAAGTTTCTGATACATGTCAAAAGTTTTATCTGGGATGACCCTTATCTGTTTAAACACTGTGCGGACCAAATCATTCTTCGTTGTGTCCTAGAAGAAGAGCAACAACGTATCATAAGTTTCTACCATGACCAGGCATGTGGAGGGCATTTCAGCATTAGAAAGACAACTGTAAAAATCTTGCAGTGTGGATTTTATTAGCCCCTCCATGTTTCGAGACACCCACACTTTCTGCATCTCATGCAATAGATGTCAAAGATTGGGTAGTATCTCCCGTAGAAATATGATGCCTTTAAACCCCATCCTAACCATTGAACTTTTTGATGTTTGGGGCATCAATTTCATGGGACCATTTCCTAATTCTATTGACAATCAATATATCTTTATAGGGGTCGACTATGTGTCAAAATGTGTCGAAGTGGTGGCATGCAAAACCAACGACCACAAGGTTGTCCTTCGTTTCATTAAAGAAAATGTTTTCTCTAGATTTGGAATTCCACGAACCATCATTAGTGACGGGGGTAAACACTTTTAAAATCGCCCATTTGCCAACTTGCTAAAATCATATGGGGTGACGCACAAAGTGGCTACTCCTTATCACCCGTAAACAAGTGGCCAAGTGAAAATTTCGAATAGAGAGATTAAGCGTATTCTCGAGAAGACAATCAATCCAACTCAGAAAGATTGGTCTTCCAGACTCATTGATGCACTATGGGCGTACCGTATAGCTTTCAAAACGCCTATAAGAATGTCACCCTACCGTCTGGTTTATAGAAAGGCATGCCATCTTCCGGTCGAGCTAGAGCACAAAGCCTATTGGGCAATCAAAATTTTCAATTTTGCTCTAGACTCTGCTGGACAACATCGGAAACTTCAGTTGGTTGAGTTGGAGGAATTATGAAATGAAGCCTATCACACGGTCAAAAGGTACAAAGACCGGATGAAAGTGTTTCATGACAAACACATATTGAGAAAATCTTTTAAAGTCGGTCAGAAGGTCTTGTTGTACGATTCAAGGTTGCATCTTTTTTCTAGGAAGTTAAGGTCCAAATGGATAGGTCCATTCATTGTTTCATCTGTATTCCCACATGGGGCAGTACAGATCAGGCATCCTACTAGTGGTCGTGCATTCAAAGTTAATGGGCAATGATTAAAGCCACTTTTAGCATTCCCCATTCTTGAAGAAAAGACTGATGTCGCGATAGCCGATCCTGTGTACCAAGACTGATTTGAGGACCCATACCCATTCACTCACCTATCCATCTTCATCCTTTCCATTACCCAGACACACATATCCATCTGTCTATGTCTGAGTCCGTTTGAGTCTTCAGTGTTTAGTATATGTTTTCATCAAGTCAGTTTAGAATTTCTTTATTTGGTCCATTTTGTACATCATGCATACTTAGGTATGTCCGAACCCCGATTGTTCATTTTCTAAAATATTTCTTCTTTTACACCTGGCCAGTGTCAATTAGGGAACATTGAAAACAATTTTCAATTTAACTTTGGGGGTATTGAGGTCATTTATCTTTAAAAAAAAAAAAATAGCATCCTTCATCTGTTTTGTCTTTGTGACCAGTAGAAGTTAAAGAACTAGATAGGAGTTATGCACGTAGACGGTCGAGTTTTTGTCTTCGCATTGTGTCTGTCTAGAACACAAGTTCCCCTAGACTTGTGTAGGAAAATCATTTCCTTAGTTATGAGGGTGAGGAATCTAGAAATCCAAGAGGAGCAACCCAGACCTCTTTGTGGTCAAAGCACTCTGGCTGCAAAGAGGAAAGCTAAGAGGCTAGGAATCTGTCACAAATGTGGACGTGGGAATTGTAATTTAATAATATCTTATCAAAGAGTTCGTTGTGTGACAGCAACAAAGCATAGACCTATTAGTGAAAATATACAGATTTACTTGGATTTAGTCAAAGGTAGAGTAAGTCCGGAAAGACTGAGACTCCTTGGTGTCCAAAGAACTATTGATTTTCGCTTAGGGGACTATAAACGTCTTGACAATCTGACGTTAAACGAGTCATAGTTTTCTTATACAGAGAGAGACAGACTTAATCTTTTAAGGGTAGAGTAAGCAAAAGCTGAGACACCTTGGTACTTAACAAGACTGTCAATTTAGGTCTAAGAAAAGCATGCGTCTTGACGATCTGACGTAAAAAAAAAAAGGCCATTTTTTTTAGCATTAAGACGTAAATAAAATTCTTTATATCATATTTTTCTAGAAAGATTTTTTTAGGATTTACGCTTGGAAATACAAGCACACAGCCATATTAATGTTAGTCTGAAAAGAAAAATATTCATAAGCCAAGTGATCACCAGAGGAATACTAGTGGAGACTTGAACCTAGTGAGCTTTAGAGTCATTCTATCCTTCTGAGGGTTATAAGTAAACTCCTATTTCTTTGATAAACGCATTGAGTCATTGAGTGATCTCAGTATCATTGATTTGGTCATATTACTAAGAACGCCATCAAATTTGAGTTAATACACCTGAATTTTTTCTGAATTTATTCGAAGCAAAGAAATCATCTTATGAAGCTTAGGATAGGATATAGGCCATTTTTGGATCGTTTGAGCCTTCAATCTCACCTATTTTGGTCATTTCATCTTAATAATTCTCCATTTGAGCCTAATATTGCCTCTTTTATTGACTAACTATATCTACCATACCCAATTCCGGACATGGAGTTTGAGCCAAAATTTTATACTCATTACCTATCATCATATGAGAAAAGGTTAGGGAAGAATTTGGAGTAGGATTCACTGAAAAATGAAAAATAAAAAATAAAAGAGGAAATAAAATGGGAACATCCATACATCATAGAGGGATGTTGAAAGATAAAAGAAAAGAAGATTCTTTTAAAAAAAAAGGGAAGGAAAGGAACATCCATATGTCAAAATGAGATGTTGTTGAAAAACAAAATGTGAAAAATATTAGAGGAAAAATATCCCGCTCATGTTATGAAGACCTCTAACCTTTTTCGTATAAAAGTGTTAATTTTAGAGTCTTTTATCCCTTCTTTGATATGACCCGGTCCTAAGCCATGTTTCGTCCTATTAGAAAGTCATATTGATCCTAAGTCTAAATAAGGTGTTTCATGTAGAGAATAGAGGAGGAAAAATAATGGTGTTTAACTCAACGTTCTTACGAAAGTGACATCTATTCATGAGATCAATTATTTTCTTCATCTATGCCGTCTTTGTTTAATACATATGTGAGAACTTTGATTTGAATACGTAAACTCTGCTCACATATACCTTGAGAGAAAATAAATCCACATTTGAGCGTTAGCCTTTCTGAGAGATATATCTGGTGAGGTTAGAAGTCAAAGCGTATTTTCCAATGGTGGTTATAAAACTTGTGACAATTTGGAAAAAGAAGACTATCTTAATATTGGTTATCACACACAACACTACGGGTATAAGTCTTGTAAAATAAATTTTAGAGTTGTATGATATTTAGATTTTTGTCTATATGTTTTTGTTGAAAAATTCGATGTTTGTATGTATCATCACTGGAAACTGTTACGAGACTATAACTCATCCACTAATGGTGAGCTAGGGGTTTAAAGGCTTCTTGCATATACTAAATGCAATCGAGAGTACCAGCGAAACTGGTGTCGTTTAGGATTTTTTTTTAGTTTTGCTCGAGGACTAGCAAATCTAAGTTTGGGGGTATTTGATGAACATCATAAAACTACCTTTTTTCCCTTTAAATATTAGATTAATTAGTCTTTATTTTGTAAATATCATATATGTTTAATATGTTTTTGAATTTTGCAGAATATATTGGAAAATACAAGAAATGTGAATGAAAATTGGAGAAAAGGGGCCACAATGTCAAATTTGTAAAGTTTGTAATTTTACCACATAATTTTGGAATTCATTGTAAATTATTTTAATTCAAATCCATTATGAGAATTTGAATTAAAATAATACCTTTTCTATTTTTTTACAAAGGTGGTTAATTTTACAAAAACTTCAATGGGCCCACTGTTCCATCTTGAAGTCCAAAGTAAAGAAGGCTAGAAGAAGAGGTGAAACTTTTGAAATGGGACGTCGCTGCCAGCTACGCGCTTGGATATTGCTTCTGGGGACTTTGAAAGTGCCGGAAATCCCAGATTGGGCGAAAGCGGATTTGCCGAATCTCTTGACTTTCTCGGAGCCTGGAAGACCCGTGAAATTGTTGTGGGAGGTATTCAAGAACTGGAGGCCAATGAGGGGAGGAAAATTGGAAGGGAATGAGCTGTTCATGGCATTATTTGACACGTCCATGTACTTCAACGAGAGGAGATTCGAAATGGGTTTTACTCTCCCTCTGATATTACAGCCCGACAGGTCTAAAGCTCTGAGATTGGAGAACCCTAAGAGACGGAAGGAGTTGGTAAACCTGTTCCTGGAGAGATTGAGCTCTCTCAGCGAAGACGCGGTGGGGCTCGGTTGGTTTTTCATTTGATTGTGCCACCGAACTGATTTGCGGCAAGGTTGACTTCGACCAGGCTCGGCATCAACCAGAGCCACCTAGGATCTGAACCCTGCAAAATATTTCCAGATAGGTCGAGCGTCTTCAAATGAGAGAGATTTGTTAAGGTGGCCCATGAAATGATTCCAATGAGATTTCTGGATGGAAGGTTTATTTCTTCTATGGGTGTATTTCTGCAACTCGCGTTGGAGGAGACAAAGAGGGAGGCATCAAAGCCAGATACAAAGTTGAAGACGAGCTCAAAATCGATGGTATTGCAGGAAGAAGATAGAAAGATAAGGAAGAAGGAAGAGTTGCCAGCTGAGAAAAGGGGATAAGAAGGTGGGTTTTGCCGAGAGAGATAACTGAAAGAGATAAGGAATAAAGAAGATTTGCCAGCTGAGAGATAAGGTAGAAGAAGTTTGTTATGCCGTGAGATATAACCGGATGAGATGAGGATAAGGAAGAACAGAGTAAGAGAGTGAACCGAGCAAGGCATTGGAGGGGCTGGCTTTGGACTGCTAAGGACAGAGAAAAATATTTTAATTTCTTGTAAGTTATTTATTTTATCTTTATGTAATGAGTTCCAAAGGATTGTATTTTCTTATATTCCAATTTTTAAATGAAATTCATTGTAGAATCTTTAGATTTATGGTGTTCCCAATTATTAAATATTATATGGTGATGGTTTTTAATTTTATTTTATTTCTTTTTATGAATATTATGAAACAAATTATTTTTAGAATTTTTCAAGGAAAAGTAGAACCCCTGTTAGGATCGGTGGGACTTAACCTTTTTCTCAGTCTAAGGTTCTTTTCAAGAGCAGTTTATTTTAGATTTGGAAAATGCAAGTGTAAATCCCGCTCATGCCTAAGGCTTGAATTGAAAATTTCTGATTTAATGGATGACTTAATTTTTCTAATTAGAATTTTAATTAATGATGAACTTGAATTATATTTTATAACTCTAGAATGTTTCATAGTCTAGGCCATGATTTTATTTTTAAATGGGATAACATGCTGCCTTCGATACTTGTCTCGATTCCATTGTAAACTATGTAAATAATTTATTATTATTGTTTTTATTTCATTCTTTTATCTATTCATAAAAAATCCTTTAAATGATTTAACTAGGTTAGAAATATTTTATTTGTTTCTTAAATTGGCATTTTAAATTAGATTGAGGTCATTTAAATTCACTCCACCATTTTAATCAAAATTTATAAATCAATGATAAAAGTAGATCTTATATTTTGTTAACTATCAAAGTTAGATAATTAATTAAATATTGGTTATCTTAATCTAGAATTTTGCTAAATTAAGATTATAACTCCATGTTTTAGAAAATTATTTTCTTATATCACATTATTTTAATAGTATCATTTTTATTTTATACATATATTTTGTGGTTTCCCTTGGGTACAACCTCGCACTCATTCACTACACTGTAATTGGTTCATGCGCTTGCGAGTTCAATTAAAATCACAACATGTGTATATGCATGTGTCTGTCAGTTGAGCAAAGGTAGGTTTGATAACCCCTCGTGCGTGCTCCCGTAGACCATATAGGTCCCGGGTGTCAGTTGGCAATATCAATGGACCCGATATATCCTGGGTATGGGTTGGTGAGTAGAGATGTTGAAGTCCTCCATTAACCAACTTCAATGGATTTTGAGATGTGTGTATGGGTGAACATCCCAAAAAGCATTATGGTTTTGGGATGCGTTTATGGGCACGCATTTCAAGATGTAGTTAGTTGAGGACAGGTGGTTGTTGAGTGATAGAGACCTATGTGTACTGGTTGGTCGGATGAGATCAGACTAGTAGTACGAAGATCTAGTTGATCGAATACCTAAAGTCTACAGAGTAGTTTGGGTAGTTTGTTTGATTGGATGAGATCGGGTTGAATACTTAAGTCTACAGAGTAGTTCAGGTAGGAGATCGAGCCGAATACCTTAAGTCTACAGAGTGGTTAGGTAGTTTAGTTAACTGGATGGGTCGGGCCGAACATCCAAGTCTATAGAGTAGTTTAGGTATTTTGGTTGGTTGAATGAGATTGGGTTGAACACCTAGACTATAGAGTTGTTGGGTAGTTTGGTTGATCGGAGGATATCAAGCCAAATGCTTAAAATTACAGTACGTTGTCTAGTAGTAAAGTTGAAATCTCTCTGTAGGACTTTTGTGGACTATCATGGGTTATGGTTTATTGTCATGTCAAAGTTTCATCTTTGATAGATGCCCACAAGTGTGGGGACACTGTGTCAGGTTATGGGATGTATTTCATGGAGTCTTAACATGCGATTGCTTGATGATCAATGATCCATGTTTTATATTGTGAATTTAATATGCATGCGTGATTTGAGATTAACATGTTATGTTATACATATGTATATTTGTGGTATGAGTGTATATATGTGTAATAACTCGACCATAATTAATTGTGCAATTTTGAGACGTTAATAGTGATCTGTGGTCCGTTAATCATGAAGATTATGGACTGGGCTTTCTAAAAAGTTCAAGTTTGGTCCGATCCGATTTTGGTAGCTCTTTGATCCACATTGTTAAGTTAGAGTGGTAAAATCGTAAATATTGGAACTTTAGTCATTAAAATAGAAAATGAGTTTAAACTTATTTTATCACCTATTTGAGTTATTTGGAATGCTGAGTGCATATCACTCTATAGTTTTTAATTTCGGACCTAACAAGCTATTTCGTTCATTTTACCTTCACAGATTTTTACCCTAATAAATAACCCCTTTTGTGAAACTTTAATTTAACAATAAATAGGGAAGTCATAAAATTACAGAAAATAGCATGTTTCAATCAATATTTCACCTAACAATTCCATGTTTTTAGATTTCCAAAATGAAATGTGGGTTGCTCAAACCAGACAGTTCGTTGTGGACTGTCGATTAGTGTGCATACTTGAATCCACATTTTCAAATGGATTGAGTGGCTCTTGACCCCAAAACACTTTTGGACTTAGAATGTTTTCATGGGGCAAATTTAGCCTACCTTACTGCGGAGTCAAATTTTCCTGAGAGACTTTTCAAAATCATGAAAACTTGTCAAAAACGTGATTTTCTATTAAATCATCGGGGTTTTGACTTATATTTCTCTCTGGATTTTGAAGGTTTAACCAGTTTAAAATACCCAACCTTTCAACTAGTTAATCGATTTAGTTGGACCTCCTCTGTACCCAAATTATGGAAACAAATGGAGAAAACAAATAATAATAAAATAATAGGATTTTTTTTATGAGTCATAACCCTATGGTTTCCACCATAGGTAATGTGGGAACCCTTGCACTGTTACTGACCTATGGCCATTTCAATTTAAGCAGGAGAGTGGAGTGGAGAAGGAAAAAAATAAACAACAAAGCCCCCTCCTCTGTCATTCATACTTCTCTCTTTCCTCTTCTTTTTTCATTCTCTTCTTCTTCTTTTCGAACGGTTTTCTGTTACTTCGTGAGTTTTCCTCGGCTTTTTCAACGAAGCTCAAATCTTGGTCAAAACTCACGCAGAAGGTATCGGAACTTTCCTTTTCTCAATTTTATTAACTCTGGGGAAGATTAGAAGGGAAAAGAGGTAAAAATGGGCTCTAAAAATGGGTACTAGAAATATAGGGAAAATGGTCTTCTTGTGTGAAAGTTCCCTTGTGTGCTAGAACGTGAGTCAAGATTGACCCTAGAGAAGGGGTGCATAGGGCAATCGCCAATTTTTGTGGTCTTCACAAATTTTTTTGTCAATTAAAATGTTTGCAGCGGAATTAACAAATTAACCAAGATAAAATGTGTTGTGTGATAAGAGAATACACCAAATAAAGATCAATCACATAAAGACAAGACCAAATACCCACAAAACAAGATGTATAGTGGTTCAAAGTAAATCACTCATGCATCTACTGTTGAACTCACCTACTTTTGGGTTATCCCAATTACACTAGGTGGGGAATTACGCCCTCACAAATAAAGTAGGAATTCCACCTAACTCAATTGACTGGGAATTTCACCCAATCGCCTAAGATTTTGAAAGGTTCAACCTACCACAGTCTACTTCCTTTATCCCTCTATTTTTTATAGTAGTTTAAGCACCATGCTTTAATCCACTATACAAGATGCTTTAAAAATGAATCAAAACACTAACAAGTACTTGCCTTTTTAAAGCTCTCTTGATGTAGATGTGGTGCTTCTTGAAGATCTTTTCCCAATGTGATGTCTTTCGATGACGAAGATGCACCGAGTGTAGAACAATCACAATCTATGGGAAAGTCTCTAGGATTTAAGATTTGTCAGTGCTATCCTAGATTTTTTTTTTTCTCTTTCTCAATCTCAATCAAGATGATTGGAATCCAAATGATTCACCAAGTATAGTGTTTAGAAAGGAGATGGGATCTCTAGGAATGCCTTAAGATTTTCCTATTTAAAGCTCTAAGGAATCCAACCAAACTCAACAAGGTTTGGAGATTATAAAGGCAATCAAAATCTCGAACTGACACGGCGATTGATCGCCACCATGATCAATCGTGACATTAAAATTGTCCCATTGAAATGTGATTGTTATGCATTTAATGTAGTCCCAACAGTTAGAAAACGGTCACCCACGATTGATCGTGTGATCTTGTGCCGATGTATCATGCACTGACGTTAGTATTGTCCTGGGGCCAGCTGATATTGCTAGTAAGTCTTCTAATTTGAACATCAAAAATCCTCACTCGATTGGTTGTGATCACGATGGATCGCCCCTGTACCTGACTATGGGTCGTTCACCCAATTGATCATCCTGTGACATTTCCAGTTTGACAGAGTTCCTCAAACTAGAACCTTAAATGTGACCTGCTGATGTATCGTAGTCCCGATGTATAGGCCATGTCCCAGACGATGGGTCGTGCACCCGATGGATTGTGAAAAGGTCTTCACGATGGGCCACCGACCTGATTGTATCGACTTGAGGTGAACAATGTTTGACAATCCATTTCCAACCAGAACCTTTGATTTTCTGGACAATGGATCGCAACACCACGATGTGTCGTCCCTGTCCAATGGCAATGGATCGCCAAACATGATGTGTCGGCATGAGAGTAAAACTGTTTTGACATTTTGGTTCCATTTGGTTCTGTTGGCTGTCAATGGTCCACTAGACTTAATTTATGATTTACCAAGATGTTATCTAAGTCTAGTTCAGGTCTTCCTAGGTGTTGGATTCCAACATAAGGTCATCTATGACCAATTACCTTTGTGTGATTGCCATACACTTGATAATGATGGATCTTCAACTTGATCTTCCATCATCAATGCTTGATTCAATCTTCATCACTTGAGTCTTGTTCATTGCTTCAATTTTCTAAGGCAATGCTTCACTTGAGCCATGGAATTGACAAACATGTGACTCGTCAAGCCGGGGCACTAACATTATTGTATTTTCTCAGTTATGTTTCCAAAACCTCTAAGAAATCTTGGTTTTTTTTCCTAGGTTACCCCTAGTGGACGAGTTATAGTCTCGTGAGGGCTTGCAATGATGATACCCACAAACATCCAAATTGTCTAATCTTAGTTTCAGTTTCGGCAAAAGAATGTTCATAAAAATCTAAACATCGTACAATTCCAAAATTTATTTTACGAAACTTATATCTGAAGTGTAGTATGTGCTTAGCCAATATTAAATTAGTTTTCTTTTTCCAAATAGACACAAGTTTTATAACCACTTTCGGAAAATGCGCTTCAACTTCAAACGTCACTAGATATATCTCAGAAAGACTAACGCTCAGATGTTTAGGTTATTTTCTCTCAAAGGTATATGTGAGCGGAGTTTATGTATTCGAATCAAAATTTCTCACATATGCATTTAGAAAAGATGGCACAGATCAAAGAAAATAAATAGATCTCATGAATGGATGCCACTTCCCTGAGAACATTGAGTCATACACTATCATTTTCCCTTCTTTATTCTCCACATGAAATACCCAATTAGACTTAAGATCAATGGGACTTCCTATAGGACGAAACGTAGCTTAGGGCCAGGTCATATCAAAGAAAGATAATAAGACCCTAAAAATAAATATTTTAAGTCAGAAATGTTAGAGGTCATCAAAATGTAATACGGGATATTTTTCCTCTATTTTTTTTCTCTTTTTAGCACTTTTCAAAATATTCATCTTTTCTTTCTTTTTCTCTGTTCGTATCCTTCTTTTGATGTATTGATATTCCCTTTCTTTTATTTTCAATTTTTTTTTTCTCTTTTTTTTTTAAAGTCTATTTTTTAGAGTATTATCCCAATATTTGTCATCTCTAACCTCCTCTGAGCTCTTAGAATAGGTCATAGATATTTCAATGAGGCTCAGGCTCCATAACAGGAGTTGGATACAGTAAACATGGCTAATCAATAAAATAGGCTATATAGGCTCAACTGTGAACTATCAGGGTAAATGACCAAAAATAGGTAGGCATAAGGCTCAAACGATCCAAAAATGGCCTAAATCATATCCTAAGGTTCATACAGTAATTTCTTTGTTTCAAATCAATTATAAAAATTTCAAGTGTACTAATTTAAATTTGATGGCATTCTCAGTAATATGACCAAAATTGAAGAATAATGAGATCCACAACGATTTGATGGGCTTAAGAAAGAAAAATGGATTGACTTATATCCTTCAGAAAAAATACATAAGCACTAAAGCTAACTGGGTTAAGTCTCCACTAGTATTCCTCCGATGGTAACTAGACTCTTGAAATATTTTTCTTTTTCCAACTAATTTTAATATGGCTGTTTAAAAATTGTTCCGAATATAAATCCTATAAAAATCTTATCGAAAAAGTATGATATAAAATTTTTTATTTACCCATTAATGCTGAAAAATCACTTAGACTCAACAAATCTCTTTTTTCCCTCACAGGGGGTAGTCTCAGTCTTCACGTACTCTTCCCTTGATTGAATTTTTTTTTTTTTGTTGGACTCAACCAGTGTAACCCCTAGATACCCCCAAATTTAAATCAAACATTATCCTCAATGTTCCTTAATTTACAGTGATCACGTGCATATTAGAGAATTTTTGGAATAGTGTTAATTAAGATTCAAGTGTATTTAAAAGGGTTCACTCACAACGGACCTAAAATAAAAATCCTAAAGTAGACTAACTCACTAAAAAAATCATAGACTAACTCTAAAGAAACCTATAAAAGATGCAAACTCAATTATTCTTTCGCGTATAAAACAACATTGGCCTTCTTGAGTGAGTTCTATTAGGCTCGACAAATGGTGATGGTGAATGTGCTCCAATGAGTATATAACATCATGGGCCAAGAATTTCTTTTCCCACTTATTATCTCCCACTGGTATGATGAAAGCCCATGGCTCATTTAAATCAAAAGGGATACAGTTTGGTACAAGGATGTGCCTCAATATTGGGTTTTTCATCATTGATAGGCTCTTTCTTGATTTGAGGCTCTTCTTTAACCTCAATTTTGACTTTGACACTCGAATTATCACATACCCTAGTTAGACTCTGCTCACCTCAGGTGAAACTCTCAAGATTTGACGAAGATGCTAGTGTTTAAACTGATATGACATCAAAGACCCTAATATTATCCAAAGTGGATTAATGACTAACTTGGGGTTCACCAATTGGGGACCTAACTCTAACCAATCGCTTAGTTGAATCACGCCTCCAAGTATTTCTTGTTACTCAAACATGACCAAACAAATTTCAAACAAAATAAACGACCTAAAACTAAAAATAAAAGCCTAAACTAACCTAAGACTGTAGACAGCTCCTAATCTTTTCTCCAAAAATTTTTAAACCTCCAATAGAAGTTTAACCACAATCATAGCCAGGTAAGTTACTGTAACGCCCCGCCCTTTTTCACTCCTCGCTTTCCGAAAATCATAGTATTTTTTTTAAAAATAACATAAGTGAGCAAGAGCGGGACATCACGACGCGAGCTAAGTCCGAACTTCTAAAGTCCTACCCTTAACTGGCCAACCCTATGTGTGCATGGACTAAGTTCATGAAAACGGTTCACACATAACAATATCAACATGTGAATAATAAAATCATAACTGCGGAATTATAATAGAACCCAGTTCTATTCCATTTCAGATAGCAAAGTACGTCAAGTCTTTATCCATAATTAAAATATCATAATTATCCAATAAAACATCCAACCATAGCAAATTCATCTAAGTTATTATATGCCCAGAGACTAGTTACTCAAATACATGTCCATAAGTAACTTTATTAAAATATAAACTATAATCATCCAAGCTTCTATGTCTTGCCCGTTTCGCGTTCATCCTTCTCCTTGTTCCCTATATCATCCACTAGGTAGAAGTAGGGCGTTAGAACAACGCGCCCAGTAGGTATTCCAATTAGGGTTAACACATGGTTAATACAAAACATATATAATATCATAATGTCAAAAACCATATAAACCATGTGATGTCATGATGCCAAATGCAATGAGTCTCACCCATCACATGTACATAAAAGTACCCCCACATAGGTTTTTCGGACTCCCCGACGGAGTGTGGACCCTCCGGTTTCTTCCTGATAGAAAAGCACATCAAGGTACCCCACATAGGTTTTTCGGACGCCCCGACGGAGTGTGGCCCCTCCGGTTACATATCCTTCACCCCATGCCATGCATGAGATGCCAATGAAACACATGTTATTTTATATAATAAACATAGCATTTAAAATCACAATTTGAAACATATTCCTGTACAACATAATTTCATCAAAAATAAGATAAAACAATTGTACAAAAATCCATGGTTTCAAAGAGGTGGAATCCTACCAAAGACTACTAATGTGTCATTGTGCTTCCGTCCGGTAACTGCTCACGATCGTACACACCTTGTGAGGTCCCGTTACCTTATAATATAACAATCAATTAAAACCAAGTCCCACTTGATTTACAATAATGTCCAAGTCCATAAACCAAACTTGTGGGGTTCGGCCATACACCATGGCCGAACCTCACCTTTTTTTTTTGTTTTAGTTTCCTTCTTTGGTTTTTAATCAATAACCCCTCAGTTAAACATTTAATCACTTCCCTTTTATTTAATCCCACATATATAAACCCTAAGTCCATCAAAACAATCCCCATGGGGTTCAGCCACACACCATGGCCGAACCCATGGTCTTTCATTTTTTACCATATTTACATTTATGCCATTATTCCAATTCATAACCAATAACAAAAACCCATAATCCCATAACATAATCCATAAATCATTTTCCATGGGGTTCGGCCATACACCATAGCCGAACCCATGATTTATCATTTTCAGCCGATATTACCAAATTGCCATTACCTCATGTTCAAGTCCAAAACCGATCCATACCATTGATTAATAAAACAATCCATTAACTGTGACATAAAACCCCATATGATCCCTTAAGTTGGTTCATGGGGTTCGGCCATACACCTTGGCCGAACCTTATGATGTTTAACTTTCCAATTATAGCAACTTCCATATTTGAATCCATAATTCAAGGTTCCTTCCATAATTAGAAACTTTCTAATTTAATAACCATCTTCCATTTTAATCAATTAAACTCCATTAACAATACGAATGCACCTCCATGGGGTTCATAATCTTCCCTTTGACAATCATTAATCCTTGATGTTCCATTATGTAAATCCATTAAAAATATTAATATCCTTTCCATGGGGTTCGGCCATACCACATGGCCGAATCCTATGGGTCCTTACTTACTTTTGAACATCATTTAAACCCCTTTAAAACATTGATATTCCTTCCATGGTGTTCGGCCATACACCATGGCCGAACCCATAAAATTATTCATGACTTCCATGGTTTCCAACCCATAAAAATCCATTAAAAATTAACCAATGTTCTTTCATGGGGTTCGGCCCTTCATCATGGCTGAACCCTATGGTTCATCAACTTCTTCTTAATCCATTTCAATCATTTTAAAACATACATAATTATTCCATGGTTTTCATCATTAAAAATCCATAACTTAAACCATGTCTTTCCATGGGGTTCGGCCATGCACCATGGCCAAACCCTATGGTCAATTCTTTCCATTATATTAAATACCATGATCATCCAATTTCCTTCCGTGGGGTTCGGCCATACACCATGGCCAAACCCTATGGTTCCTTATCTTAAACAAAAATATCAAAACTACTTACAGGTTCTGCAACTCCTCCGATTTTCCTTCGGTTGTTCTTGCTCTTCCAATCCTTCTCTGCCTTGGTCTTTTCCTCCTTTTTCTTGATCTTTCACCCTTGCTGGTTGCTCTTTCTTTCTCTTGATAATGCCGTGAACACCTTCTTGATTTTGTGTGTAATGTCGTGCGCTCCTTACCTCTTTCTTTTATAAATCCTTCACTTAATCCTAATTAGAAGGTACCACACGCCCCTTTCTATAAAAATTCCACTCAGCCAATATCTTGCTTGAGATAGCCATTGCCGTGTATATGCTTCCCACTTTGGTTAGAAGATGACATGCGCCCCATGTAATTTAGTAATTGCCCTATTATTACTCCTTAATTAAGGGAAAGACACCTCTTTAGACACTCCAACCCATGCGCATATCTTATATGCAGGTAAGACATCTTATTTATTTAGCAATCCCCTTTTTAAAGATATTCTAGTACATCTTCTTGGATGTGCAAATCCCTCACACGGCCATGCACAATCTATAATTAACTTTTAGACATATTCTTTATTTGAATTAGGCAATTGAATGTCATTGCTTAATCCCATCTCATCCATGCGTGTATCCTTAATCTAGATAGATATATGTTTCCATGTCAACCTCACATACATGACGAAATTAATCCATATCTAATCTTTAGACATATTGCATACCCTTTTAATTCAACCCCATTCAAATTTTATTGAAACCATTTCCAAAACCGTTGGGTCTTAATTGGGCAATGACCCAACACTTTACCCACATAAGGTCCATATCTAATAATTCACAATTTAAATGGGTAATTTTTATATATATTAATAACTTGAAAATTCGAGGTGTTACAGTTACCAAGTAAGTGGAGGAGCACTTGGCAATCTGTTTATGTTCCACTTATCTTTAGGTTGTTTATACCTTGGTGACAGAACTAATCCTAAACACCATGATTGAAGAAAAAACTAAGATTGGTGATAAAAAATTAATTGAATTGAAGATTGTCCTAATGAGCATGAAAGACACTAAAAACTAACTAATGGTTGCTACTTTGATTTTACTTTAAAGTACATGAACCATTTTTATTTACTAATCTTTTTTTATTTTTCTATTTTTTGAATGCAAACCTAAATCTAACAATACAAGATACAAAAGCAAATATGCAAACAAACAATCTATACTAGATATTTTAAAACTTTCCATAAACAGAAGTTCTAAAACTTTTCAAAATTAGATTTGTTTTCTAAAATTAGAATATTACTAAAATAAAGCATTTTTATAAAATTAGAAAATGCCTAAAAGGAGAAACTATTTGAATCCATCAAATTTTCAAAAATAAAAATATCTACAAAAAAATAGAAACTTCAAAATTTAGCATGTATCTAAGTTTAGAAAAATTTCTATGTTTAAATAAATTTTAAGATCCCTTTTATTTTAAAGAAAAATTCAATTTTAGGTAACCTTCCAAAATTAAAGTTTCTAAAAATAGAACTTTCCAGTTTTAAAAAGTTACCTAAATTAGAAGATTCCAGAAATAGAAATATTTTCTAAAATCACAAAGTCTCAAAACATATTATTTTCATGTTTCCCCAGTAACGGCGCCAAAAACTTGTTGTGCAAATTTTAAATTTATAACTCGTAAGCGCACGAGCCATTTAAATAGGATAGCGTTAAGAGTGCGGGTCGATCCCAAAATGAACAACAAAATATATGCAAAAACAAATATGAAATTGAAACGTTGAGATTTAAAAAAAAATATAGATCTTTAGAAATAACCTAAATATGAAAATCAATTTCTAATTTTTACAAATATGACTTCAAATTAGTTGAATTCCAGTTTTAAAAAACTAATCTAAAAATTAGAACATTGTCTAAATCTAAAATTTAACCAATTAATCCAATTTAATTAAAGTAATGGCATAGATCTAGATTTTATAAATAATCTCAAACCAATTTAAGAGAACAAAATTAAAATGCAATCAAATCAATCTCAACTTAGTTCAAAAGGATTCGAGAGAATAAGAAAAGAATATAGAATTTAATAAAAATAATGAAATATTCACATATGTACAATGGAATTGAGACAAGTATTTATGGAGGCATTTTATCCCATTTAATGATAAAATTACGGCCTAGACTATGAAATATTCAAGAATTATCAAATACATATTTAAATTTGTCTTTTATTAAAACTCCAATTAAAAATATTATGACTTCCCTTAAATAAAAAATTCTCAATTCAAGCCTTAGGCTTGGGCAAAATTATACTTGCCTTTCCAAATCTAAAATAAGTTGGTCTTAAAAGGAACTTTAGACTAGGAAGTTCAAGTTCCACCAATCCTAAAAGAGATTCTATTTTTTTTTTGAAAATTCTCAAAATAATTCTAACATAACATTTATAAGAGAAATTAAAATTAAAATTCAAGCTATCATTACACGAAATTCAATAATTGGAAAACCATACATCTAAAATAAACTACCATGAATTTTATTCAAACAAATCGGAATATGAAATTACAATGCCTTTGGAGTTTTGTATCAAAGACAAAAAAAACAAGAACTTACAAATTAAATTCGAAAATTTCTTTCTTCTCTAGTCTCTTCAATGCTCCTTCAATCTTTGCTCAAATTAAAAATTCAATGTGTATTGTGACCCAAATTTATAGTTTCTAATGGAGAGAACTAAATCCAACATCATGCGAATTTTGGGATTACAAAAATCCATTACAATTGTATGATTGTTCCTTGTGTAATATGCGCATAACACATTCTCTATTTAATACCATACAATTTTTGCACATGAAATTTGGAGAAGTTTTCTCCACAAGTCTCTCTTCCAAAAATATCTCTTCTTTACTCCAATCCACTTCATTCGAATTCCTTGATAGCTTTTTACGAATATTGTAATCCTTTCCTTTGCTTGCACGATTTTGTCATTGGAATTTTTTGACATTCAGTGAGCCCACTTTAATTCTACTTGCCACATCACCAATTTTGCAATTAGATAATTTTGACTTGGACTTTTGGCTTCAGTCTAGCTCATTCGAATTCAATGAGCTCTGGCTCATGGACTCTGACTTCAATTGAGCTTGGACTTCAGACTTAGATCAGATCAATGGGTCCATTTATGTGTTTATAAATTTCTACCATATTTACAATTTAACACAATCTAAAAATTATTATTATAATTAAAACTCTTATATCCGGATCTGAGTTATAATAATATACATTAATTCCAAAATCAAATTAGGTGGTAAAAATTACAAACTTTCCAAAAATAAAACTATGGCCCACTTTTCTGCATTTTTCTTTATTTTAATTCATTTTCTTTTATTCTCACAAATATACTGCAAAACTCAAAAACTCCTTTAAACGCATCTAATATAGACAAATAAAAGGCTAACTAATCCAAAATTAAAGGGTAAAATGGTCATTTTCAGTGCTCAACAATTATTGTAAAAAAAAAATCACATGTCCCGAGGGGTGGGGCATGACATGGCCGACATATATCACCGATAAATCGGCCATATCGTCTGATATTATGCCTAGTATGAAGGTAAGGTTTAATTTTAAAATAAAATTAATAACTATATTCTACATCTTTTATAATGACAAATCAAATCAAAGAAATAGTTGTGATGTATTGATGATTTAAAAAGTATTAGCCATATTAAGCATATATAAATGTATGATCTAAATTAAATAAAATAGAGACTTAAATTGAAACATTCTTCCAACTGCCCATTCCATTTGACTCAGGTTGAATCACTAAAGATATCTATATCAAATTTATTTTTTGAAAATAATAGAAGATATTTTATTTTAATTTGATAGAGCTGATAAATTTTTTTTTTTTTTTTTTTGGTAACATAGGTATTCCTACCTTACTGGAGGTAAGATTACTTCTATAAGAATATGTAAACGTCTCAATCCTATCACATTGAATAATTCAGCAGAGAATAATCCTATAAAAATTGATTTTAAAGACTTAAACATAAATCAAAGTCAAAACTTTTACTCAACAGAACAAGGATTCCAAAACTACTTTTGTTCACTCAAAATGTTCTAAAACTCACGACTCACCTATATTAAATTAAAGTGTATGATATTATATTCTACTTTTTTTCGTGAATTGTCCACCTTGTCTCAGTGAACTCCACTTAATTATTGGCACGGGCCCTCGCGTGCAACACGTGAACCTCACTAACGTGACTCCATTGTGACAACAATTATTTCAATCGTTTGATATGTGACAGGGGAGGGACTAACATCCTAACTAAAGTGAAGAAGCAATTATAGACTTACAAAATTTGGGTTTCATTTTTTGTGAGCTAATCTAAAATATGAAGTTGAGAGTAATTTTATAGTCCCATTTTAATGTAAAATTGTTAACATCTATATTATTTAAAAAAATTATAGGATATAATTTTGGATAATTAATTTAATAGGGATTTTTATTCATCTCATAATAAAAAATTAATTTGAAATTTTGAATGAAAATATATTTGGATTTTTCATTTTATCTGCTTTAGATTGGCTGTCTAAAAATTCCTAATGAAATTATTTTTTATCTCTGACATATTTACAATTCATTTTCACAATTCGTGCAATTAAAGTAAGAGTTATGCCAAGCATGAGTAAATCTAGTAGCAGTATAAATTTATCAAATTTAATTATGGATTTTTGTTTTAAATAGATGAAAATTTACTATGATGATGATGACACAACAAAGATAATGATCAATTAATTCCTTGTAGCCTGAGGTGGTGAAAACGGTCGTTATGCCATTATGTAATGGATATTTTACCATTGTAAGTAACGATTGTTACTCTAAAAGTCATAACGGCCCACACTATGTCAGGCGTTAGAGTGCCACGTAACGTGCGCTATGTCGCGTGGGACTACGGGAGAGAAATAGAGAGGGGTTTCTTGGACCATCCGCGCAATGTGTAGGGACGGTCCGATTTCACTACCTTTTTTAAAAGAAAAAATTTTATTTATTTGGGTCCCACACCTTACAAATATTTTTTTTGTGCAATGGACCTTCACCAAAAATCATAGAACAACCAAATAACACCAAAAGCCAACTGATCTTCATCTCAATATTTCCTCTTTATTTTCTTCCTAAGTTCATTTCTTTGAATTTAATCCTAAAAAAATACACAATTCTTGGCTCATTTTTTACCATCCAAACCATTGAAACTTGATCTTGTTGCTAGGCCTACGATTAGAGAATGTTTTTTTCCCATAGTTTTAAAAAGCCTTTATATTTCAAGATATTATTTCTTAAAATTTTGATATAAGATGCACTTCTAATGTTTTTTTTTTTAATTTAAAAATGATTTTTTGTGAAAATAAAATATGGTTTTAGTTTATTTTTATGTCCCTTTTATGTTTGGAAAGATATACAGGGGTTTTTAAGAATATTGTATATTGTAAAAATAAAATTATTTAATGCATTTAATTTAAAAAAATTATTTTTAAACTAATTAAAAAAGTAAACTTAAATCTTGTCTAAAAATCTTCAAATAGTGTTATTTTTTCTTAATGCTTATTTAAAATGTGTTTTTTCTTAATATAGTGATAAAATATGATTTTTCAATAATTTCTTACAAACATTTGAAATTATAGTTTATGTCAGATTCAAAAACTATTTCAATTTCTAATTGGCCGTGTCCTACTGATAAAACTACATATTTTGAAGCTTAGAATTCTCTACATTCTTTATAAATTTTTTAAAAAATGTAAAGAAATAAAAAATAAAAAAAATCAGAGGAGAGCGAGATGGTGGCAGCGGCTATGGCCCAATACGCACCATTGTTGCTGGTACGCCTGTAACGACAGCTACGCTACACAGACCAAATTTTTTACCTCAGCTTGTAGCATAGTTCTTTGAAATATCCATATAATACTCTAATTGGATTCAATAAGTATGTTAAATGGAAGACAATTTCTAGATTTGAGTAACAAGTTTTAGATATAATTGAAATTATTAATAATATGGTATATGAATATTAAAATAGATAGTTCAACTATTATATCCTCACATTAAGTTAGAAACTTGACTAAACGTCTATAATTTTATATTTAGACAAAATTATTAAATTCAGCTGATACATATCAATTTCATACACGTCATTATCATACACGTCATTATTTATGAATCCATGCATATGAAATTATTTATACACTTATAGTATTGATTTATCCACGCTTTTTATCAACCATGTCGTATCAGTCAATACATCCCTTTCAATTTTCTATATTTATTTTTAAAAAATTATCATTTCATTATTTTTTTTGATTGAATATGGTCTACTTCTCTCTTATGCAATTTGAAGACCCATGAAAGAAGAGAGTAGAAGAGAAAGAGGGTTTTATTTAGTGTGAGGAGTAAGCGTTTCCATTTTGATATTGTGAATCAATTCATGGGTAGCGATTTTATCACTCTTTTTTTTTTCTTTTTTAAAATTAAAGAAAATTAAAATCTTTTTAAATTCTGATGCACTGAGAGAGAAATTAAGGTTAATCATTTTTACACCTCTATTTTTTTTGTAGTGCACCCTTTTTAAAAAAATAAATAAATTTAACTTTATTTTTAAAATAAAGGAAAAGAGAGAAAGAAAATGAAAATGCAAAATCATTATCCAAAATTAATTGTGAAAAATTATTTTCCCGTTCAGAGCGAATGAAATCTTAATATCTCCCCGTCGATGCGTAGAGGGTAGGCTACAGCTACAGACTACAGAATAGATAGACATGAGACTTTTCCGAGAAAAGTGAAAATTGATAGGAAATGGGAGTACGAAACCGTGTCATCGTATTACGCGTTCAAACCGTGTGTGAATCTCATCCTTTCGAGACCCGTGCATAGCCCACAGCTCTCCTTCTTTACTCTTTCCCCTCCTGTCTTTTTCCTTTCAGCTTTCTATTTAACCTTACCAACTCAAGTCCCAATACCCAATCCAAGTCCCCGGCCATGACTACAAACACAAACCCTCCTCCTCCTACATCCGAGGCCGCTCCGCTCAATCCTATGCCCGATGTCGAGAAGGTCTTCAAGCGCTTCGACTCCAACGGCGACGGCAAGATCTCCTCGTCCGAGCTGGGCTCCATGATCGGCGCCCTGGGCCCCTCCCCTTCCAAGGATGAACTGGGCCGTATGATGGCCGAGATGGACACCAACGGAGACGGCTTCATCGATCTCAAGGAATTCGCCCATTTCAATTCGGGGCAACAGGGAGGTGACGGAGATGGAGAAGAAGCAGCAGCAGAGGAGGTTTTGAAGGAAGCGTTCGATATGTACGACATAGACAAGAACGGGCTGATATCGGCTGGGGAGCTGAATATGGTGCTCAAGAAACTTGGGGAGAAATGCTCAGTGGAAGACTGCTCTAGGATGATCACGTCCGTCGATGCCGACGGTGATGGCAACGTCAACTTTCACGAGTTTAAGAAGATGATGTCCAATTCTAAGGCCTCACCCGTCTAATAATCTTATGTACTCTCTTATCGTCAGCCACGTCTCCTCTTATTGTAAAAATATGTATCTCAAGTTGCCAGGCTTCATGTTTCTCTTGTCATATGCAGACTCTTTGTACTTCCATTTATGTGAAAGGGAAATTAGAATTAAATATCAATTAGTTGACTTTTTGTAAACTATATTATAAAATTATAATAATTGAATAGAAGAAACCCGGCGGTGATGGTATAAGACCATCACCTCTGTTTGATTAATAATGAAGTTTGCTGGAACCCAAAGTGTACAAACCGTGTAGGAAGGAGAAACGCATCCCACCGTTGCAGCCACTGCAGAAAGCCATTGATATCAGAGATAAGTTCAGAAGTCACAGCAAGTAAATTCATGGATCTCCTTATCAAATTGGGTGATTCGCAAAGTTATATCCGTCATAGAGCCTCGAAGTGTGAATGCTGGGGTGCGAATGAATCCTGTGAGGGAGAAAAATCTAAGAATATATAATGTGCTGAGTCATTTCACCTGTATAATAGTGTTTTGGACTGGAAGTTCAATCCTAAAGCGAGTTTAAATTTATCTTTGGAGAATGTAGAGAAAGAGTGAGGGAAAATGTTGTAATTTCTTTGGGATTTTTGAATTTTATGAAAATTATAGTATTTTGACTCGGGGTTTTAAGCCCAACCAGTTTCTCAATGATAAAACCTCGAAGGAGACCTTCTCTCAGTTGATCCGATCATTTAAAGGAAAAAGAAAGTTGGCACCAGGTACTGTTGGCGAAATCAATTTCTTTTTTGATGTTCAATTAGATGTGAAAATGAACGTGGAATGAAAATTTCGTGATGGAACTTAAATCCCAAAACTTAAATAAACCTTAATTCTAATACAAATTCAAATCAAAATTAAGAACCATCTAATGAATTAAATTTGAATGTGGAATTGATATTTAAGTCAACACAAAAAAACTCATTAAATTCAAAAGAAAATTAGACTCACTAAAATAGGGGCGTCCAACAAAACATAAACTTCAGTATTTCAAATAAAAAAATTCATTTAAAAAATAATAAAAGGCTGTTTTTTTTAAATATAAATATTGGTCGATATTTCAAATATCGTCCGATATGGACAAATATCGACCGAGATATCAACCGCGTCTACAACTGTTATTCATTTTTTTTAAAAAAAAAAAAAAATTCTCTGACCAATACTACTCATCGGCCAAGACTTATAGTCCCATGTAGAGATTCACATCCACGGTAGCTTGAATCACTCAACCTAGATATCACCTTCTTTACATTGCAAGGCCTTTCCAAAACTGTTTCTAAAAATCAGGTCCAAATCTGGCCCATATCAGTGCTTAGTCTGTTCACACGTTTCAGGCTGGATTTGTTTCACTGTTTGCAAGGATTTCCAGCTAATAGTTTCATATCTTGGATGCCCCAAATCAGTCCCATATCTGCTGTACACGTGCCAGCCAATATTTACTAAAATGGGCATTCTAATTTGGGCTCCAATGATCCAACTACTCCACTTGCAGAATCTATGGAATTATAGAATCACAACTGCAAATCCAAAAACAATATGGCACTAACCAATTTCTAATCGTTCCATTCCACCTCTTCATCATTTCTCAACTTTTTCCCTTTTCCATTATTCACCCTCTATCTCATGTCATCTCCATCCATCTTTCTTACCGACCCTATGCATAATAAGGTAAGATCTAAAAATTCAATTCAATTCAATACAATAAAGCCCAAGTAATTAAAAGAAAAAAAAAAAAAAACTCAAAAGATAAGCCAGATCTATCCCATCGGAGTGGAACAGTGAATGGAGATTGAGTACCTGAGAATGCCGATATATATCGGCCGTAGGATACACATAGCCGATATGTATCGCCTATAATATCGGCTGATATTCTACAATATTGTTAAATATACAAAAATAAAAAAGGGCCGATATTTAGAAAAAAAATCTCTAAAAAAGGGTTGATATTTCTTTTCTTTTCTTTTTTTAAATCAGTATTTACACATGCATAGAACTTTAAAAAAATTATATTAAGTAGATTAAAAAAACTGACCGATGTTTATTTAATTATAAAATTTAAAGGGTCAACAATCTCTTTGGAAAAAACTCATTTATGGTGGGTACATAATCTTTAAATCCTCACAAATTAAAGCCCTGTATTGAAATTTTAGACTTTGTTACCATATTTAAGACTTAAGAGTTGATTTTTTATAGATTAGATGACTTAGTATTTGACCGAGATTGTATATAATTTTGTTATCATATCTAATATTGTGATAGGTTGTTGCAAAATTTCTCAAAATTGCACCCAAAATTAGGCTAATAATTCTGAATCAATTAAGCAGAATTTTTTACCAAAATTTCTTAAATTGCAATCCTTAAAAAATTCCAAATATTACCCCAAATTCAAGTCGAGAATTTCAAGAAAAGGATTCTAAATTTTCGGCTCAATTTTTTAGCCAAAAAATCAGAAAATTTAGTCAAACTTTAATTTTTAGCCAAAATTTTGGCCAAGAAATCTGAAATTTCATTTAAACTTTAACTTTAATTTTAGACCAAAAATTTAGAAAATGTCACCAAAACTTGAGCCGATAATTCTCAATCAATTCAGCTGATTTTTTTACCATAATTTCTTAAATTGCAATCGTTAGAATTTTCAAAATTTTACCCCAAATTCAAGTCGAGAATTTCAACCAAAAGTTTCTAAAATTTCGGCTCAAATTTTTAACCAAAACTTCACCCAAACACTCAGAAATTTGAGTCAAACTTTAGATTTAATTTTTTGTCAAAATTTTGGCCAAGAAATCCGAAATTGTATTCAACCTTTAGCTTTAATTTTTAAACCAAAATTTCTGAAAATATCACCGAAACTTAGGCTGATAATTCTCAATCAATGTAGCTTAATTTTTTACCATAATATATTAAATTTCATTCTTTAAAAATTTACAAAAATTACACCAAATTCAAGTCGAGATTTTCAACCTAAAGTTTCTAAATTTTCAGTTAAAACTTTTAGCCAAAATTTCAGCCAAAAAATCAGAAATTTGAGTCAAAGATTTAATTTTTAGACAAAAATTTCTTAATATTTCAAAAATGATAATTGTTGTGTCTTAAATTAATTGCTCACATGCTACGAACCATGTATAATATAGCAGTGTGAGTGCGAGGTCGAATCCAAAGGAAATCCACAATATATATTTTTAAAAGTAAATTAAATTGGTACCCTTTTAAAATATATGATCTGTGAAATAGAATTAAATCTAACATTTGAAAAATAATTCTAATACATAATCTAAAGGAAAAAAAAATTTAAAACATATTAAAATTCCAAATTAGATCCATTAATTTTTTCATCTTTTTAATAAAATGGTGAAACAAGAATTAAATAGCTCATCTCAATTTAAAATTATAAGGTTAAGATTAAATATCACATGTCCAACCCAGTTAATAAATCTTGAAAAAATGGATTACAAATAAATTTTACATAAAATAAAAAACATGAATAAATTGAATAAACAATAAATAAACAAATACAATAAATAAACGAATACAATGAATCAAATAAATAAAGTAAATGACATAACAAAATAAAATAAGCGAGGGAAATAAATAGACAATTAAATTAAATGAAATAACAAAATAATACATAATTTACAGTTGGATTAGATCAATCACAGCTATCATTGAACATCATATTCAAAATTATTAACAAATAGGAGATCTAGATCTGAAATTCGCATAAAAATCCAAATTTCAATTTAAATATTTCATTAAAATTAAAATCCATATCCTTTAATTTAATTAAGTGAACCTTAGATCCTTAGATTTAAAACAATTAAATTCAAAATCTAACTATTTCATTATGTCCCAACGGAACCTTAGATTTGAATCTAACGAAATCTAAGTCCTAACTTTTTCATTATGTCCAATCAATTAAATAAAGAATAAAAAATTAAAGACAAATCAAAGAATCATCAAAGAAACTCGAAAATTGGATGTTTTAGGATTCTAAAAGCTTATCTCAAATTTATTAAATGGAAAAATTACAACTCTTTGGAAAAGTACATCAAAGACAGAGATTAAAAATAAAATTACAAAAATAATTTCTAACTTTGTAAAATTCGAATTCAGCTCTTCTATATTGTCTTCTCAGTGCTCCAACTCCAATATGTTCTTCAGCTCATGACCCCATTTGAATTTGGTTATGCCTTAGTACTCTATTTATAGGCCTCAGGTTAGAATGGATGGTTGAGATTTAATCTTGGTTTAGGTGTTGATTGAAAGGCTTGGATAAATCTCATGGAATATGGATGGATGGGATTTAAGATGAAAAGATTAGGGTTACAAGGGCTTACACGACTTTGGTTGCTTGGAGGAGGGTTTGTCTTGGTGGCTAAGATATAAAAAAGAAAAGATAGGGATTGGATTGGCTATGGGCGGATTTGACATGTGGGATTAGGGTTTTATGAAATGCATGCAATGAATGATTGAGATCTAAAGCTAACATGAATGTATGGATGAGATGATATGTGATGATGTGGAGGGTTGACTCTATAGAGAATTCGAATGAGGTGTATAAGATATGATAAAATCATGTGTGAGGTTGGATGGATAGGTGATGAGGTGTATATGACAAGGAAAAATCGAGTAGATTGGGTTCGGATTGCTTGGGATCCAATTTGACTAGATCTAGGGTTTTATGAATGAATGGTTTAGATTAAATGAGTTTAAATCTAATAATCCTAGTGATAGGTGGTTAAGATGGGTTATATAAATGGTGAGATGATGCATGACGGATTATGATTCTAAGGTTAATCTAGATGGATGATGAAATGGATGGCCTAAATCTAATATGATAAATGTATGCAATGGATAAGAAAGGTGGATCTAGGGTTTTTCTTAGTTCATGAATGCAATGCATGGTCTGGATTAAAGGATGGCTAAATGGATGGTGTAGATGATATGTGCATGGACAAGGATATGGGCATGTGGATTTAGGGTTCACAGTGAATTCAAATATGGGTCACAGGGATTTGGCAATTGGACCTCAAATTGACCCAAGCACATGAACTTTGAACTTGGGCCTGCTGGACTTGGATTTGCACATTGGCCTCGCCCATTTACTGAAATGCGCATGGATTACTCTAAGATTGGTCAATGCTTGGCTTGGGGAGCATGTCTTGGCCCAATGGAAATGGATTTCTGGCCATGGATCTTGAATTTCAGACTATGGCCCTTGAATTGCATATTCTCTCTCCAGACTAAAAATAATTAATTTACCACTTAAATTCTAAAATTATTGAGTTAATCTAAACTCTCATAATTGGATCCAGATTAATCAATTTACAATTAAAATCTTAAAAGTGGTCAGAAATTAATTATTAAAAATTAAGGATCTTCCAATTTAAGCACAAAACTTGTTATTTTCCACTGATTTTGTAACGACCTGTCCCGCTACGGGCACGTTAAAACCGATGCAAACTCCCAAAGCCGATCTAATACTATTACGGGTGCAAATTTTTTTTTTATCGTGGGAGACACCGTTCACACAACCCATACTAATCATGGTAACACACCAAGGCCAACAACCAGAAGTACGACCACAACATTAATCATGATTTAGAATCATAACACCATCAATTTATTACATTCATCCAACTCAATGAAATGTACATATATCTAAAATACATTAACAAACTCTCAACTACAAAATAAAACTATAACAAAAAATAAAGCTACAGCTCCACACCAAGCATTCAATTGAGGGTCCCATCGACCCCTACTCTAAAAGTACATGTAAAGTAAGGGGTGAGCACAACATGCCCAATGAGGGTAACACATGCATCATATGTCATCAACCATACACTGCATATAATCAGATGAACACATTAATGTCTATGATTCTACATGCATTACCATCCAAACGTGTGCCTTACCCTTAGCACACAGGCCCACATCTATCGAGCCTCCAACACATCCTCTAGTCAACTCAATGCAACTCTAGGGCAACTCCCTCATATGCCCATCCGCTGCAGTCCACCCACCCATGGGTACACAGAACGATCCCCAACCGGATCGGAGTCCCTGGTCCTCAACCAGAGATGTGACACTCCCAACACGATCCACACACATACCACAATCAACTCATGAGTCGGGCTCACTAGAGCCCCAAACAGACTATCACACGAGAGTAATAACTGCATCATTCCTCAACGAACTGCCAGTACCCATCTGAGGTTTCCTCAATCAAGGACCAGAGTCTCGGTAGTCATACGTGTAGCCTTGGGCCACATCTGTTGGTCTCAACACAACTGCCACATCCACCTTTCTAGGAATTCCATAGGCCTTCTACCGAGTGAGCCGGCCGAACTCACTCACTAGGCTCCCATAAATTCACAATGAGTCAACACCCACATCACAAGCCTCAAGCATGAACCCCAAAATCATAACTGTGGGTAGACACACAACCACACCCCTCAGCCAAATGTGAGCAAACAGACACTCAACCCATCTGGCTTCCATGGTAACCTAGTACGTACTCAACGTACTCTATGATCACCCTACCTCTCGAGCTACCTCTCCTGAAATCCACACACACCACATATTATCCCCACCCCGAAGGTGTCATAGTCTGAAATATTATACTACATCACATCACAAGTTGTCCCCACCACACAGGTGTCCTAACCTGGAATACCACACCTCAGACTGTACCCACCCTACATGTGTCATATCCTGGAATACTATACCTCAGACTATACCCACCCTGCATGTGTCATAGCCTGGAATACCATACATCAGACTGTACCCACACTGTAGGTGTCATATCCTGGAATACTACAACTTAGATTGTACCCACCCTACAAGTGTCATAGCCTGAAATACCATACATTAGACTGTACCCACCCTATAGGTGTCATAGCCTAGAATACCACACCTAAGACTGTACCCACCATACATGTGTCATAGCCTGGAATACCATACATCAGACTGTACCCACCCTATAGGTGTCATAGCATGTAATACCACACTCATATTGTACACACCCTGCATGTGTTATAGCCTGGAATACCATAACTCAGAATGTACCCACCCTGCAGGTGTCATAGCCTGGTACGTGCATCACAACCGTGACCAACCCAGCCACCCTCGTGTTTTGATCAAATCCATGCGTCCGACCAACTGGTACCACGGGTTGTCCCTCATCCCATGACCTGAACATGGGTGGAACACCCTCAACCCCCAGTCATCATGCAGGCAGAAAACTCAACCCATCAGACCACCAGTGGCACCTCAACCACCACTCACTCGGGTACCGTGTCTATAATGACCTCTAAGTCTACCTTGGGTGAATCAACACTCAACCCAGGGACTTCCCTGAGGTTATCACGATTGCATCACCGCCTGTCCTGACTGGGACTCCAGGGAACCTCACCCTCTAAACAATACCACACATCTCCCACAAGTGCGTCTGAAGACCACTAGGGATAGACCTGACAACTAACCCATACCATAGAATACATCTACTCGTCCTCTAGCATCTAGTGATCCACAGCCAAATCACGCCTCCTAGCACGTTTTCCCACAACCTCTCAACCCCAACTACTTGATAATCTAGGGAGAGTCTTTAAATCCTAGTTTAGCCTAACACCCATGCCCACTGGCCCTCCAAATACATTACCTACAAGCATGCACAGCTATCTCCACGCATGTTATTGACATAGCATATCACATAATCATCAGGTATATACTACCATTTATCGTATGTTATCAAACAAATATGTAACATGTTATTATTTAAAGTATATCATTTATTGCCACAAGTTATATACATTATGGTACTACACAATCCATCCAGCATGTTATAATATTAAGCACCCAACAACTATTATATAATCAAATGGCATGTTATTACATGACGCACATCATCATGTTATTCAAACGACATGTTATCATATACACATGTTTTCCAATCATTCAACCAATATATTATCATATTTATCTGATCTAGATGTTATCATGTTATTCAACCAACAGGCCATCACAGGCACTTCGACACGAGTACATGTGAATGGGTCCCTTACCACATAATAGTTTCCCTTGCCGAGTGGCTCAGAAGGCATAAAGGGCCCACATTCCTCGTACTCCGTGTCCGAACAGTTATAGAAAAGATTTATGGTTTACATGTATGCTAAAACAAGTGTGATGAGTTCCCTCACCAGTGTGCATGCTTTCGAAATCCAAGGCGGTAAAACAGGGCGATGGATTAAAGAAAATGATACACGGGTTGCCGGGGCAGAGAAGTTGGGACAGGTCCGCAAGACTGGGACGATTCCGCAAATCTGGATAGAATCAGGCTTGTAACGGTCCAGAAGCGGGCTAGAAACACTCCATAGATGATCCCAAAATATGCCAAAAACAAGTCTGAAACGACCCCAAAGTGGGCCTAAAATGGGCCTAGACCGGGCCTAGAAACGAGCAGAGACAGGCTTGTTGGGATGGGCCTAATTGTTGGGCCGAGAGGCTAGACGGGTTGGACTGGATGTGCCAAGATGGGCAGGGCTTACATGAGCTGGGCATGCACGAGCTGGGCCAGAGGATCGGACTTGGCTGGATTGGGCCTGGGGTGAGCTGGCTCATCGCACTAGGTTAGGGTTTCTAGGCGGAGGTGAGGAAGAGAATGAGAGAATAAGAAAAAGGGAGTGGAGGGACGGTACAGCGGCTCAAGTGGGTTTAGGGTTTTGAGGTCGCGGCATCAGGAGAAGAAGAAGAGGAAGGTGGGGGCGGCTACAACAACTAGGGTTTTACAGATTTGGAAAGGGAAGAAGGAAGGGGGTTTTCGAGTGGGAGGGAAAAGGGGAGGAGAGGAAGAAAAATCATCAAGAGAAAAGGAAGAGAAGGCAAGGGGCGCCGGTGTAATCAAATGGGGGTTAGGGTTTGGGCCGAAAAGAAGAATAGAAGAGAGACAAAGCGAAAGAGCAGTGGCGGGAGGGGGAGAGAGATCGGAGATGAGGGGAAAATGAGAGAGAGAGAGAGAGAGAGAGAGAGAAGAGGCAGAAGGGAATGCGGCGGCAGGTACAAGGAGGGATGGAGATTAGGGTTTGAGGGAAGGAGATAGAGGAGAAAGGAGGAAGGGGGAGAATTGCGGCACGTAGCGCCGCAACTACAATGCTGCGAGAATGAGGAAGAAGGAGGGCATGGGGGTAGGGCTTGGGTTAGGGTTTAGGGTTTTGGAGGAGGGGGGTTTTAAATCAATTTTTTTTAAACTTTAAAACACAAAAATAAAAATTTCAAAATCAACCATACATATAATTTTAAAATAATTCTAGAACCTGAAAAAGTCGGATTTTGAACATTGGAAAGGAAACCATGTGATTTTTCAAACATTTAGCAAGGCAAAATATTAAATAACTCAAAATTACCGAAACGCCCTTCGAGTCTCCAAACTCGAAACTGGGCAAACTGGGACCCACTATGGGGCCCACATTCCCCCCCACTGCTACTGAGATCCTAAAAACTCCTAAAATATCAAAAAATCGGGTCGGGTTGTTACAGATTTCCTCTACATTCCAAATTTATTTACAAAACTAGCAATCAACATTAATTGTATCTAATATATACAAAAGTGTAGGCTAACTAGTCCAATAATTAGGGGTAAAAATGTCATTTTTTATGTCTCAACAACAATAATTATCACCAAATTCGATTTTTTTTAAAAATAGGTGATTTAAATTTTTAAAAATGATAATAAATTATCAAAAACTTGGTCAATAAACTATCAAGATATTTCTTCATAATTTTCCTAATTTTGCTACATTTTTTGTAATTTTCCATCATTTAATTATTAAGTTTTGAAGTTCTCGATTTCGTAACTTGAAAATAACACTTGAACACTAAAATGACCGATATTTAATGAAAAAATTATATATTCATGAAGCCCATAACTTTTTAAGTTTTATGTAATTTTTCAGATTTAAAAAAAAAAAAATAGCAAGAGTGAGAAACATATCGGTCGATATATCGGTATGTCGCCGATATAAAGATATCGGTCGATATGTAGGGGTGAAGGATTTTTTCACCCCTACTTGAGAAGGCCTAAGTTGTAAAATAAAGCCCGACGACAATGGATAAAGGGACCTTCAAGTGATAGCAGGCAATCGCGATATGTGTGTGTTAAAATGAGGGTTTTGATATTTTGACTAGAGCAACTCAAAAGCAACAGCTCTGTATTTCTTTTCTTCTTCTCTCTTTATTTTCCATCTTCATCTCCTCCTTACTTTTCTCCCTCTGCATGTAAACATCATCTCAATCCTCCAAGCATATTTCAAGTCACAAGAGAATAAGAGGTTCAAAGGTGCACCTTCCACCAAATGGTGCGTGCTCTCCATTGGAACTAGCAGAGAAGAACCAAAAAAGAAAATGAGAATTTCTTTCATTATTTTTTCATCTTTTGATATGGGTTTTCTATTGTTTTTCTTCTTTTGGGTTTTTGCAAGTTTTTCTTTTAAATGGTGGGGTTTTTCTTCTTGCTCTTATTCTTCATAGGCCTCTCCCTTGATAGTTTCTAGACATTCTCTTTCCCGTCGGACTGCCTTTTCCCGGTAGCTCTTCCCAAATCACCAATAGAAAAACCCTAGAAGGATCTTAGAAGAGACCCACAAGTTACAACCAAAATTGAAAGAACCATTTTTTACATCCCCTTAGATTTGCTGTTGTGATTCTATAATTCGATAGATTTTTCAAAACCCACGTCATCGATGGCTTCTTTGAAAGTGATAAATTTTAGCAAGTGTTAAACTAGTAAATGGTGGGTGGATTTGTGACTATCTGCGAGTCGAAATGGAGAAAGAACGGAGGAAAACCACGAGGTGTTGCATTTCGTAAGTTGTGCCTGGGAAAAGGAGTGCATTTTGAGGTTGCACTATGCTATAATTTCTCAAGATTTCTTGTATTTTTTTTATTTTTTCTTTCAACTCTCTGTATTGCATATGGGTACACTCGATTCCAGCTTTCTTGATTTTCAAATTTTTTCTTCCTTTTTTAGATTTGAATTCACAACTTTATCAAAAAAATCATATCTTATCTTGGACGAAAACTCTCAACTTTATTTATTTTTAATTTTTCATCTCTTCTTTTCTATTCATATCTCCTGCCACTTCTTCTTTTGCTGGCTTCCCTTCTCATTCGCCCAGTACAACAATCTGTCGAGATTTCTTGCAATTTTTTTATATTTTCTTTTGACTCTCTATATTACATACAAATACACTCGATTCTAGCTTTCTTGATTTTCTGATTTTTTTTCTTTTTCTAGATTTGAATTCACTACTATATAAAAAAAAAAAAATCAGATCTTACCTTGGCCGAAAAATCCCATCTTTATTTACTTTTATTTCTTCATCCCTTCTTTTTCTATTCTTATCTCTTGCCACTTCTTCCTTTGATGGATGCCCTTTTCATTCACCTAGTGCTACAATTTCTCTAGATTTCTTGCATTTTTTTTTTATATTTTCTTTAGACTCTATATTGCATATGGGTACACTCGATTCCAACTTTCTTGATTTTCTAA
This sequence comes from Chimonanthus salicifolius, assembly GCA_013350335.1. NCBI lineage: Eukaryota > Viridiplantae > Streptophyta > Magnoliopsida > Laurales > Calycanthaceae > Chimonanthus > Chimonanthus salicifolius. Next base: position 53,775,970 of record CM023532.1, read on the forward strand.
TTTTCTCCTTTTTTTAGATTTGAATTACAACTTTATCAAAAAAATCAGATCTTATCTTGGACGAAAAATCCCATTTACTTTTATTTCTTCATCCCTTCTTTCATTTTCTTATCTCCTACCACTTCTTCTTTTATTGGCTGCCCTTTTCATTCGCCCAATGCTACAACTATAACATCTCAGATTTTCAATGCAATTATTATATGGGATATTATCTATTTTAATTATTAAATTTAAGATTTATAGATGGAATGGATGTTAGATTGATAAGAATTGAGGCAATGGCCCAAATTATGATCTAACGGATCATGGATAGAGTTGATTCTGATTAATTGGGTAAATGTTGTTAATTGGGTCATGTACCCAATTACGATCTAAGGCATGGGATCCACCTCATCAAGTGAGGTGGCAAGTGTATGAGGTGACATGGAGGTGGCATAGCCAAGAGGGACTCAAATCCACCTCATCAAGTGAGGTGGTGTGTGGTCTAAGGTAACTTGTAGGGCCGGCTACTATGGTTGACTTGGTCAACCAGGGGTGAGTTCAAATATGGTGAATGGAATTATATTGAATTAGGAATTAAAATCACTTGAGTTAGATGGAAATAAATTCAAGTGCTTGAGTTAGGGGAATGAGTATCATTTAATTGAAGTGAGTTGAATGGGAAGTGAGTCAAAATAAACAAGTGAGTCACATGGAAGTGGAAGGGACTTAGGTGAGTTAAAAGGGGAGATAGAGGGTTTCCATCTCATGGAAACCCTAGACAAAACCGTTGGGAAGGGGGAGGGAAAGCCAAGTGTAAGCCATGTGTCTCCTTGGTTAACCAAGGGACACATGGGAAAGACCAATAAGTGATGAGGGTGATGAGGGTGGTTGGGAGGTTAAAGCAAGACACAAAGGACTCACACCCAAACCCTAAGGCCGATCCTCTCCTTGAGACAAAGAGAAGTTAGAGTTTCATCTCATCCTCTCTCTTTCCCTCTCTCAAACTACACCACCTTGGTCGATCCTTCCATTGAGACTTTCCTCTCATTTCCTCCCTCTCTCAATCAACATCTTTGGCCGAACCCTCCATTAGGAGTTTATCATCTCAATCCCTCTCCCTCTCTCATCATACTTGGCCGAATTCTCAAGGTGGAACAAGAGGTTGCATTGCTTCTTCTCATCTCTCTCTCTCACACATTTTCAGCTCTAGACTTAGAGAAACCGAAGAACGAAGGAGGAGGAAGAAAACACTAAGGAAGGAGCAAAATCAGACCTAAAGAAATGGAGGAGTCGCGGGACAGGTATGTAATATACAACAAAGGTTTATTGATTAAGAAGAAACTAAGGGAACCATGGTTTCGGCTATGGAATGGCCGAAACATGGGGTTCCATTTCGGGTTGAAAACGTTGGCCAAATGGTTATAAGACCATGGATTTGAAATCCATTCAAGGAATAACAATGAGATGAACATAAAAGTAAGGTATTGTTCAAATCCGAAATATGGTTTTAGAGATTGAAAAATGGACAAGACCCTAACCTTGTTGGTGGGTAAGGTAGGTTGTACAAATGAAGTTGTGATGATAAGGACTATGTGTATACATGATTTATGGATGACCTTATGTATGTTAAATATAAGGAATAAATTTCATAAAGAAAATAATCAAGATCAAGGTTCGGCCTCTTGCATGGCCGAACACTAATTTTTATGGGGATCATATGAGGACTCAAAAAGAGATTGGATGAGGTTCGGCCATGTTGTATGGCCGAACCCATCAAATGACCTAAACTTTTTATATGTAAATTTTTAAGAAAACCTATCCTTAAGGTGATATAAAATGGAAAGAGGATGAAAATGAAGAACCATGGGTTCGACCATGTTGTATGGCCGAACCCCATGGATGACTTTTATGGATTTAAGTGTGTTTAAAAAAGTTAAATGACTAACTAAGGAGTATTAGATTAAGAAATAAAGAAATGAATGATGATTGACTCGGATTGGTTAAAATAAACAAGGACTAAAAAGGGGGTCAAAACCAAAGAGTGAGGTTCGGCCATGTTGTATGGCCGAACCCCACTAATGAGTTTTGGTGGACATGAACACATCCTATGGCCGAACCCCATTGGGGGACCTAACCAGTTTAAGGACTATGATCGTAAATGGAAATGAATATGGGATGATGTAGGGGATGATGGGAATCAAATAAATCACCAAATTGATTTATCTATATGTGCTAAATGTAATAAGGAAAGAAGATTCGCAAAGGCGTTTGCAATTCGGTTTAGATGTGATCATTGAACGTGACCGGCACGAAAACAACAAGGATATTATATTGGACGTTGGTAGGATTCCTACCTTATTGAAACACTTGGACTTATGTATATGTGATGGTTTTTATTTCTATGTGTTATGATCTATTTTTGGTATCAAAGTGCTATGTTTTAATAATGGGATCTCAATGCTATTATGTCTAATATGAAATAGCATATTTGCACTTACATCTCATGCATGGCATGGGAGGGACTATATGAGGGGAGTCCACGCTCTATTCGGATATCCTATAAACAAACGTGGGGAGGGATCCGCACTGATTCCGATTGAGATATGGTATATGATGTTTGAAATAAAAGAAGAGTCCACGCTCAATTTGGTAGGACCGATAAGCCATACGTGGAGAGTCATGACAATGAATACCTTGATGTGGCTTGTACATCAAGAGGATTATCTATGTGTTTTGAGATATGTTTGATGGGTGGGAAATCATGGCATATGACACCCATGGCATGGCATTGACTTATCATGATCTTGGCATTATATATCTATTATGATTTTTATACTAATCCATGTGTTTGACCCTACTCGGAATACCTCTGGGCGCGTTAACTAACGCCCTACTTCTACCTTAGATGATGATACAGCGAATTGACAGAATGAAGGACAGGAAAGGAGCCAAGCTTAGGAGCTTCGACAATTTAGACTTACTTTATTTAAGTTTTATTTTCGGACAATGTAATTTGAGTTATTCGCATTTTGGGACTGTAATAACTTAGAACTATCTTGTTACGGTTTTGTTTTATTTTTGGACATTGGAACTTAAGTTAATTATTTGTGATGGACTTCCTTGCTTAAAAATGGATAGGGTTAGTAACTTTAATGTCATATTAATGCCGCATTACGTTTATTCCGCAAGTATACCCTTAATGCTTGTGAACTGTTTTTGTGGATTTAGTCCACGTACACATATGGTTGGCCAGTTAAGGGCCGAGCTTTGGAAGCCCGGACTTAGATAGCGTCGTGGCATCCCGCTCTCTCTCACTCTTTACTTAAAAAAAAATAGACTCTGATTTTCGGTGAGTGAAAAAGGGCGAGGCGTTACAACAACTCTGAAGATTTATTGCATTCTTTTTTATATTTTCTTTCGACTCTTTGTATTGCATACGGGTACACTCGATTAGAGCTTTCTTGATTTTTTTTTCTTCCTCTTTTAGATTTGAATTTACAACTTTATCAACAAAATCAGAGCTTATCTTGGCCGAAAAATCCCATATTTATTTATTTTTATTTCTCCATCCCTTCTTTCAGATCCGTAATTTTTCCCACTGTAACCGTAGAATGGGAATCCAAGTTTTCCCACTGTAACCGTAGAATGGGAATCCAAGTTTCGAATCGTATCCAACAACACAATATAAAAAAATAAGAAAAAGACTAAGGCAACCATTTTTTTAATATGGTAAAACCCTCCAAGTAGGGAAATATCACACGTATCAGTTTAGGCAAAATTCCATTATAATGAGAAGTCTTACATATAGTATTATTTGCATCTGGGATACACTAAAAAAGATTAGAGTGAAACAGGGAGTGGATATGTAACCCCGATCCAATGGTAGGCCCAGAACGCTACTAAATTTTTTTTTTTTATAATCTCCCATCAACTAACATCATAGCTGTGCTGGATCTTCAAATTTGCCAAAAAACCCATCATAGAAATGTCACACGTGTTCTTCTCACGTGGACTTAAACATGTACCATATATTCCCATATACAAATACATATTTCACAAACAAATATCTACATTTATTCGATCAGAGTTACGAACGAAAACATAACAATTTACACATGCTTAGATTTATAGTACCACAGACGGTACTAAAATCAACATAACATCATTTGCATGAAAATAGATGTAATAAACATATTTTCCATCATCGGGAATACGATTGACTGCAAGGGCTCTATCATCTTAAGTCAACGGTGGAGGTTCCTCCTCCTTAGGTGTCAACCCTGCAATGTAAAAGATGTGAGCTCTAAGCCCAGTGAATAGATCTTAAAATAACACATTCATCAACATATATAGGTTAAATAATGCAGTCTAGTCATAACAACAATAAGGGTCTACTCTTACCATTTTAAAATCACAATTATCTACTTATGAATGGTCTACTTTACCATCTTTACCAATTTACCATAAATGGTCTCATGTACCATCTATCTTACCTGAATTCATACTTAGTCTACTATACCAATTTATCAAGTTGTCATCATTATCATCTCACTGCCATACCACTGTCATACCATTGACATGCCGCTGAAGTACCTCTATCATACCACTGCCATATTACTGACATACCACTACCATACCATTTCCCAATGGTTTTGCATATCTTTTATCATACTTGAAATCATAACTGGCCTACTATACCAATATTTCAAATCATATGTGATACTGTCATGCCACCGTAATACTAAAGCACTACACTGACTATAAATGCAATAAGTCCCGACACGGTCAAAATGCAGCATCTTGCAAGAACATCTTCGACACACTTGGGCTGGTACTGACACACCTGGGCCAGTTGATGCAAACCGACACACCTGGGCCGGTAATCGACACACCTGAACCGATAATAGTTCAGTAGTTGAAGGTACGTGGAGGCAGTGTCAATATCATAAATGCTTAAATTCTCACATCGGAGCATCTTATCAATAGTATCAACTTCATTCTTCAGTCTTCATCATAACATGATGCTCAAGTTCTGACACCGGAGAATATCATTATCAATATTAATACCATGCATAATAAACATCATTAGTAATAATATGAACATATCTTAGCAATATATATCAAGTCTATGCATATAAGTGGGTTCATTCTTCGTTTATAGACTAGTAAACCTCGACTCCTTGACACCGTGTTATACTTCTGTTCTAACAGTTAGAACCAATTTTCATCCTTCACATGGAAGTAGTATCAAGTCTCGTATTCTGGCCTATTCTGTCTTTTCCATATCATGTATAATCCATGAAACCACTCATTTCACTAGATTTAGGTTTACAAAACCTGATTTACTGATCTGGTACTATTAAGTCTTCTCCTCACTGTAAAAAGTAGAGTATCGCGGGTATCTATCAAATAAACAAATAAAAATACAATGGATCATATAGTCAAACAAAATACACAATTATATACAATACATTATATATTTATAGTATTTCAAATCATTCTATCCTATTTTCCAGAAAAACTCTAAAGGAAATGGATATGAGTTTCCTAAATGAGTTACTATCCATTTTTAATTACAATAATCCATCAATATAATAAAGGTGTTCAGGCCACTACACATATTGTCTTCTGGAGATGACCATGGAGATATATTGAGTTAGGCTTAGAGATATAAGATGTTTAGGTCATTACTTGTATATTGAGTTAAGGCTAGAGATCACTCAGTGCCCGAACCCTTCTTTTCTATCGAGAGGAGAAGTTAATCGCTTAGCTACTGATAGCTACCGAGCTGCGTTTCCGCTACGTCACAGATAGAGAGTATCGACCTCGAAGTGAATACATAATATATATTTATACATATAATAATACAAACAAAAGGGTTAGTATCATTTTAATTAAAAATCTAGTATAGGAAACATCACATCAAAATCTAAGGTCTACACCTAATTTGGAATGTTTAACTTAATCAATCAAAATGAATCTCAAAAACCAGTTCTGGTTTCCTCGAAACCTGATACTGTGGCTTCGGAACTTCCGAACCACTACCTAAATACTGGGTTTAATAAAACCTTTGGAAATTGACTTAGCTCCTTCGGAACTTGCATCGGAACCTAGCTTCAGAACTTGATATTGTGGCTTCGGAACTTCCGAAGCTACAGTCTTAGAATGTCTTAAATCTGCTTTGAAACTTCAAAGTCAGGTTCCGAGAGCTTCAGCACTGCTACAGTGACCTCGGAACTTGGCTTCATCACTGCTATAATAACCTCCGAACTTCCGAGTCAGGTTCCGAGACCTGTCTTCTTCAGCCAGTCACTTGCAGAAAGTGCAGAGACGGGATAGGCAAGGTCAAATGCGAATCCAAAAAACAGAGGGGTTCTTAAATTCGTTTTCTAAATCTAACCAACCCGATGAATTTGTCTATGAGTTTGCTATATTTTAGAGATCAATTGGACATAAAACAACTAAAAAAAACCTCTGATTTTGAAGTTGAAATCATCAAAACTATGGTTTCCACTAAATTTCAAAACTTAGTTTAAGGCTCAGTTCGAAACCAAATTCACTTCTGTTTAATCATAAACCTGTTAGAATCTCAAAAGGAATACAATGGTTACCTTCGCTTGGAGAGTTGGGTGGAGTTTCAGCCTTTCCAAAATTTTGCCTAAGGTGAAGAACGTGAGAAGAAACTTTGAAGAAAGAGAAAGAAGAGAATGAGCAGTACTTGCAGTTGGTTCTTGATTTCAAAAATATGTAAGACTCTTTGGGGTTTGATATGAATTTATAGTGAATGGAGAGGAGCTTTTGGTGGTGAGAGTAAAGGTCACGATAGTCGATCGTCGATGCTGCATGAACCGATGGATGATTCGTGCCAATGCAGCTACTTCAAATTGTCACTTGCTACGCACGTGTTTAAAATTTTTGGGTTATTTACAGTTTAGTCCATTCTAACTTATTTGCATTTTAATCCATTTCATTTATTTCCAATATTTAACTAATTAAAATATTTATTTAATTTAATCCATTTTGTCCAAAAAGTTGGATTTTAAAATCTTTAAATACCATAAAATTTTGGAGAATTATAATTGATTTCAATAAAAATGACATTTTAACACTATTCCCTTAACTTAAGTTGTATTTATTTAAAGGATTTAAAACCTTAATTTTTAACATCCAAAAAGATAAAATGATATGTTTAAACATAAATTAGATAACACATATTTTATTAGAATTTTCTAACTTCTAAAATTATTTAAAATAATTATTTCTTAAAGATCGGGACCTTTTCGGGTCAAAATAATAATATTTCTGAAATCAAAATATAGTTTAAAGACTCTATAATCCTAGAATTTAGATCCTTAGTAAAGGAGTCAATTTAATTCAATCAACATTCAAACTATAATTTAAAATCATTAAAATAACACTATTCATGGTAAATTGTCATTTTGCTCTCCCAACTTAAGTGAGTTGGATCAAAGAACTACCAAGTTCTGATTGGGCCGATCCTAAACTTTTCTAAAAGCCCAATCCGTAACATTCATGATTAACGGATCAAAATATAATTAATTAATACAAATAACACAATTAACCCTAATTTTGAGTTAGGGTATTACAGGGTATCCTCCAACTTATTCTACTTCTTTTCTTGAGATTTATCCTACTCATATGACCTCTCATTGTTACTCCTTCTGTTGTATCCGCAACCTGAAGAAGTATTGCTCCTTCTATTGTTCCGCAACCTAAAGAAGTCTTCAATCTTGCTATTGTCTCTGCAACCTGAAGAAGTCTTCAATCTTGATCCTTTTGTTGTCTTTGCAACCTGAAAAGTCTTGAATCTTGTTCCTTTTGTTGTCTCTACAACCTAAAGAAGTCTTGAGAGAGAGTGAATATCCTCCCCTCTTTCTCAGATAGGGATTGAAATCGAGTTTCCTTCCCAAGAACAGTGTGCAAACTCTCTGGTCTGTGTCTTCCATTCCCTACTCCATTGCTTAAAAAGTTCGAAGAAACCGCTACAAACCGCCAGAGAAACTGCTCAAAATTGCCACTTTTTGTGTGCTACCAAGCAATTCAGTCGATTGAATCTTACCATTCAATCGATTGAAATGTAACAAAACCATAACTATTTGTAATTGCAACAAATTTAGTCTACTGAATTCTTCACTGAAATCTTCTCTATTTTTACAAACATTGATTTAGTTGACTAAAATGTCAATTGCATGAATTTTTCCATGTCTTCTTTCACGCCGTCTTCAGAATTTGCATGCGTGAAGATCCTCCTGGATCACTTTCCTATTCATATATCCTGCCACTTCTTCTTTTGTTGGCTGCCCTTTTCATTCGCCCAGTGCTACAATCTCTCGAGATCTCTTGCATTTTTTTATATTTTTTTTCGACTCCCAGTATTGTATACGGGTACACTGGATTCCAGCATTCTTGATTTTTTTATTTTTCTTCGTTTTCTAGATTTAAATTCACAACTTTATAAAAAAAAAACAGATCTTATCTTGGCAAAAAAATCCCATCTTTATTTATTTTTATTTCTCCCTTCCTTATTTTCTATTTTTATCTCCTGCCACTTCGTCCTTTGATGGATGCCCTTTTCATTTGCCCAGTGCTACAATCTCTTGAGATTTCTTGCATTTTTTATATTTTCTTTCGACTCGCTGTATTGCATATGGATATATTCAATTCCAGCTTTCTTGATTTTCTTATTTTTCCTTTTTTTTAATAAGAATTCACAACTTCATAAAAAAAAAAAAACAGATCTTATCTTGGCAGAAAAATCCTATCTTTATTTATTTTTATTTCTTCATCCATTCTTTCCTATTCTTATCTCCGGTCACTTCTTCGTTTGCTGGCTATCCTTTTCATGCACCCCATGTTACAATCTCTCGAGATTTCTTGCATTTTTTTGTATTTTTTTTTTTACTCTGTACTGCATACTGGTACACTCGATTCCATCTTTCTTAATTTTTTTATTTCTCTTCTTTTTTTAGATTTGAATTCACAATTTTATAAAAAAAATCAGATCTTATCTTAGCCGAAAAATCCCATCTTTATTTATTCTTATTTCTTCATCTCTTCTTTCTTATTCTTATCTCCTATCACTTCTTCTTTTGTTGGCTGCCCTTTTCATTCACCAAGTGTTTCAATCTCTCGAGATTTCTTGCATTTTTTTATATTTTCTTTCGACTCTTTGTATTGCATATGGGTACACTCAATTCCCCCTTTCTTGATTTTCTAATTTTTCTTCCTCTTTTAAATTTGATTCCACAATTTTATCAAAAAAATAAATCTTATACTGGCCGAAAGATCCCATCTTTATTTATTTTTATTTCTTTGTCCCTTCTTTCCTATTCTTTTCTCCTGCCACAAGTTTAATCATTTGAGTTTTGATCAGGTCATCATCAAGTTCATCGTATCAGATGCCTACGTAACAATCCAATCAGTCAAAAGTTCTAAGAAAATGAATTCTTGTCTCCTCCCACTTACTGATGAGAGCACCTCAAACCAATATGTCGACAGTTGTCTCTCTCCTCTAAAACTATTGCCATATTCGTTTTTGACTAATTTTCGACAATCTAAAGAGTTTTATCTGAGATTTTCTTTATAGATTTAGGACAAGTGGAAGTTTTTTTTTCTCTGAATTCTGTAAAGAAGCCTTCATATATCTACTTATTTTTTCTGAATTTTTATGTAAATTTTTCAACTTTTGTCGAAAAGAAATAGAGAAAGAAACTATAGCGGCTGCTATGGGTCGTGCTTTATGTTGTCAAAGCTATGATTTATTAGACCCAAATTAAATTAGTGTTCAACGGGCTCATTGTTCTACACAGCCTGTGTAACTATTTTTGAAGGAATTCATAATTTTTAGTAACTATCTCCCTATTTTTGAAGGAATTCACAATTTTTAGAAACTATCTCGACTTTCGAAAGGTCATTTCCATTTTCCAATATTTGAATTTTGAACGTCGTTCTCGTGATTTAGAAACTGTCCATTGATTTAAGCGCGTGCATTGCCCTTGTGAGCCCCATGCAAACCTTGAGTTGCACGTTTGTTTAGAGATACTTTGAATAAAATATTATTATTTTAAAGTATTATAATTATAATGATTCTCGGATTTTTAAAATAATATTTGTTTTGAATGACAAAAAAATTGGATCCCATTCAATTAGAAATGCTCCCGTACTAAGGTTTTTGGTGTGAGAACAAATGTGAAAAAAGGGAACCTTATTTATTCCCTCAAATGGTATGCTTTTTTTAGTTTTTGTTTTTCTTTTCAAGCTTGCAAGGTATTATTATTAAAAAGGAAAGGGTTTTATATTAATGGTGAAAAGAGGAAGGACGGTAAGCAATATAATTATAACGTTTTTTGGAAATTTTTTTTTAAAAAAATATTTTTTATTAAATTTTCTTTATAAAAGGAGAGAGACCCACTCTCTCCCTACCCCTCTCCAAAATCTCTCCACTCACTTCCCTCCTCTCCTCAACAATCCCTTTTTTCTCTTTCTGCTTCTGCAGAGACTCACTCACCTCTTCTCTCTCGTCTACCGTCTACACTGTTCTTGTTTGTGTAACTATCTCATTTAAACTATTTTAGTGAGAGGCTTTGTGCAAGTATCTACACATTAACTGTTTTATTGATTTCATTATCAGTGAAAGGAGGCCTGGAGCCTTGTCTTTTACACTCAGCTTTGGCTGAGAAGATTTGCTTCAGCTCTTCCTTTCTTCTATCATTGCCACAATTTTTTTTCTAAGGTTCTCCTCTCGTGATGTTTTTCTTTTCAGCCAGAATTTGTGGATATCATCAAGCCTGCCACTGTGAAAAAGAGTTCTTAGAGAATTAGGTAGAAATGAAGATTTGAGAGGAACCGAATTTCTTCATCTTTTATTTTTGTCATTTAACTCTCAGTCCTTTTCTATGCTTGAAACCGTAGAACAGACACTGAATATAAATAAGATTGATAAAATTTCCAACAATTTAAACTTGTCTTGCTATTCACCGGATGAATCAACGCATGTCATTTACTGCTATGATCTGTTACCATGATTTACTGATGGTATTTGAAGGTAAGAACTAGATTTTGATATGGTCACGACAATTTCTATCTCAATTTTAAATGGAACTGGTTTTTGCACCACATGTGGTGCACCAAATTTAATGATTTTCCCACGTTTCTCTCCTTCCCACCAAATTTAATGTATTTCCCACAGCCGGAGTTTGTGGATATCATCAAGTCTGCCACTGTGAAGAAGAGTGCTTAGAAAATCAGGAAGAAATGAAGTTTTGAGAGTAACCCAGTTTCTGTATCTTTTATTCGATAATGCTAAAGGTCGTATTATTCGATAAAATTGGTTTCAAAATTAAAGATCATGATAATCTTTTTGAAATCTCACCCATGTGATTTGATTACTTCCTATGCCTTCAGATAAGCACATTTTTTGTTTCAAAACCATTTTCTATGTTCTTCAATGGTAAACACAACAAAGATAAAAATAAAGAACAGGGATAATAAGAGGTAGAGGAGAGGGAAATGATTGGAACACTGGTGTATTTTATTATAAGAGAGATCTATGTACCTTTCATCACTTACATGATAACAATTAGACAAAGGGACAAGACCGGTTTCTCTTATTATAAAAAAAAAAATTGGTGTTCATGTCACTTTCCAAGAGCAAAAACAGAGTGCATCTAATATGAGAAAGGATGAGAGAAAATGAAAGTAGAATGTGGAGAGAACAAGCAACACCAGTACTCCTATCACCTCCCAAGAGGAAAAAAAGAGTGCATCTAATATGTGAAAGAATGACAGAAAATGAAGCAAGAAATGTGGTCTGTGTGTGTGAGGGAGAGAGAGAGAAATCCCGCCCAGTCATGCCAATGCATGTCCGCAGTACTCCAAACTCATTCCGCGGTGGGACATCAACCAATACACAACTTCATCGCCTAAGCTCAGGAAACAATTCACATGGCCAAGAGTGCAAGCCACAAGCAACATAGGTATGGCATAACAAAAAAACTTTATATAGAATGCATTTATGTGATCTCATTAAATGGTTTTGCCCAGTTACAACCCCTAAAATTCTGCTAAATAGATCCCAGTCATGACCTACCAAAAAAAAAAAAAAAGCAAAGAATCCAAACACATGGATTCATAAATCAGTCTTTACACTTACAATTCCATCCTCGCTACCGATACACATCTCAATCAAACAAACTAAAGCCCATATCCTGCAGCAAATTCAATCAAGGTATCAGACAATCAAACGGTGGAAAATTTTGTCAACTAATCTTGTGTGGAGTGATTTCTTACTAGAAACGATGCCAGAAAAATATTTCATATATTAAGCAATTAAAAAATTCTTTTTACAATTTTATAGGAATGCCGTAAGGGGTCAAAATATCCCACATTTAGTCCCGTACAGAGTACACCACTAGAAAAGGAAAAGGGTACTAAGTACTCTAAAATAAATCCATGCCTGTGTAATACAAGCAAAATGATGTAGGACACGCAGCTCATAGGCCCAATTTTAATATTTATTATTTTTGTATTTTCGCATTATTTTATTTTTAGAATTCTTGTTAAGCAAGAAAGCCAGGTCAGTAGCTTTCCTTGTTAGTTTGACTATAAGATAAGCTTAGAAATTATAATTTTCGTTTTCGAATAATTAAAAAGTTTCCTAGTTTTTTAGGAGTCTTCTTCTATTTTTATTTCTTTGTTTTCTTATATAAAGCATGGTTGTAAGTAGAGAGACATTCTTCATACGAATTATGAATTGAAGAATAAGATTATTTGGTTTGTTTATCTTCTACCACTGCCAAGTCGCAGACTATATATCTCTTTGTGTGGTTTCTCCTCTGGGATTATATGCCCTAAAGGTTTGTTTATCTCCTACCACTGCCAAGTTGCAGACTATATATCTCTTCCTGCCTAGTTGCAGGCGGTGCTTCCGCATCAATTGATTCAGAGCCAAGATTCTCTCTATCCCTGTTATACAGAGACGTTCCTATTCGGAAATAGGCCCCTGCATTATCAAGGACAATCGCTGTTTCCCCTCCCTTTTTCCCCTCAAAACAAGCCCCAAAAAAAAAAAAACAACACAGCCAAGAATCCCAAACCTTTAGGGCATATAATCCCAGAGGAGAAACCACACCTTTGTTACCGCTAGCCACCACACTACTCGCCTTCGTCACCATCAGCTTCCGCTCGAATCCAGCGTCTCCTTCCTCCTTCGCCAAGGTACAGGCCCTCGTCATTCTCCACACATCCCAGTTATCGTTCACAGCCCTCACCAGACCCATCCGAAACGAATCCCATCAAAACCCCTTCTCCCACCACCTTCCTTCGATCACTTTCTTCCCTCATTCCTTTCCTTTGTTCGTCGTTGCCATTGCCTCCACTTTCCCTATTCCCTTTTACTTCCGCCTCGCTCTTCTATTCCACAAACCGACGACCAATAGAAATCCTCTTCTGCCCTACAAAACCCTTCTTCTTCCTCTTCGATTCCTTCTTCTCCATCTTTCGCTCCAAACCCTCTGCAACCCTCCCTTTCTTTCTTTGTCTCTTCGCCACAACCCTCTCTTGTTTTTCCCTTTTTCTTTTCATCCCATTCGTATTCTTACACCAAGTTAACCCTAAAAATCACACGTGCCACACCTAACCATTTAAGTCACTCCCGCACGTGTGACCCAAACAAGACTTAAGTTTGTCCCAAGCAACCCTCATGCTTTTCCCTCCCCTTGTTTTCAACGACTTACACAATCGCATAGGCTCCTTTGTCCCTTTTTGACCAAACCTCATACCACTTTGACCAGCATGTGCCCAGTTTGACCGCTCCACTTTCCATGTCTTCCCATTGGATCCCACCTTACCCGTCCATTAACTCTTTTCCCCCTTCCAACAATCATGTTTTGGACTCTGTGCCACCTCAATCAGATCACCCGCATCACATTGACCCCAGCGCATCCAACGACAATGGTGATCAATTACTCAGCCAATTTGAGTTCAAAGTAATTATCTCCGAAGTTATATCTGACATGCGATCTGACTTTCAAGATTTTATACTAGAATTTAGAGATATATTGCACGGTAGAAAATATGGAGGCCCGACGAAGGTGCACAAAACCCCGAACTACGTGCATCCTTCCTCGAGATGTGTGCCAACTCCTCCAATGTCACCATCGGAGTTTAAGCCTGCTTCTCCAGAGGTCGTGGCCCCGCAAACATTGCTTATCTTGGAGAATAAGCCAATTGTGTTGTCGACACCACAGTCGATGCAACCGACAAGTATTGACCTTCCACCACCACCACCTCCATCACCACCGCCGCCAATTACCCTACCATCTCCCTTAGCCCAACCCGAGCCCATTACGGTTCCTTAGGATTCATCTATGGTTCTTCGTACCGTATCATGCTCACCTCCTATCCTTTCATTGGAGCCTCGTTCGACCGACCATTAGGACTGTGTGCTAACTCTAGTGCCATATGCAGACCCCTTTGCCATCAGCTTGGTTCATCCATGCTTGAGACCGATTGCGGTCCTTGGCTTCATCATCTCATAGAAGGAACTCTCTCATCATCTGTGCCTTGAAGATTGTGCAGTTCCACGCTTCGTGATTCACATCTTCGGACTTGGTCTTCATCTTTATTTGGTGCCTTCTGCTTTTGCTGATTTCAACTCGAGGACGAGTTCTTTTCAAGAGAGGGGGAATGATGTAGGACACGCAACTCATAGGCCCAATTTTAGTATTTATTATTTTTGTACTTTCGCATTATTTTATTTTTAGAATTCTTGTTAAGCAAGAAAGCCAGGTCGGTGGTTTTCCTTTTTAGTTTAGGACTATAAGATAAGCTTAGAAGTTATTATTTTCGTTTTCGAATAATTAGGAAGTTTCCTAGTTTGTTTAGGAGCCCTCTTCTATTTTTATTTCTTTGTTTTCTTATATAAAGCATGGTTGTAAGTAGAGGGACATCTCTCATACGAATTATGAATTGAAGAATAAGATTATTTGGTTTGTTTATCTCCTACCACGGCCAAGTTGCAGACTATCTATCTCTTCATGCCTAGTTGCAGGCGGTGCTTCCGCATCACAAAAGGTGTATAGGCTCACCTTTTTTTCTTATATATCAATACTCTACTTTGTTCCTCTGTGTTTTTTTTCCTTTTTCATTTATTTTTCACCTGTTACCATATAACAGACATATTAACTGTAAGCAGAATTTTTTTTTGAAAGCCCATTGCTAGTATACTATGGTGAAAGAAACGATATATCTAACATGACATTGCCGAACCAACCCCCCTCCCCATCCAAAATAAATGATTAAGAAATAAAAAAAAAAATTATGCCAGAAATAAACCAGCTAGATCAGTAAGATACTAGGCGTAAATCAACAAGGTGGCATTGTAAATCAACAGGAAAGAAGACCAAACACAAAGAAAGACCAAGGATACCTAGCACCCTTTTTCATACAAGCTACTGTGAGCAAGCTACATTTTACACAATTATAAGTCTCATATTATTATTATTATCATTATCATCATTATTATTATGAATAATTTGCATATAATTCTTACATGTTTAGCCAATTGTAAATAAGTCCCTAGGTCGTAATTTTATCACTGACATTTGAAAACCACTTGCAATAAATTCTTGCGCCAAAAACATATAGCATTTTTGGAATAATGAAGATATGACTTTTATAGGGCCACATGGATTAATGACAATACACTGGGACAAGTGAGATGAATAGTTGACATAAATACAAGAATTTAACTGTACCTTAACCATGTTTAATCATCATAGCCTTGTGATTTTAGCCTCCATAAAAAATTTAACTTTTGGTAAAATGATGATTCTATTTATCCTACTTGACAAGGCTGAGATAGTTAGATAAGGATGATAATTAATCTAACATTCATCTATGTTGCCTTTTACGTTTCCCAAGCATTTTGATGTATTGGTGAAGGGCCAAGAAAGTCCTACAAAAGTCATTGTTCTCTCATTTCAAAACACTACTTATGTATCAACATTACAGACCCAATTGCAATTAATATTCAAATGTCAAGGATGAAAGTACAATAATTAAAAACCTAGGGACTCCTTTACAATTTCTCTAAACCATAGAGAGCCATCTAGAAAATACCATTTTATCATTATTAGGGCTGTGATTAGGACACCACCTCCTTTGAGAGGAGATACCATATTCACTACTTGGGTAGTCCTTATCAAATTAGGTGGTGTTCAGATCATAACCCATCATCATCATCATCATCATTAATTGGGACACCATTCTTCCATTAGGACAAAAATGCCCTCAAATTTCGTAAAAACTCATTCTGCCCTCATCTCATCTTTTTTTTCTTTTGAAAGGTTGCGCTCATCTCATCTTTTCAATTTCCTTTTCTTTCACCCATCCCTTCCCACTATTTCAAGGGTAACAAGACAGTACATTACCAGCCAGCACAAGGCTCCTACCCAAAAAACCGAATGAAAGCCACTCCATGAAAACAAAAACTGAGATGGAAGATCTCAAAATTGGGCTACATTTGATTGCAGGGGAAAGATCCATGTAGAAGGTTGATGCTTTGGAATGTGAAAGACATCCAAGAAGGTGTTCTTTAATTGATAAGATTCATTCATGGAAACAAAAACTAAGATCAAGAAAGCAAAACCCAAGTATGAAAACAAAAACCCCAGGGAAAAAAAAAAGCAAAATTGCGACCAAAAAAAAAAAAAAGAAGGAACAATTTTAAGAGAGACAGAGAGATTGTAAAAGCAAGAAAATTGTGCAAAAGGTTGAGGAAATTGGGGACCTTCCTTTTCCTTTGTTCTAGAATCGTTCAGATCAAATTCCTCGATTCAGTATAAATCGATGCAACAGACAGTAAGAGGTTGGAAAAAAAAAACTTGGAAGAAAAGGAAATGGGAAAGAGATGGCTGCTCAATATGAGGACGAAAAGGGTATTTGCAGTAACTGTGAGTGCATTTTTGTCATATTGTATTAATATTGTATATACAGTCTCCCAAATACAAAAAACTATGTCGTCCCAATTAGACCCTAATAATGACAATAATGACAATAATAATAGTCAATGTTATCACTGCTGTTGTTATTCTTACTAGTATTAGTACTGCTGCTGCTGCTACCATATGATTTATCCCATAAGGACAAGGCCGTCTTGGCTAAATGGGGCCCACCATGGCCCCATTTACACATTTTCCCCCTGACACCCATTCACCCCCGTGAATTAGATCCTTACCTAATTTGACCCTCATCTAAGTTACAACAACATCATGACTAAACTCATGCCCAATTGCAACATTGATCTTTGGGACCTTAAAAGATCGATCCCATTAAGTCATTTTTTATTTTTCCTTTTTCTGAAACAGTTGAAAAAATGAACTTGGTTTTTTATAGCCCCAATACTCGAGATTAGATCTTTCCAGTGAATCCATCCATGTGTCCAAATGGATCCCACATAGAGTTGCAAACAAGTGGCAAGTGTGGAAGGGTGCAAATCAGGAATTTGTTATGATATGCTTACAAAAATGCATATATACATATATGAGATGGTGACATAACCGTTATGGTTGCAACAAGCACTTGCAGCTACAAACCCCCAGGCTATTACCACAACCAGTTCTAGTACATGTGATGACATGGTACATGCTCAATACAAGTGAAGCATCAAAGGGATAGACAAAGGTCATATTCAAAGATAAAAACCGAGACAATCGGTTCTTTTGAGTATATAACATATGTACATTCAATTTGGACTATTGATTAAAAGTATTAAATAGTCAATTTGTTTACACACAGTGGCCCACATAATGAACGTTTCACTGAATTTACAGCAGAGAATCTATATGATAAGACCAACATTTTTGTATGACCGAGATGTCCAAGGCCTCTTAGAACACCCGACTAGTCCCCGGGGCATTTGCAAACATCCCCACCCACACACACAGGGTAAAACCACGAGGAGTAGCCCTTTGGGGTGGGATGGGATTCGAACTTAGGACTCCCGCTTTCTAAGGCAGATTCGTGTCCTTATGATGAGACCAACAATAATGATGGCAGATATCTTGCATACTTGTCCCATGGCAAGCAATAGCAGCATATAAACCCAAATGGACTCCACATACATGCATGTAAATGGAATCCAAGACAGTTGGCAAGTATGCAACGATGCAACCATGAGGTCATGGGTTTAAGTCCTATGGGCTAAGTTGCATGGGCACAGGGTGTCGGTGTCCAACATGGGTACGAAGTATCAAACACAGTGACCCCAAAAAAATAGGACACAAAGACACAGCACCATACTAAAATAAAAATCAAATCTAAAGTCTATTTTAAATGAAAATAGGGTAGAAAATAACTAGAAAATCATATACTAGTTTTACTCCAACTGTTTAGAGGGGAAAAGGTGTTATAATATTTTAGTCATCTTAGAAAACAACGTTAAAAAGCATTAAAATAATCCATGAAGAACGGGTATGAGTGTCTACAAGTGTGCGACATGGGTGTGAGCATCTACAAGTGTGCGACATGGGTGTGAGCATCTGCAAGTGTCCACACGGGTACATCACACATTTTGAAGTGTCCATGCAACATAACCTCTTGGCCATCATACTGGCAATTGGCCCATAGAAAAAATTGCTAAATCCACTGCAAACCTCAGAATATGATGCTCAGGGACGACAGACATGCCAGGGACACAACATGGATATGACAAGGACAGAGATTTTATAATTAAAATAAGTGTCCAACATATCATGTTATAGAAACATTGACTACTTCGAAGTGTTTGGGCATCATAGACCCCAAATAAATGGAATAAATAGCTCAGATGATGGTGATGGTGATCAGAGCTTACCTCATCAGACTCTTCCTTCTCTTCTACTTTCTCTTCTTTCTTTGGTTCATCTGCAGGTGCTGCAGCACCACCACCTCCTCCAGCACTTGCAGCCACTGCTATAGGAGCACCACCACTCGATGGAACTGAAGCCAGCTTCTCCCTGCCAGCAGCAATGAGTTCAGTTATGTCTTTACCCTTGACTTCGGACAAGAGTAACTCAATCCTGTCCTCATCTGTGTCGGCTCCAACTGAAAATAAAAGATGATTGTGTTACCCAGACAAGTATTGTAATCATACTAGAAAAAGCAGTGGTCAGAATAATATAACAAGGCCTGATATGAATTTCAAATTTCAAACCTTAAAAGCAGAAAACTATGCTACTATCCTAAAAGGTTAAAACAGCTGATTTTACTCCCATCGTTTTTTTTCACTATTTTTCTCACTTTTAAGAAAATATCAGAAACCCCTCACAACTCATTAAACATGCTCAACTCCACTCAAAAACTAACAAAATAGACTTCATGCAAAATAAATTAATGATACTCAAGTCCAAGATTTACAAACTAGATTTTCACACCTATTTACAACATTTCTATTCTAGAAGAGAACAAGGACTCTGCGTTCAAAAGTTTAAAGAGTTGGCCGTCGTTAGGCGCCAGATCCATTTGTGCCTCACCTAAATCAAGCATGAATGCATAGAGGACCACTGTATTAAGAATGTGCTCCTACAGAAAAGGTATGCTTCCAATCAAATCATTCCTCCTTGAAAGGGTCTTTTACAGCTGCCCCTTTCGTACTCCATCCATTTGGAAGAAAAAAATCCCAGCAATGATTCCACCTTCTTGATGGACGGTGAATCTCGACAAGATTTTGATGATTCATCATTTACACCATCATAAGCATATCGTATCAATGCTTGTTACTTCTGCTTTCCAGTAAACCAATTATTCATCCACTATGACTTCTCTTTGCAAGTTTGGTATTTCAATTTATACAGTATAATGTGAGTGATACAGTCAAACTTGGCAGACTTCTAATTCAAGATGGAGAATGGTTTGCATACTCTCTATTGGATATTTTATGGGCTTGGCGTTAGGAAAGAAATGGTCATTCCTTCA
Source organism: Chimonanthus salicifolius (assembly GCA_013350335.1). Classification (NCBI taxonomy): domain Eukaryota; kingdom Viridiplantae; phylum Streptophyta; class Magnoliopsida; order Laurales; family Calycanthaceae; genus Chimonanthus; species Chimonanthus salicifolius. Next base: position 53,795,926 of record CM023532.1, read on the forward strand.
ACGATAAGACCCCCACCCCAGCACAAGTTGCTCCTTCGCTAATTAAAGGAATTTTTGGGCTCAAAATGAGTTTGACAGAACTGCAAAGGACGGCCTATTAAGAGACTGTCAGACCTACTGAAATCCACTTCTTCTGACCTGTACTAAAAAGGCTTGGACTCCCCCATTTCATTCATTAAAAGTTCAATTTTAAGTCTTTCCTTGGAAGAACATTTAGGTGGTACAGGATCAGAGACAGATGCTGTCAGTAGCTCTAATGGCAACGAATTGAAGGCTATAGCAGTGCTGGAAGGATGTAGGTTACTAGAGACTGCACATTTCTTTAGCATTTAGCAAGAGAGTCTATTATTCCAAAAATAATAATAATGACAATAGGGAGATTCCTATAGTATCGTCAGCTAGTACAATAATAGTTCTTATCCTTTGTGACTAGAAGATTTCATAGAGGAAACCCAGAATATTGTTTCCACTCAATGGCATACTGTCCTCAACATTCACCGTTGTCTTCATTTTCTACTGAAGAGGTGAAAAGACCTAGCAGCAACTTGAATAATTCAAAAACATATCTATCTATCTATCTAAATGCATGGATACATATCATAATCACCGTTGTCCTTCGTTTTCTACTGAAGAGGTGAAAAGACCTAGCAGTAACTTGAATAATTCAAAAACATATCTATCTGCCTGCTATCATAATCACCCTTGTCCCTCGTTTTCTACTGAAGAGGTGAAAAGACCTAGCAGCAACTTCTATATATATTTAGGAAGTAAGAAAAAGGCCTCTAAACTAGGCCAAGCAAGGGTATCTATCTATCTACCTAAATATATATATATATTTAGGAAATGAGAAAAATATATATTTAGGAAGTAAGAAAAAGGCTTCTAAACTAGGCCAAGCCAGGGGCACACCCAACCTGAAACCTAAAATTACACAATGCCCAACAAGAGGACAAGACTAGGCCTCGTCTATGCTCTCTTTGCAAGCTCAGTGTATATCAAATTTAAAAATTCCTAGAATCTCCTAGAAGGAAGCTTTTCCTTTAACTCTCAAGGCCACAAACTGGTGAGACATCTTATTTTTGAGAATACGGTGGTTGGTTCTCTCTTCCATTCTCCTTCTGCCCATCCAAATTCCCCAGCACAATCAACAGCTTTCGTTTAACCATAACCATGTCTTGAAAACACTTCTAATAGATAAAGTTCACTAAGTACCGAGCTATAAGACCCAATCAAGAAAACTCAGCAAGGTACCTAATCGAGTCCAAGTTACAAACTCTTAAACTACAGTGGCTACCAGATTATCCTTCTTAACTTAGAACTTAGGAATGGCATATGATAGAATACCAAACATGGAAAAGTTGCAATCCATCTTCATCAAATATATGGAACAATCTTCCTTCCACGATAAGGGCAAGAGATGGGTTGTCTACGGAACTGACCCTGTGACAACTTTTTTATGGCAAGACAAGGGGAGCTTCGCAAGACAAGAGCGAGACAAAAAGGAATAGCAAAAGTAGTTGTGAGAGGTATGTATAAGCATTCTTTCACTCCCCAACCAAGTTTGAAGGATTACGTTCTTTATTCAAGGAACAATTTCTAAGGGGAGGAATCTTGCACTCTTGCCTTTAATTAGAACCTCCCCCTCAAAAAAAAATCCCCAACAAAGGTGTGCCCGCTTTCATAATGTCTATCCACCCGACCTAGTGGGAAAGAGACACAAAATAGCAATGACTGCAAAATGGTCAAATTGTTAAAATGAAAATTATTAATAAATGAGAGAACATTAGAATTACAAGAGCAAGATAATCCAACACAAAAGAGACCTACGTTAGAGAACAATTTCCCAAACTTATAGATAAAGTATATGCCCAAAGAACAAAGACGTTAAAAAACAAACATCAATAAGCTTGCAACCAAAAGGGAAAGCAATGTAACAACATAAAAAAAACTAACACAAAAGAAACGCTAGCACAACAGCTAGTTTCACTCAACTTGATTAAACTCAAGCTCAAATTTGGCTAAATTTAGTTTGCAAACAAATAAGTCAAGATAAAGTTAGGCCTGGCCTATTTTGGCTCAATTAGGCTCAACTCAAGCTTGAAATGTGAATAACCAAGCCAAGCTAAGGAGAGTCCCTGCTTGGCCCCACTTAGGTTGCATTTGGATGGGGAGAAGGAAACTTCTCCTGGAGAGTACAAGTCCTATTTAGACTTTCTACTTGGAGAAAATTGGACCCACAAGATGCCAAAGTTCTCCTCCAGGAGAAGATGGTGTTCTCCACCTCCTACAAGAGGACACCATCTTCTCCTTTGTGGAGAAGATGGTGTTTAGTGCAACTGGCCACTGGGGTTGCATACAATTATGCTTCTATTTTTTTATTTTTTAAAGTTCAATAAAAAATCTCACCGGTGGGATTGAGAGTTCATTTCAAACTCAACATGTGGAATAAATTTCAACCGAAAAATCAAATCCTAACCACTTGATTGTCGAAAATCACCAAATGTCTTCGCCATTTATTTTCTAATGACACCTAGTGATTTAGACTGTAAGATTAAGGGGCTAGAATTTGATTTTTAAGCTGAAATTTGGCCCACATGTCAAGCTTGAAATGAACTTTCAATCCTATAGAATATTCTTTCTAAGGATTAATGATATTTTAAAAGATAAAAAGGGCCAACATACAACCCATATAAGCCTTTCTAAGTTCACCCAATACCATACAAACGAATCATGCTAAGGTAACATAAATCTATTACCTTGAAGAGGTAATGTTCAGTTTTGTTTGTTAAGGCCTCAGTTTGACCGAGTCTATGTATTGTCAATTTCGTTACCAAGCGTGACCATGTGTGTTGGACCTTGCCCTGGAAGAATGTGAAGATGTCGGAAGATCTACTATGCATAGAAGAGTCTACACCGAACATGTGATTGACACAGAGGTAAGTGGATTATAGTGGACCTTAGGTCAAGCCTAAACATCCTAGAAAGCAATGGTTAATAAATTGGAAATCTGAAAAATGTTTAGTCTCAGCCTCGAGGCCTCAAGCATTTTGTTGAGGCCTCAAAAATTGTCCATAACTAAGTGAAAATTATGACAGCTGAACTTCAGCGTGTGATCTCAAGGCCATCTGTCCTTTGACCAATTATCTTACAAAATATGGTAAGGAAAATCTGAAAAAGGGGGAAAGGCTACTCATGATTTCGAAATATCTTATGCCTTCCGAAATTGGCAATCATGGTTATAATTGGAAACCTTAAGAAGGCTCCTCAATCTAATAAGGGATAAAAGTCTCTCAGTGATTTGCAATCACATGCAAATCTAGAAATTCCAGAAGTTTACTCAAGTGATTGACAATCTGGAAAATTTCAAGAAGCTTCTCTTGATTTTAAAAAATATTGTGGAAACCTTTTTGCCATCACATGATTAGTTAATTGAATAATCTGATTGGCATTCATAGACATGTGGCGAATGAGTGAGCTGGTCTCTGCCTAAATATCAGTAAGATTAAAGTTTGAAATTTGAAATTTAAGTGTATTGTATTTCCATATATAGGCTCGAGGCCTCAAAGAAATCCTGGAGGCCTCGAGACTGAACTGTTGGGCAGAAACTCTATAAATACATGTTTAAGCATCGGTTTAATATACAGCTGATAAATTATAAAAACATATGTATTCTCCAGAGACTTTTCCTTCCCTAATCTCCTCACGTTCATCATCCTTTAAAGGAAGAGTTTAAGCATTCAATGCTTGTTTAATTGTGAAGATGAGGACATTCTTCTAGGTCCCAAAAACAGCAAAACCCTTGTCCTAGAATCCATATTCCGTTGTGCCAATACTCATCAAAAGATGGACCTGATCTAAAGGAAGAAGACGCAGAGACGTCTACAAGAAGAACACACATTTTGAAGAATTGTTAAGGCCTAAGAAAAGTGTTCTTTGTTTATCATTGTACGGTGGATTAGATCAGTGTGATTGAACCACCTTAAAAAATAGGTGTCAAGGATTATACCAGGGCGGTCGAACATTTCAAAACTAGGTTGTAATGTTTGGGTGTGTGATACGGAGCACCACACGAGTTTCCATATTTAGCAAGTTTCTATATTTAGATTTAGGATTTTCAACTTTTCATAATTGTATTTTTTTTCCATTTATTTGTTTAGTTCTAGTTGATTTTGTTTGGAGAAATTTAGTGATTTTACATGTAATTTGGGCTTTCTAATCATTAGAGATAGTTTGGTGTTTGTTTATTTGAGGGTATTTTAGTCTTTTTCATGTTTTTAAGTCATTATATATATGATGTAACCCCTCCATACGGGATTGACACTTAATCAATGAAAAGAACAACTTTTGCTTTATGCAAACTTGTCTCCATCGCAGCAAGCATGGTGTGAAGCCAAAGAACCCTCACGAGAAGCTGGGGAAGGCGAGAAGCTACGGAAAAAGGTGAGAATCCTCTTCCAAGATCCAGATTTTCTTCTATCTCTCTCTTCTTCTCTTTCTTCTCTTTGGTGCCCTCTCAAACCCAGCCGAAGAATCATCCTATTGTTGTCACAGATCTATTCCAGAACCCTCCTATTGCTGTCCCAGATCTGTCCCAGAAAAATCCTTGTTTACCGTCCCAACCTGTCCTAGAGCCCATCCAGACTCGTCCCGATCTGTCCCAGATCCTATCTAAACTCGTCCCAAGCCCTTCTTAAGTCCCTTATAGCCCTCTTACTGCAGCCACAAGTCCTCTTGGACCCTTCCTTAGCCCCCATACAGCCATACCTGTCCTAAACTACCATACAACCATTACTTATCCTCTTTTATCATTAAATCCTTTTTTTCCACCCTTGATACTCCCATACCCTGTTGCCTCCACTTTGTTTTTGGCATCACCTTAATTCTAAACAGTCCGAATTAGTTTCTTTTGGTGATTAATCTACTTATTTGTGGATTTAGTTAAACCCCTTTATTTTGAATGCCTTCTATTTTGAGTTGTGACTTGATTTGGAATACTACATAATTGTTCACATTAAATTGAATATTAGCGACAAATTTATATTGTTTATTACAATTATTAATTTTGAGTTTTAATTTCAGCTTTATAAATTTGATTCATATTGATTTCTTCTTACATTATAATTGCATTTAGGCATTTAGAGTTACCCTATCCCTCATCTTGCGTCAGTGTGACTCCCATACATAGTGGATTTAGGATAGCCCTAGAGAGGGTGAGTCCAACAATGGATGTAGGTTCAGGTGAACCGAACCACTATATATCATTGTGCATGTGTGGTTTGCTTTAATGGTTTGATTCATTTGTTTATCACTTGCACACACGTTTATTCCGCTGCACATATTGTTAAATTGATTTATTTTAAAAAGGAAAATAAAATCAGATCAGACCTATTCACCCCCCCTCTAGGTCTTGCATACTTCTAGTAACGGATTTTCATTATTTGCCTCAAGCGTGGTCCGACTTGTTCAATGAAGAGGTGGTAATGTCTGGAACTTCTTTTCAACGCACTTTTTGGGCAACAACAGTGCAGAGTATTGTGTGGTCTATCTGGTTAGAGTGCAATAGGAGAATTTTTCAAGGAAAAGATGGCTCTGTATCGAACCTTTTAGACATTATCAAAATTTGGGTGGCCTGGTGGACGTTTGGTTTGGCGAAGTACAGGGGCCTCTCTGTGTCAGATTTGTGTCGGGATGGGCCTCTGTTGATTACATCTCGCAACAGATAGCCTCTCGCCCTACAGATCCTTGGTCTCCTCCGCCGGTAGGATTAATCAAACAAAATTTTGATGGTAGTTGTATGCGTGAGGCAGGGCTGGTAGGTTATGGAGGTTTAATTTGAACTGATTCAGACCATTCTGTGCTCTCTTTTGCTTGTCCTCTCCCATAGGTTCTGTCGTTGAGTGGAATTATTTGCACTTTGGAGAGGTACTTTTGCAGTTGGCCAAATTAGGAGTTCCAAGGCGTATTGTCGAAGGGGATTCAAAGGTGGTTGTGGGGTGGGCTACAAGTTCTCAATGCCCGTAGCTTTATTTAGATAAAATTGAACAAAATCAGCACACTTCCTCTACCCATGATTTTCAAATAGCTTGGGCCAATCAGTCTTCAAATTCTGCCGCAAATGAACTGGCTCGTTAGGGGGTGTTTCTATCAATGGAGATTGCAACTAATCAACTGTAATTGGGAAGGCTGTTTGTTTTTTCCATCAAGTGGCCTTTCGGCCATCCTCATATGGTGTACATTTTTTCTTTTCTTTTTAATATAGTACGTTACCTTTCAAAAAAAAATTCTATTACGTTAGTTATGGTGGTATATCTTTGCCATTTGGCATGTAATGGGCCATTGGGCCCCATCCAACTAAAAATATCGACATAATATAATGCTACTCATTTAGAGCACCAAATATATTGGCAACTGAGCTTCAAAACAAATTATAAATGTACTCCCTCTGTCCCAAAATACTTGTCCTATTTCGAAATTTTTTATTTTTCAAGGATCGTTTTCACGAGGAGCGCGCCAAAAGGCTATTAATAGATTCTCTGAGTCAATACAAACGTGAAGCAAAAAAAATGAGGTCTGAGCGGTATCTCGTTGTGTAGATATTGTCGATCGGGTTCATCCACAAAAGCTCAATAATGTTTTCTAACTATGCATCAATGGATGATTGAGACGATGAAAGTCGAAGGTGAAATTAATTACATAATGCACTTTTGAGCAAGTCAAAAACTTATAAAAGGTCGGCTTCCCATCATGTTAAAATGCGATTTGGAGCACATCGAGAAGGTTAAAGCTTTGATTTAATGTGAAAATAAATTAATAGGACAAGTAATTTGGGACAATTCCAAAATACATATAGGACAAGTATTTTAGGACGGAGGTAGTATTATATACATGAACAAGCGTATCAAGTATTATTAGCGTCTCTCAAATAAATAAATAAATTGAAATGTTGAAATTTAGTGTCAATGAATTCAAGTAGAAAACCAATAAAGAACAAAGGGTTCAAAAGAGCAAAACGAGAAGAAATGGCTACAACAACTAAAAGCAAGGAAAAACAATTGAAATCAGCAATAAAAAAAAACTAATAAAACTAAATCATGCTACTAAAGAAAGGTCTCCACCTTCACTAGGGTGTATTCAAACTCATTTTGAAGAATCATCATTCTTAACACAGAGAATAAACTTATAAGCTCTAAAAAATCATACTCAATTCTAATGAGTATAATTTTTTTTTTGAATGGTGTCTGTAATATTATATAAAGAATAAGTAATGAGAATAAGTATAATTGTTGAGTGGGGGGGATTTTGCAAACTTTAGTTGTGAATTACATGTCATTTGGGCTGCAATATAAACAAAACAAAATAGCTAAAATAAAATTTTGGGTTCTATTCTGGGCCATTCTAGTGTGCTTTAGCTAGAACAGGCCTATGTTGGGTGGAACAAATGAAATTGGTCCATGCCCACCTAGCCATTTTGTTCTGTATTTATTTTTGGGTTCTTTCTCCAAAACTACTCTTCAATCTTTAACTAGTTGAGTTTAAACATATCAGGGCAATTTTGCACTTTGTCCTCTTGAGTCAGCATCCCTTAAATCTCTCATTCTCTCCATTTTAGTTAGTCTCCAACCTCAACTCTAGAGTACCTCCCTCATTTTAGAGAGAAACAACACCACAAGTCACAACGCAAAAGTTTAAAAAGAAAAAAAAAAGATATGGAGAGCCAAGACACACACATATAGAAGTGTTAGGTGCAGCAGACCTAACCATAACATGGACAAGTCCTACACATCCATCATCCATTGGTGAAATTTAAAATTTTAAAATGCAGAGTTTTTCCAATAGATGATGGATATGCAAGACCCAACCTTATTATGGCTAGTTCTCATATACATGATCATTTCTCATATAAGTATTTGTGTTTTATACAGTTGTTTTTTATCTCTCATTCTTCTTTTTTTATTAACCTTCATGTCTCTTTAAAGCTTTGCCTTTGATATTCATCCTTTTATTAGGAATGATGCTATTATGACTTGAGATTACAAGTATGAGATAGATAATGGTAATTTATGTTTGAGGGCTTCTCCCATACATCATGTCTTACAACATATGTAAGCTTTTGCATGTCCTTTTTCAGCTCTTCAACCCCTTTTCAGATCTTTTTTCAAGTTTTTGAGACCCTTTTCTGTCATAGTACAGATGGATATAATGAGACGTACAAAAGAAATTTCCTTTATAAATATATTAGTGTTTAATGAAAAAAATAATTAACTAGAACTTTTATGTTTTTTTCCTTTTTTTCTTATTTTTATATTTTAACTGTACCTTAAAAATCCATTACATATGTTGTAAGACATGATGTATGGGAGAAGCCCTCAAATATAACTTACCATTAAGCATTTGCAGGTCCTTTTTTCAGATTTTCAGCCCCCCTTTCAGATCTTTTTTCAAGTTTTTGAGACCCTTTTCTGTCATAGTAAAGATAGATATAATTAGATGTACAAAAGAAATCTCCTTTATAAATATATTAGTGTTTAATGAAAAAAATAATTACCTAGAACTTTTATGTTTTTTTTTCCTTTTTTCATATTTTTATATTTTAATTGTACCTTATAAATCCATTTACATATTGTCACCCAAACTCGTACCTACAAGGTTCCATATCACTTGTCACTCCAACAAGACAATATACAAATAACACAAGTGATATGCAAAAGTAACATCAAAATCAAATACCTTTCAAATAATGATATGCCTCCATTTTATGTTTTCTATGTATTCGCTTCATTGCTATGTTTTAAAGCAACAAGAACACAAGCAACAAATGGTTTTTGCTACATATTAGAAAAGAACCATTTCCATGAGAAGTATGGGGGCCATATAATGGAAAACACACCTAGGGCCAATGGTCCATCAGTTTGGAATACTAAATTTAGATTTTAGTTTTTAGTTTCAGAAAAATTTAGGTTTTATTTTCAAAATTTTAAATAGCAGTAAACTTGAAGTCTTACATAATGTCCAATTACAAGAACTTGATCGATTCAACTCAACTCGGAGGGTCCAGCAATTCAAATCGCATAATGAAACGTTATTTACCAAAAAAGTACGAGTCTTGGGTTGAATTGCAAATCGTGCGATTCAAACCGTAAAATCGCAGAATCGTGTGATGCAAACGAAAGATACGATGTATCTGATTTTCTTCCTTTTCTTTCATTCTTCTTATTCGTTATCCCTTCCATTCTTCATTACTTTCGTTACATCGCAGCTGCACAACATCGCACGATACAGTGGGTTTACTACTTTACTCTTTTTACTTTCATCGTGGGTTTACTGTTTACAAGAGTACAACAGAGCCCTTTTACTTTGGAGTTTCCGTGAGGGCCCTCTTTAGTTCGAGAGTATTCACATGAGGGTTTTTTTTTTTCTTTTTGTTTTTCAGAGACGTTATATTTTAAAACTTTATCATCATTTTTCTATTTTAATTAAAAACATCTCTTTTATTTTCTTTTCAATCTTTTGTATCTAAACTATGTTATAAATACTAATAAATTTATTTAAATGCTTTTGATTTGGTTGTTGATTTTTTAAATTTATCAGTACTTAATATTTATATTTTAATCTCATATTAATATTTTTCTTTTTTTATTAGATATTTTTAAATTTTGGAATTTGGATAATAAAGAATTATTAATTATGATGATTTGGAATGTGAAAACTTGACTTCTAATGTACTTTAATTATAATTTGCATTGGTTTATTTTGTCAAATACTCGTGTGTTTGCATATTTGCTTATATATTATGAAAAATTGAAAAATCATCATATTATGTACTCATGTTATATTATAATTTTAGAAGAAAAAAACATTATGAATCTTATAATTTCCGATTCACGATTCACACCCCTATACTGATTTCTGATACGATTCGAGTTTGACTATATTGCTTTCTCCTAGGGCCGGCTACACCCATAAGCAAAAAAGGCAACTGCCTTAGGCCGCCACTTATAAAAATGTCCAATTTTAGTCCACACTTGGTAGCAAACCAAGGTTCTTTTCTAGACAGTGCTCAATGAGACGACCACTTGGTAGCAAATCAAGGTTCTTTTCTAGACAGTGCTCAATAAGAAGACCTACAACTCACAGATGGAGTCCCGCTCATTCGTCGAGAAAATGAGTAAGGGCGTCGACTTTTATTTCAAATCACACATCGCTGAAACTGCCTCAAACCTTCCATTTATTTAACCATTCATCTTACCTTACGCCTAGATTCTTATCTCAATATGTTACTATTCTCTTTCCTTTTGTTCTCCATGACCCTTAAACTTATGGGTTGTAAGAATTGAAATTTTAAAAAAGAAATAAATTTGATTTTAACAAAACTTGAATACAAAAATTTAATTAGTAATTTTGCATCTTAAAAAGCAAGAAAAATAATTTTAGATAATTTTTTTTAATTATATATAATTAAAAGTTTTAATTAAATGATACTTATAATAATATGTTAAATACCAAGAAGGCCCCATTTAGAATTTTTGCCTTAGGCCTTAACTTATGTTGAGCCGGCCCTTTTGTTCTCCATGACCCTTAAACTTATGGGTTGTAAGAATTGAAATTTTAAAAAAGCAATAAATTTGATTTTAACAAAACTCGAATACAAAAATTTAATTAGTAATTTTGCATCTTAAAAAGCAAGAAAAATAATTTTAGATAAATGTTTTTATTATATATAATTAAAAGTTTTAATTAAATGATACTTATAATATGTTAAATACCAAGAAGGCCCCATTTAGAATTTTTGCCTTAGGCCTTAACTTGTGTTGAGCCGGCCCTTTTGTTCTCCATGACCCTTAAACTTATGGGTTGTAAGAATTGAAATTTTAAAAAAGAAATAAATTTGATTTTAACAAAACTTGAATACAAAAATTTAATTAGTAATTTTGCATCTTAAAAAGCAAGAAAAATAATTTTAGATAAATTTTTTTATTATATATAATTAAAAGTTTTAATTAAATGATACTTATAATATGTTAAATACCAAGAAGCCCTATTTAGAATTTTTGCCTTAGGCCTCAACTTATGTTGAGCCGGCCCTACTTTCTCCAATAGGCTTGAGTTTGTACATTTTTTTTTAGTTTGTACAATTTTGGCATCTATTGAATAAGTTATTTTTTTTTTGGAAAATGAATATCAATGCATTTTTTGCTTAGGAGTTATTTCTATTTTTGGTTTTTTAAAATCCAAGTTGATGTTCAACAAGCTACCTCTCATTGTGCCTATCAGAGCCATCTCTGATCTTCTACTTACGTAACCAAACCACCTCAAACAAATTCTCTCAATTTGTCTTAGGATTAGAAGTCTCTTGTATTTTTTTATGTTGGTCTACATGAGAGGAATTTTCCTATATGTACTAAAGTAATTTAACTAGAAATAAGAAGAAGATGAGAGCCAGAGGATGATTGGCTTTTGTTTGAGAAGAAATTTGTGTAGAACATACAAAGTGGATTTTGAAGACCATACCAAAGTTTTAAAGGACATCTAAGGGTTGAAAACTAAGGATTTTTTAAGTTTATATGTTTGGAGCTTCCATATTTATACTGCCGACTGTTTTATGGCTTTTTATCCATTATTTAATATCATTTTCTTTCTTTTCAATTATTTCTATGGGTTTTTCAATTAGAGAGGTTTGAGTACATCAAAACTAAAGCTAGGAATGCACCAAAGCTCATGTCAACAATGTCTCGTAGTCTCACATGTCAAAAATCTAAATGAACTCACACTCAAATTGATGCAAAAAATGGGAGTGAGATGTGAGGTTTTAGGTAGCAAGGAGATCATATAGGCAAGAGGTGGAGGTGGTGGTGGTGGTGAGCGCACACACACACACAAACACAAACATGCACACGCACACATAGAGGAGCATAGCTTAACACCATCTAATCATCCTGTGCTTTTGAGCTTGAAATTTGTTTTAGAATTTCAAGCACAAAACTAGGATGATAAGATGGGGCGAATAAATGAAACATTCCCAAGCCCTCTATCCATGTTTCCCCCACAAATCCCACCCAACATATCAAACTGTAAGGAGTCCTGACTGCAGTTTTCCTTACGTAAATTACCCAACAACCACAAGAAGGAAAGATACATTACTGCTTTTCCCCCTCATGACTCATCGATCAATTTGGCTGACACATGCAATCCATTGGGCATCGGAAGAGCTTCAACCACAGAGTTGGATATGTCCATCCAATAGTTGTTCTTAGTTCATTTACCTTTAGAGGAAAAAAAAAAGGGAAAAAAGAAGAAAAAAATGATCCAAAGTCCAATTGATGGGGAGTCAACCCAATACGAGTTCTGGGATTATCATAATGCATCACTCCCCATTTTACGACCCGTTTGAAACCCTAACTGAAACAATATCTCTTGCAATCTGAATGGAAGTAATACTTGCGTACATTAATTAAATAATTGAACAAAATAATTTGATCTGCATCATCGCATGAAAATAACAAGAAGCCCAGAAATAGATAACAACAACAGCAACTGGAAATAATGAAATAAATAAACAAACTAAAAGGTTACCTGATCCGAGGATATCCTTGAGATAGTCGGCGGATGGATCGGTTTTTCCTCCCAAAACAGCGAGCAAGTATGCAGCTATCACCTTCATTTCTGTCAATAAGGTTGAATGGAAATTATAAGAATATATGGAGGTCGAAATGCCAAGAAGAAGAAGAATATCTGCGCCCCAACACTTGCAAAACCAGTACAGTGCAGATAATAAGGCGTTGAGAGGGAGAGAAAGAATACTTGCGTGCCGTTGGATTGGAATTGTACGGCTAAGATGATTCTACCGTATAGGAAATGGGAGAAGACGCTTAGGTTTTAACAGCGAAAAACTGATCTAAATTATTTTATAAACTATATTAAAGATTGTTATATATTAATTAAAATAAAAAATTTAATTAAATAATTTTTGTTTAGTCAAATTAAAATGTTTAAATCAATTGATCATAAATGTTTAATAAGTTTTTAAGTTCTTACATTAGTAGATCTTTTTAATTTAGCCGAACAAAATTAATTATTGATAAAAAATATTTCAATCATCTATTTTATTTAGTTTAAATTATTTAATTATAAATATTTAATAAAAACAATGTTTTAAATTTTATTTTAGTAACTATTTTAAATTTTGGTAAGACTGTTAAACTTCATGTGATTAAAATTGAATATTTCAGCTCGGTGTATCAATGTTGAATAATCACGTTCTATCCAAGTGTATAAATGGAATTTTTTAATAGAAAATTTTAATTTTAAACCAGAGATAATGAGAAAGGGATCAAAGAGAGTCTCGACTGTTATATATATATATATATATATATATGTATTTGCATCTCACGTGACTAACCTTAAAAGCAGGTATAAACCTTGCCAGATTTAACCACCAAGTTAACCCCTCAGTTTTAATTTTTGTGTGATATTTGATTATTAATTAAGGTTTGATATTAAAATATAATATACAATATAGTAATTTAAAATATTTTTGTCAAAAGTTAAATTAAGAAAATATTAGATAAAAAACTGTCATGTATTATATTTGAAAATAAAAGATCAAGGTTTAGTACGAATAGCTTCAATGCTTTTTTCAAAAGAAATTTATTACGAAAAGAGATACTTTGAAAGAAGTCTCAATTTTTTATTTACTTTCAAAAAATCCTATTATAATTCTATATTTTGAAAAAAAAAATCCAAACTTTCCATGAACTCTTTGAAAAAAACACTCATTACTCAAATTTAGCACATGTTATATAATTTAAATCTATCTAATTCTAAGGGCTTAGCTTGATGGTCATATTCCCACCTTTGTATATAGGAGGTCTTGGGATCAAGCTCTCTTCAACACAAAAAAGGGCCACTTTCCATAGTATTTTGTACTCGGATACCTTGCTCTTAAAATAAAAAGGATTTAAATCTATCTTTTCAGATTTAAATCTATCTTTTCAACTTTGGTGTTGGAAATAGTTGAATTATCACATTATATCTATACAAAATAAAACAAGAAATCTAAATTTACCAAAGTACATAAATTTAAAGGCATTTAACATTTTTAGCCATTTGATTTTTCAACTCTTATTATTAATTTCATGACTTTTAATTATATGGATGAAATTCTTATGTAAGGTTGAATTTTAATATTTTAGCTAATTTAGAGATACCCTTGAATTTACTATGTTTGGGTAGGGCTAAAAACTCTATTAAACTTTAATTTATTAAAAAAAATCTTCTTATACTTCATCAATTTTAATCTAACATTTTTAAAATTATAGTTGCATATGTCTTTTAATCTATCCTCTGAGACTATTTCAAATTTGAACTGGACTATCCTTTGATATTGTTGCACTGCCATTAATACTCCCCCGCAAACTCGACTGTGGAAAAACGACGAGTTTGGAACTAAGCAAGGAGAATCGTTGCTTCGTGAGCCCTTTAGTGAAGATATTTCATAGCTGGTCTGAAAAAGATACAAACTGAATCCGATGAGAGCCAGCAGTGACACATTCCCATATGAAGTGGTAGTCAAGCTCAATGTGTTTTATTCTGGCATGGAAGACAGGATTGGCTGCCATACACGTGGCACTGATATTATCATAAAGAAGTATAGACCGCAAGCGAATGAGAAAATCAAGTTCGCGCAGAAGGTGATGTATCCAAATGGTATCAACACAAGTGAGAGCAAGGGCTCGAGGCAGCGTCCAAGCGAGAAACAGAATACTGAAGACTTTGGCTGGGTTGCAAGTTTTCAACGTTGAGAATGGAAGCGGCACTGAGCAGGAGAAGGAGTCACTGGGCTGATCTGAACAGCCAATGGAAGAAGGATCTTGGAAAAAAAAAAGATTAAGGAACCCACAGGTAGATCGACTCAACTCTGATACCATGTAGAAAATTGAAAATCCAGTACTCATCTATCATTAACACTTAGTATAAATAGGATTACATACCTCAATTAGGAGGAAGAGATCAATTAGAATACAACCTCTTTGAGAACTAGATCAAAAGGATTAGAATAAGAGAGGGTTCAAATTTGAACTGGACTATCCTTTGAGACTGTTGCACTGCCGTTAACAATTGATTTCTTGATCTTAGATTAGATATTTTTAAGACCAACGTTTTCAAGTCCATGTGCAAAGCTCCCTATTTACACTAGGTAAAACTATAGAGAGTAGTTCTTTAGGGAGAATAAGAATTGAACTTAAAGACCTCCCACTTGTAGAATTGAGTTCTTGGCCATCACTTCAACCCCATTGAGTTCTGAACTTTTATATTTTAACTAATTTAATTTTAGTTTATGTTATATGGAGGATACTAAAAACTATGTCTAACTTTCATTTTAAAAATGACAGATGAAAATTGTATATAAAATATTTGCAATTGCCCTCCCTACAAACTCAAAATATTTGCAGTCATTGTATTGACAATAGGGGTAGATTAGTTACATAAGGGTAGATTAGTCTTTTCCACAAGGGTTTGTTTTAGGGGTGAAACTTGGGTTGGGTTTTGGCCCGACCCGACTGACCCAACCCGAAAATAGTGTGGGCTGGGTTATAGAAATTGTAAACTCGGGTCGGGTTGGGTTAGGAAAAAAAAAACCCAACTAAAATTCGGGTCGGGTTGGGCTGAAGAATTTAAATTTCAACCCGACCCGAAAAAATCCGACCCGGAAAAACCCTACCCGAATTCATAACTTAAATAAAACCCTACGCCCTTTCCACTTCTGTTTTCCCTCTTTCTAAAATCGATATCCACCTCTTCCGCTTCCTCTTCCTCTTCCCCTCTTCCCCTCTTTTGAAAATCGGGCTAACTTGGGCTAAATCGGGCTAACTTGGCTAACTCGGGCTAACTCGGGCTAACTCGGGTCGAGTCGGGTCAACTCTCGGGTTGAGAGTATTAGCAATTCGGGTCAGGTTGGGTTGACATATTTGGGTTTGCAATTCGGGTCGGGTCGGGTCGGGTTCAATTTTTTTTTACATGGGACAAACCCAGCCCGCCCGACCCGAGTTTCAGCCCTAGTTTGTTTGTATGCGTAATTCTTTCTATTATTCTTTTCATTATGTGATTAAGAGAAATCTTTCATATCAGAGCCGCCCTTTTCTTGCATTCTCAGTATCCTCTTCCTCTTTCTTGATTTGCAATCCAATCTCCCGTCGTGAATCAGATCCCTACTGCCTTGGATCCCATTTTTATGTTATACAAATATATAATTTAAATTTTTCCTTTTTTCTTAAGATAATTGATGGATTTTAAACATTTAATATTAAAAATAAAGATAAACAAATAATGAATCTCTTCTTTAACCTAATAAAAAGTACAAATACAGTTTAAAAAATAAAATTAAACAACAACAAAGTCAAGTTTGAAACATGGTTTTGAGTTTCTATGCTTTTGTCTAATAGTGTTTTGAAAAAATCATAAAAACAAATAAATATGTGAAATTTATGTAATAATGCAGTCGAGTTTTGAGTCCCCAAATCTTTCAAATGGGAAGTCTCATACTCATACACAAGTCTAAGATTATGAAGAACTGGTACTATATCATTAGGTCTCTAATTGCCAACCCACCTTCATTCATTGACTTACATATTTCCTCCCACTAGATATCCCCAATTGCCTTCATCTCTAAATCCTCTTTCCAAAGAAATCTTCTATATATTCTATAACATTTTTAGATCATGGCAATGGGATTTTATTTGACATGAGCTAGTAGCATAGTATTGTTGAGAGAGATGCTTGCTTGACCAAGTTTGACTCGGTTCAACATGGGTTGATCTCTATCCAACCAAACCTTCTCGAAAGTTTGATCCACAAGTCAAATTTTAAAATATTGGAGTGACCAAAACTGATCGAAGTTGACTCACTTGACAAAGGATGCATGAGTGCGTGCTACACAAGTTAGAATCGAAGGATGATCACCAGGCTTATGACAAAGATATCAGAGACCTTTTTCAAAACAACATTGCACCAAAAAGGAGAGATAACTCCCAAGGAGCTAAGACATGATGCAACAACTTTATAGGCTGAAGTAATATGAAGACTTCATTATTTGAAAGAGAACATGAAGAGAAAGTTTGCTATAGTGGAAAAATGGACATATCATACATGAAGATACACAGCATATGCACAATTATAAAGGATTAAGGAAGATTCTCTCCTCTGGAAAAAAGTATCCCAAATAAATATGTTTAGATTATGTATAGGACATGCACAAAAGACAAAAACAAGTATAACAACAAGGTCCAGAGAAAGATTGATACTTTCTTTTCCAAGAAATAAGTTTTTCATGAAATTGCTCCATAATCAAATCCCATAAATTCAATTTAGGTCAAATCAGACACCTATAGCAAGATGATGAAAAAGGCCCACAATTTCTTAGATTTTAGAAAAAGAAGAATCACACCTTTTGAAAAGGTTGGATCAAGACAAAAAAATTGATAATCGACTACAAGAAATTGACACTTTCTTTTTGTCCTCAATGTGAGCAAACAAGAATAGACTTTCTAACAGCTTGGATCTATTGAATATGACATTTTTCTAAATTTTCCTCACCCACTTGACAATAAGGTTTCTCTTTCCCTCTCGAGATAAAAGAAAGGTGGAAATAAAAAAGATAAGTTTTCTTTGCATATTGAGACTTTTTGCTAACTTGTTTCAAAAAATCTTAGATCTCCCACTCACCCTTGATTAGTGCGCCTTCAGAGATATGTAGTCGTCATATGGAGACTCAATTTGATTATTTAAACCTAAGGACTAAGACTTTCTAAACATTTTCCAACAAAGTGTGTACACACTAAGTTGCCATCTATTTAGTTCACATTACCAATGTACAAGTGTTGAACACTTTAAACCTACATGACCACACCAATGCATGTATGTACTTATCTGACTAGTCCAATAGAAATTTCATTTGCAAATAGTTAGAAAATATAGTACTCATGCAGTACATTTTTAAAAATCATTTTTGGAAATCCTGCCTGATTGCAAAGTCGAGCCATCCACGATACAGCATCTCAGCTTGGTCAAATATGGAAAGCCAATTTTCTAGAGTGTGACTGAAAGAAAAGTTGATGCAGGTTCTAAAATTTAATTTGAGAAAACTGAACCACCCCATTATGCATGAAAAAGATTTTGAGCCCAAAACCAAATGCCTGTGATCAGCTCTGGTTACGTTTCAATGAACAATCAACTAAACCTCTATAGTGAGTGAGAGATGTCACAGAATGTTCCTTCCAAGGCAAGGAAGAAAACATATATTATGAATTTACAATGCCGAAAAGCATCCATCAGAAAGCAACTGAAAACTATCATATACTAAACATATTTACCCAGATATTGATGCAGATCCTACAAACAGTCATTTGGGTGATGTTAAATTTTGAGGAATCAAGCAGGAGAGTTTCCGAGAAGTTGAAGGTGTGGGTGGTAACCTTGGGGAGAGATTCGTAAATTCCAGAGCTTGTACCCTTAACTCCTGAGGATAGTCATTAACACATCCAATTCTTGGACCGGCTCCTGTCGACCATTTTGAAGAAAGTTGATGCCCCAACTGGTATGAACTTGTGGCTTTCTTGGAATTGATTCTTTGCAGCACTGCTTTCTTCGACACTTCTGCTCTTGGGCTTTGAAGACCACCTGATAATGTCCTTTTGTAGCAGCTACCTTTGGTTTCATCATCTCGCATCTTGGTTTGTGCACTTCCAGATTGTTCCAAAAATACATCTTCCATCACTTCACCAGAGATTCTAAGCTGAGGAGGTTCTGAAACTGCTGGGGCTTCAGTCACCTTTTCATCTTTAGTTTCACCCACGTCATCGTAGTACTCTTCTTTGGATGATGAGCGTATCTATATCAACTCGACATAATTATACTCATTGTCAAAACCAATTTCTGCTTAGATGAATTATACATTCCCGATGAATCAATAAAAGAATGATGAACACAATGCACCCATTCCTTAAACTACTTCCATTGGTAAAATATCCAACCATTGATCCAATGCAGTGGGAGGCAAGTGTCCCAAATCTACACATTCTTGACTTTTCAATTTCATTTTTCTTTTAAAGAAAATACCATCTATTATTAATATATGAATAGTATGTTCAACATAGTATTAATGACAATCATTAAAAGGAATATCCAGTACCCCCTGGTGCTAGCAAATCCATGATGTCATCTGATGCTATCCTAGAACACGAATGAAGAATGTACATGAGGATGATGCAATGCCATGAATTTCATTTACAATTCAATTGGAATCCCTCCCCCTAGGTCCCAGTTCTGAAAAACAAACTATAAAAAAACTGTGTAGAATCCTCCACAATGGGGACTACCAGATAATGGTATAGATGAGCAAACTATAACACCAATTTCAACTGACGACATTAGGACACACTGCTCTGGACATCCTGATGCATCAGGACTATAAATTGATTCTTCAGTAGTTCAAGCTGAAGTAGTATGGATTGCATACTGTCACATCTGGGAAGCAGCACGAAGAGGAAGCATACACTAAAACAAAGGATATGAATTACACACCTGAATTTCATTACGGCTAACTCCATTTTCTGCAAGGTAGGATAAGAAGCTCTCAAGGTTCTCATCAGTAGGACGGTAATGCCCACTGTATGCCCAGATAGCCTGCAAAAATGCAAGATTGAACCAAGGAACTACATCATTCCCATTTCACTCCTCTTTCCATGCCCAATTACGTAATGAAAGTCAAAAGAGACCCATATACTCCACTCCTAAAGAACCAGCCACTCAATCAGAATCTTCTTTTTATCAGTAAGAAACAGTATCAGTCTTTATCATTAAACAGTTTGATCAAAACAAAGCTTGATGCAGTGCAGCCCAACTGGGCCTTGGCCCGGTCTCGAGCCAGGCCCAGTTTCAAGCAACCCAGCCACAACTTACATTTTTTTAAGGGTCTTATAACCCTACAGAAGGGAGGAGGATACGATCGACGAATACAGAAGAAAAGAAGGAAGAAAGAACACGGAGGAAGAACGGAAGCAACCCTGCCGAGTACGTGAGAAGTGACGGCGATAGACAGGGAGAAGAGTGAGAAGCCACCCTTTTTCAGGAACCACTTCCTCTTCCTCCTTCCTCTTCTCTCTCCTCTTTCCTTTTTCTATTTTTGTTTTTCTCCTCTAGCCATCGCCATAACCCCATACCCATCCCTGCCCTTTTGCCACCCTCTCTAGTCTCCTTATTGACCCGTGACCAGTTCTTGATTGTTGAACCCGATATCAGTCAGGATTAATTAGTTGCTCAAGTTCCCTTTATTTCCCATTAAGCACATTATATTATTTGCATTTGCATGTTTATGTGTGGTAAATTCTATATTAATTAATTGCAAATATAAACTGGAGTTTAATTTAAGCCCATTTTAGATTTAGAGTGCATTATTTTTCATCCTTTTTTAATTTTTAGAGAACCACATTAGGCATTTAAGGTTACCCTATCCCCTGTCCTGCGTCAAAGCTACTTGATCAATGAAATTTCTTACTCAAGATTCTTCAATTTAAAATCTTAAGGATAATATTCATGACAAAAATGATTTGGATGCAACATACACCTACTTTTAATATGTAAACACCATTATAAGGAACCATTTCCCCTCTCAGAAACCCATGTATCTCATTTCATATTTCTCAAATTCATTTTACACTTCTATGCAGAAACTATTAGAATGGTGCAAAAACAAGATTCTTGCTCTAATGCAGCATCGTTTTCCAATCTATGTGAGTATGCAACTATGATATATATGGGGGAAGGGGGGTTCGAATTGGGTGATACACCGTAAAAACTGTATGTGTGAGACAAACCATTCAGTGATCCAATATGATGGGATTGATGCGAGTGGTGTAATGTCTATTTATTCTACAATGCAACCTAAGACTCCAAGGACGGTCATGAAAAACATAGACATGAACATTGAGAGAGCACAATTATAAGCAGTTTCCTCAACAGCCATTCTATACATGTGCAGACTACCATTCAATAATACAGAAATGCAATAATACAGATTATTCATCAGATGTTACGATGCACAGATACAGATATCGGTATGGAAATGTCAAGGGGAGTACATGGAATTGAGTTGTACAACAGCATACCATATGGTGAGGGTGTAATATTAAACTATACACAAGTAGTGTGTGACTTCTTGTTTTCTTTTAGGATTAGATCAAGTTATGCAGCGGTGTACCATATGCAGACTAATCCAAACAGAACAAAAAATCAACACTCAATCTATGCTCCACTGCTGGTGTATAGTTTAATATACACTTTCCACATATGGTACACTCCTGCACAACTTAATTCCATGTAGACTCCTTGATAGAAATAATTATCAGAATGGGGAAAACACTTCACTTTTCCAAAATCCAAAATCAGATTCACATATGGGTGTCCCATATATACATGAGAATTTGGCCCCATTACAAAGACTATCTACATGAGATTGCAATCTCACTTTTTTCACAGCCAGATGTCTTTCTATATGTTGTGAATGAATTCTATTGTAGATGATACATTATATCTGATATTAATTAATTCATATTTATGATTGAGGTTGCTGATATTTTATAATTTTGATCAACATCATCATAAACCAAAATCCCATCTCTTTGGAGTTAGCTTTACAAGGTTCTTCTCCATTTGACCCTATCATAACCAAACCATCAGTCAATCAACAATCTAACATGTCCTTCTTTATCCCTTCCTTCCAAGTTTTCAGTAGTCGCCCTCTTCTACTACTGCCTACGATATGTTTAGTCTTTTACTAACATGACAAAACCACGTCAAACGAGTTTATCTCAGTTTGTCATCTATCTCTTTAATACGTTTGTTTCTAACTTTATCCTTTAGAGTTGATCCACTCATCCAATGTAGCATACACATTTCCGCAATCTTAACTTTGTCTATTTTGTCTTTTTTGCCCAACACTTCAGTCCATAAAGGATTATAGATCCAACAGCTGTTTTATGAAATCATCATTTTTGGCGAAAAAAGTGTCTTTTATCGCATATAATTCCACTAGTTTGTCTACATTTTGCCCATCTCGCTCCTATCCTATTAGATATATCCAAGTCAAAACCTTTCAGAGATTCTACCAAAGAGCCTAAGTAACTAAACGTATCATAACGTGCAAGTAAGTCATTTTCAATTTTAACCGGGTTGCTCTCACTGTCGTCAAGCACTCCAAAGTTCGTTCCATGTAATCAGTTTTAGTTCTATTAATTTTCAAATCATTTGATCCTACCGTTCTCCTCCATGATTCTATCCTTGTGTTGAGTTGTTGTTTCGTGTCATTAATTAATACTATATCACATGCAAAAAGCTTACACCATGGCACTTCATCTTGGATTCTTGATGTTACGTCGTACATGATTGGCGCAAATAGGTAAAGGCTTAAAGCAAATCCTTGATAGAGTCTCACTCCAGTGACTTCTCTCCACAAACAGTTCTGCTGTTAGTTGTTGCACCATCATACATATCCTTAAATAATCTCAACGTATTCATTAGCGATGTATTTATTTTTCAAGTTTCTCTATATTAGTTTCCTTGGCATTCTATTGTGTACCTTTTCTAAGCCAATAAAAATCATATAAAGATTATTCATTTTCTTCTTAAATATCTATATGTTGTCTTAGTATAAAGATACCTCTTGTTGTTGACCTCCTAACATAACGCAAATTGATGTTTAGATATACTTAGACTCTTGTCTTAGGCAGCCCCCTCTACTACCCTTTCTTAAAGTTTCATTGTGTGACTCGTGAATTTGATTGCTCGATACTTAAGACAACTTCGAATGTCTCCTTTCTTTTTATAAAAAGGGACTGTTGTGTGACTCGTGAGTTTGATTGCTCGATACTTAAGACAACTTTGAATGTCTCCTTTCTTTTTATAAAAAGGGACTGATGTGCTCTTGCGCCACTCATCAAGCATTATTTGATATTTATAATTCATATTCTATTAGTGTGTATTTTTTTTTCAAATTTTATATTAAAATCCATTGAAATGGCCAAACAACGACGTCCAAATGCATCAAAATTTCCGAGAAATTTTTAAGAACTACCAAACATCAGTGGTTCGACTATGACAAGATTTTAACCCGACAAACTTAGAATCTAACTTAGCGGCATTTGAATATGATAGGTTCATAACCTTATAATTGCCAATACATCTTTAGGTATGAAATGACATCATACATCATCCTAAAAGTGGCTCTACAAACAAAAGTTCAATATAACCCCAAAATCAGCATGAAGCAACAGATTAACACCAAAAATAATTTTTATGTCCCATCCTTGGGACAGAATCACTAGTCTTACTCATCCCATATACATTACCTTAATCTTCCCTTTCTCTGCAGTTAGTCTTCCAGCTGCTAATGTGGCACCTCCAGCCAGGAAGCTGGAATGATGAAATAGCCCTTTCTTTTTCTGCATGCAGCTAACATGTCAGATGGTCTTCTAATAATGGTCAAGAAGAAAACTAATACAAGCATGAAATAGTTGTTGCAACTTCCAAATCCAAAATGAGATAGCCAGTAGTTTGCATGTGGATTGTAGAAAGCGGTACCCAACCCAAAATTGGATGCAGTCCATAGCCCCTTCAGGAGCCAAATTACACTAAAGTTGTTTTTTTTTTAATGACGAAGAAACCTAAGACACCAACTCTCCCTGAGTAACCCGCCAAAAATCAACCTGCATACAGACACTCAAGACTCAAATCTGGGATGTCTGGTTCTTGAGCCAGAGCACCTGCCAGTTGAGCTACCCCGTGCGATGTCAATTTACACTAAAGTTCCGGACTAAAATTGTAAGGCCACTGAAGTGGGTCACTCATATGCTTTCATAGCAAATGCAATATCCAACTAAAAGGTTGCTTTCCCCAAGACTATTACCTGACCAGCATAAAGTGTCTGTGAGGTGCTCATTACAAAAATCCATTTTCCCTGTTCTGATCCTGTGGCTGTATCAATTGGTTCCTCTGTTTGTTTGTGCACTATCTTCCCTTCTTTAGGTACATATTCATAGTGCTCTCTTTCTTGCTGAACATGGTAAAGAGAAGACGGTAAAGAGGTTACAAGAAAGAAGACAAATATTAGTTGCATATTTTCAAAAAGATAAATGTTATGATGAAAAACTCAAGTAGTTCACTCAATCAAGAAAAGAAACCAGCAACTCTAAAGGTTAGAAACAATAACATGACTACTCAACAGTTTAACATGATTCATACGAATTGAAAGACAATACATAAGAAAACTGATGCGGAGCACCACACGAATTTCCATATTTAGCAAGTTTCTGTATTTAAATTTAGGATTTTCAGCATTTCATGATTGTATTTTTTCTTTCATTTATTTGTTTAGCCCAATAGGTGGTTTTGTTTGGAGAAATTTAGTGATTTTACATGTAATTAGGGCTTTCGAATCATTGGGGGTAGTTTGATATTTGTTTATTTGAGGGTACTTTGGTCTTTTTCATGTTTTTAAGTCATTATATACGTGATGTAACCCCTCCATACATGATTGACACTTAATGATGAATGAAATTGAAGTTTTCTTCCGGTGCTTGTGGGACAAAAATAACTTGGGAGTGATTCCTTTGGCGTGAAGCCCTTTTAGCGTGAAATCTAGAGTGAGGCTACCATCTTTCCATCTTCAGATATTCTTCTTATACTTCTATCTCTCTCCTCTCTCCTCTCTCTTTTCCTTTTCTTCTCCTTGAATTGTTGTCCCAGATTATTCCCAAACCTGTCTCAAATCTGTCCCAGAAACAACTCCAAAACCTTCCTAAGTCTGTCCTAGAAACAACCCCAAAACTAGTCTCAAATCTGTCGCAAAACATGTCCTAGTTCAGCCCCAGATCTGTCCCAAAACAGCCCCAAGACCAGTCCCAGTTCTATCCAACATCTGTCCTAGACCTATCAAATCTGCTACTACATTTAGATCTGCATCTTAGACCTGTACAACCCTCTTCTTAACCCTTTTACGGTTGTTCTACACCTTTTCCTGTTGCCGTTATTAATTGATTAATTAATTTCAGCCATATTAAATTTTAGGATGCATTATTTTTATTTAAATTTAGGCATTTAGCGTCACTCTTGTCCTGCATAAAAAGTTGTCATTCATCACCCACCGAAATAGGGAAAAAACACCTTAGGTGTAAGTGGGTCTATGAAAATTGGATAATCCAAACCCATGATCTAGTAGGACCTGCCTCCTTAGATAGACATGCCCATAAATCAAATTGGCAGGACAACTTCAATTGATGTCATCAACTAAATGGTTAAGAAACATAGAAAAGGTAACATTCGATATAGAAAAATAATTATAGGTGAGTGTGATCTTTCAACTATTTTGTGGTACGCTCTATCCATGGTGGTACCCATCAGATCATTCTGGGTCACTAAACCACTGTCCACAATGTACAACAAAAGTCACATCTATAGGTCTAATATCATATAAGCCCCTTCGATTCCATGCCAAGAGGATGACATTAGTTTCTATTTGGTTTCTGAGTTTCACATTCCAAACAATCCTTTGTAAACAATGAAATGGATCAGAAATAATTATCAGGTTTGGCAAAAAATAGAAAACATTTTTTTTTTTAAAATTGGTATTAAAAAACTTCAAATTTAACCCACAGTCCAACACAAACTATCCAAACTGATACAACATGGGAGACACATGCAGTGTCCAAGACGAACACAACCTCTAGAAGCCTGAACCCACATCAAACCAATGCATTAGCATATTGAAAATGTTGTATTAAGTAGACCATGATTTGAGAATTCGGGGCATTCAAGATCCTAAATGTGCATTGATCTTGTATAAGTGTTGCTCTCTTCCAGTTGTTTCCTATTTTTGGATTCTCTTTGAGGATATATTGGGGTGTTGGGCTGTTTGTTTTGCTGTGTTTTGTGCTTCTTTTGTATTTGCACCTTTGGTGCCTCCTTTTCCTTTATAATAACCATTTCAAAAAAAAAAAAAGATCCTAAATGTGCCATGTGACTTGTGTCCCTGTTAAAACTACATATCATGTCCTTACAATTAATCATCATAGTCACTAGAACCCCACTTCTGATTTAAAACTTAATTACAAGTGAGTAGATCCAAGCAGAATTCTTCAGCACGATTTAATACCATACTGTGAGATTTGAAGTATAAATCATTGATTTCTAATGATGCTTTGCATGATCAACTTGTCAAAAATACAATGTTTTGCATGAGTATCGAATTTGAAAGCAAGCAGTGAGGAGATTACAGGTCCAAGATACTTAATGCACTGTTGTCGAAGCAATGATCTGGGGCATTTCTTGAGATCAACATCTCTACCATCTCCAATGTCAAGCCTGCAGAAAGTAGACAAGAAGCTTTCTTACTGTTGAAAGAGCCATTGATGGACAGCATGTGATTATTCATTTGAATAGACCCTCTACTGGGGGGTTGTTTACAGAATCATTTGGATATCATGCTTGTCAAGTTTGGGCCTATACAATCGTCTTAACCCACTATCTCTGACTTTAAAAGTTTGAAGGCTGAGATGGAACAACTTTTTTTGTATTAACCCAATGATGAGGAATTGGATCACTCAAATGGATTTATCAAAAGGGGTTTACCTAACATTTCACAGTAAGGGAGGTCTAGGGGTGCAAGGAAAGATTGGATCCGCCAAGCAATGGGTCCATCTTGACAAGTGACAGTGAATGTATGCCAGAGGCATGGCAGGTTCTATAACAAGAATTGAAACACGTCATTTTTCAGTTAGTCCCACTAAAAGTTTGAATACCAAGGTTTTGTGCACCCATTTTCACCACTATTCTTTGGAGCCTTGAAAAGGATACCCACAAGAATCCAATCAAGTGGATTTTTGGTGGCCCAAACAACTCATGCATAGACCATTGTCCCACCAATCTCCAAATATATCATGTATCCAGGTGGGCCCACAGGGATGTGACCTGTACATGGGCAATAAAACCTGGGTGAAACTCACATTATGATTGTGTGCATTCGGACATCTACCAATGAAGAGATGCTGGAGTGCATTCAGTAACCACAAGATCAGCAAAACACATGAAACAAGCATACTGCATTTTCAAAGAAAGAAAAAAAAAATTCAATACTCCCATCTTATCAAAAACCAGCTCACAACTCAAAATCAAAATTTCTAATATGCAAAAAGATAAAACACATAAATAATTGCACTATACTCAAATTTTGATCTTAAGTTTCAGTGGCATTCATGTATTTACATGGTCTCCATTGTTGTAACATGACTGTGTGGTGTGTGTGTGTGTGTTCTTTTTCATAAAATCATTGTAAGTAACTATTAAAGAAAAAGAGGAGAAAGGACTTTCCATTCTCAAATCTTCAATTCTTCATACCTAGCAACTTTCTCACAAATATTGATCATCTTCAAATGAGAACATTTATGACCAAACACATACAGGCACATGTTGCATGACTTTACTTCTATTATTCAGGCCATCAGTAGACCCTAAATTTATTCATTTTAGTTTATTAAGGGGATTTCTTGTGTACTTTTAAATAAAAGTTTTTGATGGCTAGAAGGGGGGGCTCTGGGCACCTCCTTTTGACACATTTGATGAGCTACATGATTGTCATTTTGGATCCAAGTGCTTTTCAAGTTTGAAGCCCATCCAATCATCCCAATTCTTGATCTTAAGGAATCCTACTTTCAAGAGCATATAACAAACATTTTAGATTGACTGGTTTGAATTATCATATGGAACCAACTTTACAAGCACCTAGATCTTAAGATTCCTTACATCTAACAAGTTTGATATGTCAAAACGTCGGAACCCCTTGACATGACCTGTTAGAAATTTTTGAAGTATTACTTTTCCAAGTATACAAGAAGTTCCAATTTAACAACAGCAATAACAAGAACAACAATTATTCCTCAAAATTAGTTTTCATTGATAAAGAGATTATTTGTTGGAGATCTTGACAATTTTTTTAACATCATTTGACTTGATATATCCATATGCATGGAGGGAGATCATCAAATCTTCCACAACAATCATCATTTTCTCTTTTATCTTTCCACTTAAATCACAAATTAGTACAAACCTTGAGAGTTATTCACTGCAAAGCAATGGATGGAGTTGAATATCTGAAAATCTAATTTCAATTTCTTAACAGTTCAAAGGTAGGAGTACTTAATTTTGCACACAATATACATATGTACACCATGAATATTAGGCAAAGGAGCAAAATATGACTGCTTAAGACACAGCTTGAAGTGTGAAACTGAAGTGTTACAAGGGGGTTTGATTACAACCCAAATAAAGGCAGAGAAAGAAATCAACTGCATCTCGACAGAAACCTACCACTAATCCATTTTTACTAGCTGATTACATTTTCTAACATAGCACACATAGTAAATAGATAACCATCTACTATATTACAAAATCAAAACTCTCAAAGATTTTGGTGTACATCCAAGTTGCGGAATAAGCATGCCCCTGAGGGACCAAATAAGCTTTTAATCTTAAAACTTATTAAGAAACCCCACGATGATGAAAGCAATGCATACAATGCTCACCAGTAGAAGAAAGGCTGACCAGCATCACCTTTGCACCACTCTTCATAATATAGATGCAAGTTATGCCCATACCGATGACGAGGATCAATCTAACAAGAAGGAAAAAAAGATCCTCAAGTATGCATCCACATAAACTAAAAATCTGAACATGGATAAATGGAAGCAAGATTCATCCATGATAAAATAAATAAATATTTTCATATGTCAACACATACAGCTTCAATCCAGTGCTGAAAAGCCAATTTCTTAGCTTTCTCATCTTTAGATAAGCCCTTACCGACCTGTCAACAGTCAAAACATGTAAACGATTCTCAATCTGAGTCCAGAGAAAAAGAATAGCCTCCAGTTATCCCAAAAAAATAAAATAAAAATGTGACACATCTGCCATTTCATCTAGGAAAGGACTCTTTTGCTGCAAATCATTGCTTTCATGCTTTTCAATGCAGCTTTATCCAATTTTGAGAAAAAAATTCAATTAGTCCATTCTTATGCTTTTGGGCATGATTTCATGTTTCTCAGAAATTGAAAAAAAGAAGCCAATTTCCTAGCCTAACAGGAAGGTTTCATTATAAATAGCCCTTAAAAAGATCATATCTGTTTGCACAAAACAAGGCACCTCTTCAATTAGAATATGCTCTTTCAACAAATATAGGAAAGAAAAAAAAATGGAAAAGAATCTTGGTTTTTAGAGCAAGGATCATCTTTAGCTCTAAATATTTCATTGTGGCATACATTTTAAAATAGGACACATGGTCTTTTTGAATAGCATATGGTCAATCAAATCATTTTAAATTTTTAATCAACTCATCTTAGGCCATAAGTTAGATTGATTTAAGAAAAACGAATTCTTTTTTAAGTAAAACCATCTATATTCCAGAGATTACGGAAAACATAATAAATGGGTTAAGATCTGGTATGTATGTAATTTAGAGAGTATCTCCTTTCATTTCTAAGAGCCTGCCTGCCCTACAGGCATGCTAAGTGTTCAATCTTGACATGTCACAAAGAAATCTCTAGTCATTTGACACAAAAGCTGCTCACTAAGATTTTTATGTTGGTGATAGATTTCACTAAAAATATTTTTACGAAACCAACAGGATAATATTTTGAAAGTAAGATCTGCTCTTCTGAAAATTTTCCTATCCCATGGGTGCTGTTTGTCATTTTTTCAGCTTATGAAAAGCCGACTCTTCTTCTATGAAACAAGGCCCTTTGATAAGAACACAAAAAACAGACTTTCCCTCTTCTTCCAAAGAATTCATTTCCCAGAGTTGGAAATTCTAATGAAGAAAAGTTGGAGATTTTCCTTGCTCAGCGAGAACACAGTTTGTTCATTTTTAATAGAAATAAAGATTTTAATGTGAACAAGAAAAACATTAGATTTCCACAGACTGATATGAGGCTGGATTTCACAGTTGGATGACATGGATGAAATCCCAACATAATTTTCTCATCAGAATTGATTTCTTTGAGGGAATAGACAAACAACCTCAGCCTCGTGAAGAGAACTATTTGCAGAATCATTGAAAAAGTAGTTGACCAGAAAGTGCCTTTTGATACACACCTAATCAAACATGCTTTACATACTTAACCGAATTAAATGGGAGATATGGATAAATATGATTTAAACTTTCAGCTCCAAAACTACAACCGCCCCTCTTTCCCTTCTTCACCCCCGAATCCAACGAAAAGAAAAGGAGAATTTTTTTTGCAAGAGATATGGATCAAAGAGGAAACAGTAACCATCTAAAATTATTTGAATGAAGTGCGATGTTGGGCACATCCAAATGCTGGAAAAGTACAAGAACATGCCTTGGAAGCATTCAAACTAACTCGATTCCACCTAGAGACCGCTGATTCCGGTTTCTGATAATCGAAAAAGGAAATCGTGCTGTGGTTCAACCGGACGTAATCGATAGCCAGCCACCTTCACATTTTCAACAGAAAGACAAATATTAGGACAAAATAAGAACTTTTGCACCCTCGTTCTTTGGCACATATACACCAAAAGCCGCAAAGGAGGAGCCTGTATTCAGCACAAGATGACGATAGAAAAAACCCAAGAGGTTAAGATGGTCAAATGTCCACCTCTTCCCTCCCACTTTTATGTTTCAGACGCCGAAGGCGCCAAAAAAGAGAAGGGACTACGCAATAGGGAGAAAAAAACGAAGAAACACTCGGCTAATCCAAACACCCCTCCTTTCCTACTTTCGAGTCCAAACGAGGTCTAAGCAGCAAAAAATCGGGGATGGGAGTGGGAAAAAAAAAACAGCAGGCAAGGAGCTAATTTGACGTACCAGAGCTCTTCAACGACGACAGCGGAGTCGGCCAACCTGCGCCGGGTGCGGTAGCTCCGGTAGACTTTCTGTAGTTTCAATGCTGCCGTGGACTTACTGGACTCGGATTTCGGGCTGCTGATCGAAGCCGTTGAATCGGATTGCGAAGTGTCCACCATGGGCGAGGAGGGAGATTCGAGTTCGGAAGTGTCTTCATGGATGGGTGATTCGGGGGCTCTGATATCGTGATCGAATGAGAACTGAAATGGACGGTCGAAGTTGGGACAGGCTGCAGTCTCGACCTCCATGGAAGGGCCTTGTGAAATGTTAGTCCCGCGGAGCACAGAGAGGTTTGAGGTGAGTTTGGAATGGTAAGCTCATTTCAGGGAAGAGCGCAGAAACAGAGGAGATGGCCGTTCGTTTTAATAGAGAGAGAAAGCATTCATGTGGGTATCTGGCTGAGGAAGTGGAGCACTGGGGACTGAGGACGGAGGACTGTAGTGATGAGCTGGCGCTGCTCACTCGGTGGGGCCCAGTGAGTCAAGTCAACATTTAATTAGCTGCTGTCCTTGTTGTGGAAAAACTGTATGGGAATTTAGCGTGTTGTGGGAAAGGATCTGTTATTCTACTCATTTACCCCAATGCCACTGACTTTTCCCAACTCAAACCGAAAAGAAAAGAGAAATTCTTTAGAAAATAAAAGAAAAAAAGAGAAATGAAAATATCTTTAGAAAATAAAAGAAAAAAAGAAAAGAGAAATTATTAGATTGTACGAGTTTTATCTTTATATAATCAAGTTCTTCTAATTTGGTCGAGTTCTATTATTTTCTTTCAACTTTATATAGAACTCGAGTGATTTCAATTTGGACTCCACTAATATAATTTAACTCAGTATTTTTTTGTAATTTAAGATCGAATTTAATATTTAAAATCTTAGGTGAAAAAGATGTGATCATAATAAATTTAAATCTTCCATATTTGATGTACTTTGATCAAATTTAGAATTTTAATATATAGAATACTTTTAATGAATAGTTGATACGAAGAAATAATCTAATGGTCTCATACACCTCATCCCAAAACAAAAAGAAGACAAGCCATCTAGCTAATTGCCATTCATTTATTACTACAAATATAATTCAATAGTTAAATTCTAAAAGAGACATTTTAGTTGATTTTTAAATAAATTTAAATTGGTTATTTAGTTTATAGTTAAAGATAATTTTATAGGATTTTAAAAATAAAAAATTCATTTGAAAAATTAAAATATAAATAAAGATTTTCAGGATTAGATCTGGTGACTTGGATAGATTTTATCACACTTTTGTTGTACTAATAATTAAAATATATGAAATTTGTGCAAAAAAAAAACTAAAAAATAAAATAGCGATTATGGAATAAGATTTATTGGATTGATTTGTAGAAAAAATTCGTACTAATAATAAAATTCAAGATTGAATTTAGTGGTCTTAATTAAAAATATAAGAAAATCCATGTAAAGATGTTTGAAAATAGAAATGGATTATATAAATAGATATGATAAGTTGGAAAGATCCCATATGATAAGTTGGAAAGATCCCACTTTATATTTTCACGTCAACAACTAAAAAAGGAAGATTTTGTATAAAAATAGCTAATCATTGAAAAGAGAATTTTAGTTTGGATTTTGGTGAATTAGAAAGATGAAAAATGAGAAAAATTCTTGTAAAATGAAAAAAAAAAAATTGCTCTATGTATCAATTTGGTGAGCGTAAAGGATGGGAAAACGTCATGGAAAAGGCATGATATCTTTTGTAGTCACAGGGTGTGTGGATGAGATGCCATGGACAGGTCTGCGGTATCAATAACATCTGGCTACTAGATATCTACTTACGTCTCAATGACTTCGCATAGAAATGAAAGGCTATGCTCTGAGTTTAGAAATGTGAATGCGCAAATAAATGCAATGAAGAGAGAAAAAAAAATTGATAGCGATCTTCACATGAAATTTTTGTATAATCAGATACGGAAATTAATAGATTTCATACTTTACCATTTATCCTACCATATGGATAACTTAAAAAAATATCTAAAATCGGCGTATTTATCGGCGAACCGATTACTCCAAAACGGCGAACCGTTCTAGTTTGTTCATCAACTATGAGTTTTTCCGCATTTGGCTCGGATTTTCAAATAAGGTTGTTTCTCGACTGATTTCTACAAACAATATATCAAAATACATCTACTCTGAATTTTATGAACTATGTGACTGATTTTAAGTGAAAATGGTATAACTTTAGACTTCAAAAATTATACCTAAAGAATTAAGAGGAAAGACTATTTTTCCTAAATTCTTTGGGTATGATTTTTGAAGCTCAAAACTATACCATTTTAACTTAAAATCAGTTCCGAAGTTCAAAAAATTCAAAGTACATGAATTTTAATACATTGTTTGTAGAAATCGGTCGAGAAACGGCCTCGTTTGAAAACCCGAGCCAAACGCGGGAAAAATCCACAGTTGATGAATGAACCAGATCGGCTCGCCGTTTTGGAGGGACGGTAATTCATTTTTAAGTTATCCGTATGACATGGATGAAGGGTAAAGTGATAAATCTATTAATTCTCGTGTTTGGTTATACAAAAGTGCCATGTGAGGATCGCTGCCCAAAAAAAATATAGATATGTCAATTTCATTTATAAGATAACTTATAAAGAGAACAAGTACAAAGTGACTTTAGACTAAAGCAAGAGTATCTCTTAAAGACAGTAGTTCCATAGTGGCCTCATTTAAGAGGGTTAGCTAAGTGAATATTGAATCTAATAGCAAAAGTGTTGGGACTGCAGACGAGTCACACACTGGAAGTATAGATGAAAATCTAGAAATTTATAAATGACTTTGGTCACTCTACCTAAAGAGCTAACTTTTTTGGATGGATATCCAATATTAACGAATGGTATCAGAGTCAGGTCTCAGGTTACCTCATGTGGATTCAAGAGATCCTCCAAGCAGACAGGATGATTGTCCTCTTTTGGGAGGGGGAGGGAGGATGAGATTGTTAGAGCTGCGAACAAGTCCCACCTTGAAAGTCTAGAGAGAGATATAGATATTTATGTTGAATATAATTAGAATTAGTATTTAGTTAAGATTTAGTTTGAGTTAATATTTTATTAAGAGATGTTTAGATTAGGTTTAGACTTTGTGTTTTACTGTAATATCTCTAAAATAGACTAGAGGTTATATATAGAGGTGTAATAGACTTTAACGAACACAGTTTAATATTTTAACATGTGAGCCTAATCGATCTTTTACTCAGAGAAGAACTTCGTTCACGAGATTCCTCTTCTCTCCCTCTCCCAAAGGGTGACTCGTATGCAGGGGCTGCTGTGGTGGGGCTTGGGAGCAAGATCTGTTTTTTTTTATAGGCAAAAACAACAAAAGTTAAACAGAAGCGTAGACCAGAGAAAACAAGTGCATAACGTCCCTTCCATCGGTTATTCTTTTTTTTTAAAAAAAACGCAGAGACCAATAACCATCTTCCTTCATTCGCAACCAGACCTGTTTTTCAGGCAGCCCTTTCGTTGGGAAGCAACTCCTTCCTGAAGATCCATAGACCCTCTTGTGCCTCGAGTTCCTGTGCATCCCCTTCTTTTGCAATGCCCTATTCTTCGTGCAGAAATATCATTTGAGAAATGTGCAGATGGGAAGTCTAGTTTACAAATTACAACTGGTAATGAGTTTACAATGGTCGAGGTGTTCTTTTCGTAAGTATGGTAAGCGGTGGGCTCCATTTGATGAAAAATTACTATGGCAATGGGATACTTTTAGCATATTTATGTTTGGATTTTAATTGGTCAGGCAATCGAGATATTGATTTTAAATTTAGTGGTTTTTGGAGCAGTGGCTTCTAAACGAAATTTTGAGATGTGGAGCTAGTTGTGGGATGAGGTACTGTAGTTGTTTTCTTTTTTCAGTTTTGACACGAGTCCATATAGCACCATTATTTTTCGTTTAATGTTGGGTTGAAGTTTGAAAATAGGCCAGTTTTTGTGGATGGCAGGGGTGTTTGTGAAGCCATTCATGGATTTGTTTGGAGTAGTTGCTCTAGTTACTACTGAAATTGGGATTTGTTTAGTTGGACTTCACTTAAAGATGTTATTGGATTTGTTGGATTAGTCTATTTTGAAGATTTTGACGATTGACTGATTTGGTTGAATTTGTTCGGGTTTGTGTTTTGCTCAAGAAGGAATCCTGTGATCAGGGGTCTAAATATCGGCCGATATGATATGAATCGATAGACCGATATTGTGATATCGGCCAAAAAGAGGAGAGAGAAAAATATCAATCGATACAGAATTTTGAACTCCTGCCTGTGACTTTGGTTATGTTTAGATAATTGTTTGGTCCCTCTCTTGTCACAGAAATAGGGCCTTGAGCAACAAATTTATTTGTTTGTGACTTGGGAGATTGAAGTTGGTCGCTCCTTGCTCCATGTTGGTCGTCTCCTAGCCACAATACTCATCAGATCTTGTGCTACCTTTGTCCTTGGCATTGCATCAGCATTTGTTTTCATTTTTGTGTTGCAGTAAGAGGTTGCATGGTTTGATGTCATCCGTTTGTCTCTCACAGAGGAGGTAGGTCAAGTTTTCTGAGCTAAAGTTGTTAGTGAAAGTTGAAGTAATTACCGTCAACATCCAGTTTGATTACAGCCATTTGCACATTGTCTCTTTTGCTTGCAGCCATACTTTTGAGGATTTGATTTGCAACCTTCTTGGCACTTTCCCATCTCTACATGCACCAGTCAGATTTTTATGATCTTTTGCATTTGAATTGGATTTAGTATTGGCATAAGCATTGGCATGAATTATTGGATCCTGGTAATCTTCTGCACCACTCTTCTCTGGAAACTTACAGTACATGTGGCACGTTGATTTAGTATTTGAATTCATCGGCACATCTTCACCATTGGTTTGCTACTGCTCCACAATATGGCATCATTCGTTTAATTATTTGGTTATTAGTTTTTGTTTTGTTCAATAACTGTAAACTCAAGTTTAAGGAGGAGTGTTGAATATAATTAGAATTAGTATTTAGTTAGAATTTAGTTTGACTTAATATCTTATTAAGAGATATGTTTAGATTAGATTTGTTGTTTTACTGTAATAGCTCTAAGGTCGGCTAGAGGTTATACATAGAAGTACAATATACTTTAATGAATACAATTTGATATTTTCTAACAATTTAAAATGATTTGAATCACTCTATCAAGTTCACTTTAATTTTATAGATCTTTATAAATGAAAAAAAAATAAATTGCGGCAACAAAAAGATTTATTGACATGTGGCGAGATCTCACTTAAGAAATTGATTAGTGTCACAAGATAATTAGCTAAGAAGAAAAGCATATATTTGTGATCTGATTGATTGATAAATTGTCCAAATGATAAGAGAGTATCATGGCATACCTCATCCAACCATTTGAACCCTCATTCCATAGTGGTAGCAAACCCATACACTAGCTATCATTAATACTCAAATGGTAGAATGGAATATTTTCTACTATGAAGGAATCTTTCTAAAAGCTATTTTATTATGAGGTATAAACTACTCTTGATCCCTCAAGCAACCTTAACCTGTGGAAGCTCTTGGAGAAATTTATCACAAATTCTGCCAAAGTGATAAATTAAAACTTTCGTAAATCCTTTTAACTATCGAATCATGTACTCTTTCACTTTGAGGAACTACCTCAAACTTCAAAAGATCTTCTAGTAATTTCTAGTAATTTTTGTGAATTTTATGTGAATTTATTGAAGAGTTATTTTAGGAAGCATGTTTAAAAATAACAAGTGAGGAAGGTTGATCAGGGCTGAAATTAGATGGAAATTTCGGCCCATCTAAAATGAAAATTGTGGCTTACCAAATAAATGCTCCTAATTTGATGGGAGTAGGAATAATGAATGAGTAAACATGTTTAAAAAATAATTAATTAGGAAGGTTGACCCTAAGTATGAATTTAGATGGAAATTTAGGTCCATCTAAGACGAAAATTTTGGCTTACTAAACAATTGCTCCTAATTTGATTGGAGTGGGAGTGAATTAATAATGAAAGTTAATCTTAGGGTTTTCTCTCCTCTTGTGGCCTTACATGTAAAAAAAACAAAAGCATCGGCCTAAAATATCATGCAGCCTGGTGCGCTATAATACCTCGATGCATTGCGGTCAATACATTTACCTTTGGTTTCAAGTGGTGGATGGATCACCAACTTTAAACTTAATAAATTGCTTTTCATAGATCTGTTGTCTATCCACATCTTTCATAAATATACCAATTTATATCTAAAATATTAGTCAATAGGTGTCAATTTTGATGTTAATAAATTTATTATACCAATTCCAAATTAATCTTATACCTATATATGTTTATTAAAGGGAACTTTTTAGGGATTAAAATTCTCTAATACTCTTCGTATGTGACAAATAAATTGAATATGAGACCTAAATAAAATGACCTCGATCCAATTATAGGAGTTACATTTTTTTAAACTCTCTAAATTTTTTATAATATTAAACTATTTCTTAATCAATACGTGGAGCCCAATTTTCCCATATGGAGAAAGGATTTAGTATTGTCTTAGTGCATATAGAAAATATTTCCCTAATAAGTTGACAGGTGACATTTTGTGGGTCCCATAATAATATAATTTATTTATTTTATTATAAGGCCACAAAAATGGATGGTTAAGCTTGGGCATAGATTTCAAAGTCTTTAGAAGATTGTTTCTAGTTGCCATGAGTTTTATATTTGATAAATAAAATATTTTTATATTTAAATAGGTTTTATTAATAGTATTTAAATAATATGATTTATAGAACTCACAAAATACTGTTAATTTATTAGAGGAAGATCTTCTAACCTCAATAACATAAGTTTTTAATCTCAATGAGGCAAGATTAAGTCCTTTCTCTCTCAAATTATAGATCCTCCAAGGCGTCAACTAAAGGAGTTGAAGTATTGATCAGCAATTCACCTCACAAAACGAGAGTTCTAATTTTGATGTCCAGTACACCCCTAAAGAGTTACTTCCTATAGAATTAGTCATTATGTGTAGATAGAGAGTATTTCACATATCTTAAAGATTAGTCAAATACTTTTAGAAATATAGACACATTGGTCATTGTCAAATACATCTTTTATAAATATGCCATCCTTGCAAATCAGCTTCATTCAATCACTAAAATCATATTTTAAAACTGTTCAAATTTTTATAATTTTAATTTTTTTTTTCAATTCTTTCAACATAGCATGGTACAAAATATAGTACAAATATTAAAAAATCAAAATGAATCATTTTTGTCGTTTGTAAGTGGTCTATATGGTTGCAGTAAGCAAATCCTATTGAAAACTGACAAAATCTGGAAAGGCGGATGAGCTGGTCTACCATACCATACGTGGCTGAGGAGAAGCCATAAGCCATGTCTAAACCAATAAACATGGTGTCACTTTCTATAGTTAGAATTACAAAAACACCCCTGGATGGCGACACAGTAGAAGAAGAAGCCGCTGGCAGATTTTTCTCTTTTTCTCTTTTCTCAATCATAAAAATAATCGAAAGCTACAAGACATTCATTTTTCTGTCTTTCATTCTTAAAAAGGTTCAGCAATTATTAGACAAATTCA
Organism: Chimonanthus salicifolius; assembly: GCA_013350335.1. Lineage (NCBI taxonomy): Eukaryota > Viridiplantae > Streptophyta > Magnoliopsida > Laurales > Calycanthaceae > Chimonanthus > Chimonanthus salicifolius. The sequence continues at coordinate 53,834,479 of CM023532.1, forward strand.
AACTTTGGTTATTTTAAAATGAATCACATTAATTAAACTAAACTTGGAAATAACATTTTAAAGGGAAGCTAATTAGGTTTTGAAAATAACATTCATTTTTCTGTCTTTCATTCTTAAAAAGGTTCAACAATTATTAGACAAATTCAAGCTTTGGTTATATTAAGAATGAATCACATTATATATCACATTAATTAAACTAAACTTGGAAATTACGTTTTAAAGGGTAGCTAATTAGGGTTTGAGAAGGTAGAATGGTGGCTTTCTAAACTGATAAAAGCGAACACAACCAAGCTTTAAGAATTACACTCGAGTCTGAGCCATTTTTCCATAACTTTACAAGTGTAATTAAAATTTTAAATTTATATACATGAATAAGTCAAGACAATTGAATTTACTTGAATATAGGGAATTTCATTTTATTATTATTATTTTACAGATCCCCATTCTTTATTGGAAGTGAGATTAATCTCTATTTAAGAAGTCACTCTCAAGTCCCGTGCATCAGGATAATCTTAGAAACCTCTAGTCTAATCTTAGAAGTTCAATTCAACTGAATACCCATGCATATTATAAAATGTGAACTGTACAAATATTGTTTACAAGCTCTATAATTTATCAAAAAACAAAAAAAAAAAAACTCTATAATTTATTGGGTATGTTTAACAAGTGAATCTTAGACAATAGATTAGTAACAAATACAATTCCACTTTTAGTATCCATCACGGCCTTTAGTATTTGAAAAGGCTATAGAAGATAATTTAATCAACATTCAATATGTCTGATAATACAAAATTTGAATATAGTTTGAACAAGTGTAGCACAGTTGATTTGAACTTTAAGAATATACTAAAGGTCTATAGTTTTGACTCTTTTCAGAGTTAACTGATATAAAAAACTTGTAGATAGTTTCATGTATCCTTCAGATCAATCTCACCTCCAATTTGAATTGCATATGCTCTTGATATTAAAAAATATGTGTGAAGTTCGATATATATAATATATATTGGTTGTATTTGACATCTCAATGTAGGAGTGATATCTAGTTTATAAATGATATTTTGACTATGATATTTGTCGAGTAACTAAAAGAGTGACCAGTGTACTAATATCAACTAATATATTTTGACCCATCTATATTGAACATCTAATAGGTGAGTATTTCTAGACATACTGATATATAATCTAGAATATGTTGTAGTATTTTCTAAAAGAATTAAATTTAAATTTGAAATTGTTGTCCTTTTAGCAAAATTCAAAATTCTCTCTTTGGAAATACTTTGTATTTAAAAATTGGAGTTAAATTAAAATTTTGAACTTGAAGACAGATTTTGTACGAAATATAATTTTCATTTTTTGGTAACTATTTTATTCCCACATTGAAATTGAAGAAAAAATGGGTGAGAGATGTGATTATAAATATCCTATCAAGCCATCCTTTTTTTCTCAAGTTTTCCATTGCTTGGGAGCCCCACTCTTCTTTAGTGCAAGATAAAAGGAAAAGAAAAAGAAAAAATATATTTTATAATAACAATAATAGTAAGGAAATAAAAAAAGAAGAAGAGAGGAAATAAAAAGGGATTAAAGAGCTCAATGGCTCTCTCCCTTAGTAGTTTTGTAGAAACCAAAGAGGGGCTCAACGCCTCTCTCCCAATGGTTTTTTAACTTTTTTAGAATTCGAGTTTTTTGACCATTTTGGGAAAGAGACCGAAAAAATGGTCACATGATTTCAATTCTACAATTTGACCATTGTGGTTTTTCGTCTATAAATAGATGTGTTGATGATGGAATGAGTGCAGAAAAGCAATAGCATATTCTCTATTTTTCTCTCTTTTTGAATTTTCAAACACTCTCGTTTCATTTTGGACAGTCAGTTATTTGATTATTGGCATAGACCAATGAGCAAAAGTAAGTACATTATATCTTAGAGAGAGAATTTTCAGCGAGTCCACCTACATATAGTGAGGAATTTATTGGCTTAAAGACAACATTGAAACAATGTACCTTGCCCATTTTTCAAAATTTTTTTTCGAACAGAGACATAAAACAATTTTAAAAATAAGTTAAAGTGTACAATAGTATAGGATGGACCTATGTAAGAGAGATATACAAGACCAAACATCAATGAAAAGAATATTTACAATCAAAAGCAACAGAAAAAACAAAAGTGACAGCTCTCTCCCAATACACTTTATCCCAAAGGGTTAAACTCTGGAGAATTCCACGACTAGCATCCTCTTTTGAACTCCAATTTTTAATAAAAATATCAGCGATGTAATTCCCTAAACGGCCAATATGCTTGAAGAGAATGCCTTTGTCCAAACTCATCATTTTGATCTCCCTAACAATGTTCACCAATCTCGAAGGTCGATTTTTGCTACCACAAGCCTAAGCAATAGCATTAATAGAATCACCTTCAAGAATGAGTTTGCCATTCCCATTCTTAGCCCAAAGAGGAATTGCACTTCAAATCTCTAATAGCTCTGCTTCATTTGATTCCATGATTCATGTGGACTCGAAAAATGCTAACACCATTCTTCCCCTATCGTCATGAAGTACCCCCTATATCAGTTAGACTGAACTTTCCTCTTGTAGGACCATCAATATTAACTCTGAAATCCTATCTCAGGCTTCTCCACAACACTTTCCCCCTCTTTTTCTTCTGACCCTCTCTCATACAACCCTCCCATGAGAGATGAGGTTAACATATCAGCAGATACATTGTGGGATTATGAAGGCTGATACGCAATGGCCGATATGATGTGTTGCGTATCAGCCTTTATAATTTCACACGATATGGACAATGTCGGCCGCAACGGTATTCGAAATGTTGAATTCTTTTTAACTACTGTGGGCCCGTCACTCAAATCCCAACCTCTCACTTCAAAATCTCTAGAAAATCTTTCCTTATTTATAATGAGATAATGGCAACTTTCAATGCCATCACAACACCACCACACGACCACCCTATCTATCTATATTCTCCTTTTCCCTGTCTTTGTTACCTTCACGGACACCGTCAAACTGGAGACTTGGCCTCCTTTTATTTCTAAACTTGAAAATTACAAGAATTTATTTTCCATTTTTGTAGAATTTTTGGAATTTTTTTCACTTTTTAAAAAATATTTGAAATCTTGATTTAGTAAGCTCAAAATCATATTTGAATATATAAATGTCCGTTAATTAATGATACAATTACATATAAATGAAGCTCATAATATTCTGGAATTTCGGTAATTTAAAAAAAAGGAAGAGAGAGAAATATATCGCCAATTTACAGGCATAACGATCGCCCATATCGGTAGACAAAATTTTTTCTCACCCTGAGAGATAGAAGTCTTCCAAGGAGCATCCAACAATCTCCTTACAAAACCCACTGTTCATTTCCTTCCATACCATCCACAAGATCGCCGGTGGAACCAATATCTCCAAGCCCCTCTTCTTTTCCCTTTAAAAGGATCATCCCCCCATCAATCATAATATTCACCACATTTCGATTTAAGACCCAAGAGCACGCCATAGAAACATATTCCCAACACCTCTTGTAACACCTGTTCTGCTACGGGTACGTTAAGACTGATACAAACTCCAAAACATATTTGATGCTATTTCGGGATTTTCTTTTTTTTTAAAAAAAATGGGAGACACCACTCCCGCCAGCCGCATTAACCATGGTAGCCCACAAATAAACCAATAACCAAAGATACGACCATAGCACACTCTATAATTAGAAACAATAACATCAACAAGTTATTACATTTATCTAACTCAAGAAATGTACACATATCTTAAATAAATGAATAATCTCCCAACTACAAAAAATGGAACTTTGATAGAACTAAAGCTGCATCCCCACATCCAGCATCCGATAAAGGGTCTCGTCGAATCCTCCTTTAAGAAGTACCAATGAGGGTAACACACGCATCATAAGTCATCAAGCATACACTGCATATAATCATATGGTCTCATCAATGTCTAGGATGTCTACATACATGACCATGCAAACGCGTGCCCTACACCTAGCACACTGGCCCACATCCACCGGACCTCCAGAACATCCTCTAACCAACCCAATGCAACTCTAAGGTAACTCCATCATATGCCCATCCTCTATGGTCCACCCACCCACTGGTACACAGACCAATCCTCAACCAGATCAGGGTCCCTAGCCATCAACCAGTCCTATGACTCTCCCAGGACAACTCGTACACATATCACAACCAACCCATGATTCAGACTCACTAGAATCCCAAACAAACTATCACATGGGAGTAACCACAGAACTAGTCCTCAACGGACTACAACCAGACCCATCTGTGGTCTCCTCGACCAAGCACCATACTCTTGATAATCACACTTGTAACCTCGGGCCCCATCTACTGATCTCAACAGTACTGCCACAAACACTATTGCATAGGCCTTCTACCGAGTGAGCCCGCCAAATTCACTTGTTAGACGCCCATAAATTCCCAGTGAATCAATACCCACATCACAATTCTCAACCATGAACCCAAGGTCATAACCACATGTAATCACACTACTACACCCTTCAGCCAAAATGTGGGTGAACAGACACTCAACCCACCTGGTACCCAGGGCGACATAGTAAGTACTCAACGTACTCTACGACCACCCTGCCTTTAGGGCCACCTCCACAGAGACCCACACACACCACAGACTGGTACTTCAGCTGTACACCGAACCACATGGACAACCTCGACTAATGTCCGTGAATAGTCAACCGACACCTCAGCCGTACACCGGACCACGGGGGCAAACTCAACCTCATGTACTTAAATAGTCAACCGACACCTCAGCCATACACCGGACCACAGGAGCAAACCCTGACTCATGTCCATAAATAGTCAACCGACACCTCAACCGTACATCGGACCATGGGGGTGAACCTTGACTCATGTCCGTAAATAGTCAACAGACATCTTAGCTGTACACTGGACCAAGGGGCGAACCCCGACTCATGTCCGTAAATAGTCAACCGGCACCTCAGTTGTACACTGGACCACGGGGACGAACTCCAACTCATGTCCGTAAATAGTCAACCAGCACCTCAGCCGTACACTGGACCACAGGGGCAAACCCTACTCATGTCCAGAAATAGTCAACCGGCACCTCAGCGTACATCGGACCACGGGGCTGAACCCCAACTCATGTCCATAAATGGTCAACCGGCACTTTAGCCGTACATCGGACCACAGGGACGAACCCCAACTCATGTCTGTAAAACCTTGGCCGTACACCGGACCACGCCTCTCCCAAAGGCGGGTCCGAAGACCACTAAAGGTAAACCTGATAGTCTAGCCTATACTAGATAGTACAACCACTTATACTTTACCATCTAACAATCCACAGTCGAACCACGCCTCTTGGCACGGTCTCCCATAACCTCTCAACCCTAACTACCCGACAAGTTAGGGGAAGACTCTAAATCCTAATATAGTCTATCACCCATGTCCATCGGCATCCCATATATACTAGTTACATGCATGGCAAGTTACCTCTACGCATGTTATCAATATAGCCTATTGCACAACCATCAAGTATATACTATTATCTATCGCATGTTATCAGACAACGCACATCATCATGTTATTCAACCTGCATATTATCATACATACATGTTATCCAAACATTCAACCACCATATTCTCATATATATTTGATCTACATGTTAACATATTATTCAACCAACATGCTATCACATGCATTTCGACACGAATACCCCTAAATGGGTCCCTTGCCACATCAATCGCCATAACAGTTTTCCTAGACGAATGGCTCAAAAAGTCATAAGAGCTCACATTCCTCGTAATTCGTTTCTGAACGATTATAGAAAAGATATATGCTTTACATGTATATTAAAACAAGGTTGCTGGGCTTTGGAACAGGCAGGTTGGGCCTGTAAGTTGGGCATGGGGAGGATTGGCCAGGGTTTGGTGGGCTCATACTCGAGTTGGCTTGCTGCTGGGTCGAGCAGTAAGGGTCGAGTTGCTGTTGGACCTGAACTGGGCAAAACTGCAACTGAGACTGGACAACGGGTCTGAGGAGGGCTAGTTGGGCTTGGGGGAAGAACTGGCCTGAGGTTTGAGAACAGAGAGGATGCAGACGGGGGAAGGGAAATAAGAGTAAGAAAAGAAGAGAGGATGAAAGGAAGATGGGACCAAACAGGGGACGAGGCTGCTTCGATGAGGGAGGGGGGCGACGGTATAAAAGGGAAAGAGGGAGAGAGAAAGAAAAACCATCGGCGGCGACACCCTCTAAGTTTCGGTCTGGTGAAGGAGAGAGAAAAGGGGAGATGAGAAGAGGAGAGGGGAAGAAGAGGAATAGAGAAGATGTGAGGAAGAGAGAGCAAGAGAGAGGATCGGCCCACAAGGGGTGGGTGACAGCTACAAGAAGGAAATAAGATGAAGAAGAGGATAAGGAAAGGCCAAGAGAAGGAGAGAGAGAGAAGTGGCGGCATCGGCTTGAGGATGGGGGATGAGAGGGCTTAGGGTTAGGGTTAGGAAGAGAGGAAGATGCGAGGAGAGGGCTAGGGTTTGAGAGGAAATAAAAAGATATTATTTATGGGGAAAGAGTTAGGGTTGGAAGCTAATTTTTTTTTTTTATAAAGAGAAAAAACATCACTTTTATAAGATAGTCTCCAAATGATAGCAAAAATGTGTGATTTTCAAATAATTTTCATGATAAAAACACTTAAAAGGGTCAAAATTACTAAAATGCCCTTCAAACTTCCAAACTTGAAATAGGGCAATCTATGGCCCACCACGGAGCCCACACTCACCTCACTGCCACTAAGACCCTAAAATCCAGAGAAATTGGGTTGGGTCGTTATAACAATACCCCCTTTAAGGAAATTCGTCCTCGAAATTTAAGCTGAACTCATATCTCTAGTCTCAAACCTTGCAAGTAAAACCCAGGTAGAAACTGTCTTTATATAGCTGACACTCACTCTCAAGCCGATTTTGTCACTACAAGATGATGCCACCACACCCGATCCAATGAAGAACTCTGCCACAAAGCAACACGAACGGTTGAACAATCTGTACAATAGTCTGTATCACTCTCGAAACCAATGACCTCTACCTGATCAATCTCATATGCTCAGTGTCCCTCTGACCACACCCGGGCCCAATAGAACTGTGTCAAGGTTTCCTCCCAATACAAGGGAAATCTGCACTTCCGACCACATGGTGCCTCGCGCAGAACTGTTAAAATGCTAGTTTGTAGCTGTCACCATACTCAAGTCCTACCAAGAATTAACAATCCTCTTAACTCACCTCATAACTAAGATCGTAAAGCATAAGACGTGTCCTTTAAAATTGTCATGGTCTATCCTGACTGGCTGTCTATCTACAAATAGTCCGCTGAGCTGAAACACAACTAAGTATACAACTCTCTCTGTAACGCTGTCTGATCTGATGGGCGGGGCTTAAACCTAAATCTGACACTGTTGACCCAGGCATCTCGCATAGACTAACTCTCTGCTCAACCCAAACCGGTCCAAAAATCTCCAAGAAGTCGTTCATCCTTACTCGAAGGTGATGGATGAGTTATACTAGTCTATCCACTACCACCCATACTACTAATCTGTGGTAAAGAAGGAGCCACATTATCTCCACACGAAACCACTCAAGTCTAGCCGCCGTTAATGTGCTCTACAGAGTCAAGTCACCATCCAGTCTCACTGTATAGTTATCTGGCCCATTGCCACACATCATAGAATCCCATAGACTGACTGTCCCTGTACCTGAATAGTGAATCTCCAAGGCTCTACGACTCAACACTGGTTGAACTACCATGCCGCATAAACTGGTTGCCCTAGTCTCTGCAGCTGATCAACAATCACTCCATGAAACTTCATCCATCTTGTCCGCTTCATGCTCGATCCTTCCTGAACAATCAAGTACTCAAAACCACGGTTGTCACGCCCTGAACCCTTATGTGGGCCCGGGATGCGACTAATTTTTTTTTAAAAACAATCATCTAATGATTCTCTTAATACCATAAATACACTTCTCTTATGAGTCAAACACCTGTGTGAGATACATGTGTGTTGCATACTTTCAAACACAACCTTCAAATCTACCCGGACAATTCTCACTCTTATCGACACATCAGTCAAGCCGACGTGTCATCTGACGGACACATCGATAGAGTCGATGCGTCGTCCAAATCATACAATTACCCGAACCATTCATGAACCGGTCGACACATTGACCAACTCGACCTATCTTCCAAACCTATCGACAAGAGTGATATGTCGACTAGTAGCCCACGGGTCTCAAATACTTACATTATCATTACTGTCGACACATCGACAGTATCGACATGTCGAGGGTCAATCACTTTATACACCATGTATTGAGAAGTCAATGCATCGTCCGTGTGTGTCGACAGACAGACGCTGTAAAATCCTTAGGTGCTCTAGGTCGTTTCTACCGATGGGCTCGATAAGTTGGCAGGGTCATGGTCACCACTAAACATTACTCATAAAATACCTAACTCGTTCTGTTTCGACCGACACATTGACCACACTTCGTCAGTAGTGATGTATCAACCATGTGACCCAACAACTACCATATTCTGGCCTCGGGTCACAAGCAGGTTTGTCGACACATCGTTTAAAGCGATATGTCGTGGTTCACTTCCATGTATCAAGACCGTCGATGCATCGTTCAGATGTATCGATGGCCATATTGACTGTAAGACTCTTGAGCTCTCGGATGGACACTATCATGAGGCTCGATATGTCGTCAGCCCTCCTGTCAACATATCGCCAGAGTCGACACATCGTCCTGACATTCAACGTGTTGTCAGGTTAGTTACTCTTAGCTGATCTTTTTTCTATTTCTAACATCCTAATCACCTGGATAATAATGCAATGAGCACACCAACACACTAGTACATTGCATATAAATATCAAGCTTATAGATATAAGTTTTCATACCACATGAGGCACATTATTCATAGGAATACGGACTAGCTAAGTTTCCACGTGCAGAAAACCATAGGTAATTGCAAGGGCTGGATCTCAGCGAGGCACCATAAGTTCCTCCACTCCTTCCTCCTGCTTATATCCTACAATGTAAGGGACGTGAGCAATAGCCCAGTGGGGAGAGCTTACCATACATGAAACAATAAACAATTCATGTTCCATGAATGCAATACGATTAGTCCACTTAATCCATTTTCACCGTAGGATCATTTTCTAAGATGTTTTACCAAGTTTTACTAGAATCAGCCTGATTTAGCAACTTACAAGTGCATAAGGTCTCCACAACCAGGCTTACTAGCACGTCCAACCCAATGGTTCACAATCGGCTCTTAGCCTAATATCACAAGGTCTCCACGACCCGGTCTACTAGCACATTCAACACCAACGGTTCAAGATGGCAGTCGACCACAACCTACTAAACGTCCAACCTAACGGTTCGCACACGATGTTCGGCTAACCTAAAAAATAATAGCATAATGGCCAATATCAAATTTTTCAAAGTTATTATCTTACCTTTTGGTGCATCCAATACCAATATAAAATGATCAATAAAGAATCAATATTTACACAAACATATAAAACTGGATTTAATAACACGAATGGCTTCACCCAGTTTTTACCCGACAATTTCCAAACACTCAATCGGTCCATACTGCGTTAGAGGCTACAAGTCCTCGACTCCTTGACACCATTTTTAATGCTTACGTTCTAAATAGTTAGAACATTTACATGCCTTGCATGTAGGTGGTGTCAGGTCTCGTATTGTAGACCTATATAGTATTTTCCATCTTAAATGTTCAAGTATCCCATTTCAGTCTGGTGTTAGTGGGTTTAACATATAACACAATACAAGTGTTGGTTCGAGTGTCCTCACCTTTATCTGCAGAGATTATCACACAATCTGTAAGATAAAATAATGATATAAATTTTCAATTTGACAAAGTATTCAAAAACTATTTCTCGTTCTTTGTGTAGTTTCCAGCAAAAGCATGATATATGTAATGAGTCGCCTAACTCTTTCTACCTTTTTTTACTGACGTCAGAAGTTAGTTGTCAGTCACCCAAAACATTACAATAAGATAAACATGTAAAGTATTTAGTGCCCGGTCTTGTATTTTTTCGTGGCCATCGAAGAGTATTGAGACGAGGTCCAGAGGGTACAGTGCAATATTTAAATAAAATACTTAGTGCCCAAATTCGTTTATCACCAGGCGATCAAGGCTGTCTCAAATGGCCACCGAGGGGCGTTTTCGCTGTGCTACAGGTGGAGATTTTCGGCCCAGAGAATACAATGCAAGTAATATAAAAAGTACTCAGTGCCTCACCTCAAGACCGTCGGGTGACTAAGCGCCTCCTCAAATGGTATCACCGAGCGACCAAGTGCCACTACTGATGATCCACTGGGTGACTAAGATCCACCTCAAATTGCATCACAGAGCGACCAAGCGTACCTTCAAATGGTATCACCGAGCGACTAGTGCTACTACTGATGATAGTTTGGCTCAAAGGTTACAATACTAGAAAATAAACACACAATGCATAAAAATAAATACACAACTATTAGATGGGGTTAATATTTTCTCCTACTTTAATTAAAGGCTAAAAAACTACTTTTGAATGTAAAATAAAATAATTTTAATGGTGCAACTTTAAATTTAAGAGAAACATACATTCCCTCAATTTTGAAAAACTCAATTTTAAAACCTATTTCTAACCCATACTAAATTTATCTGTCTATGGGAGTTATTAAAAATATGAAATGGGTCGTTTTGATATCTCACACACAAAAATTTGTTGATATTTGGCCTTGTTTGGAAGTCTTGATGTAACGCTGGAAAACTTAGGGTCATTGGTACTAGCGTTGGGAATATAATGAAAGAAAAGAAGAAGAGCCGATGAAGGAGGGAGAGAGAGCGACTGGGAGAGGAAGGAAGCGACAGTGGATCGTTGCTGCTTTGAAACCGAACGAAAATAAAATAGAAGAAGGAACGAAGGAAAGAGATAGAAAAGAGCGATTTCAGAGAGGGGGATGCTACTGTCACTTTTTTTCTTTCTCTTTACTTCTCCTCATTACCCCTCTTCTTCTTTGGCTTTTATTATCCATTGATATTTTATTATTATTTTAATAAAACTCTTTTTGGTAATCCCTCCTATGTCCTTTATTTATAATCTCATGAAGGCTTTGCCTTCTTCACACGTTGCACTGCTATGCTATAGCCTTGTAGGTTAGCTTAGATATTTTTACATTGTTTAATAAGTAAGCTTAGATATTTTTACATTGTTTAATATTTATTTGTTTCTTCACATCGACAATGTCTACAGTTGTTGAAATCATCTAGCACACTTATAAGCTACAATAGTAGCTTTGAATTTTATCTTAGATTTTGTTATTTTATTTTAATAATATATTCTTTCTAAAAATTCCACTCATGTCTTTCACTAAATTTAAGTATTTCAAGATTTCGCTAAGTTAATCTAAATAATTCACTAGGTCAGGTATTAAATTATAAACATGATATTAAATTTTGGAGAGAAAATTCAGTCGAAAACTCAATGTTTTAATCAAAAAACACTGTTTTGATAAAATTTCTTAATTTTGAAGAATTTCTCAAAGAAAATCTAATTTTACAAATTATATAGGCTAAATTAGTCTTATAAAAATATTCTAAAGTTTGAAAGTGTCTCGGAGTAAAAAACCACTCAATCTAAGCGAAAAAATATTCAACGGTTCACATTTCTCGATGTAAAATAATTATTAAAAACTCAATATTTTGGAAATATGAAGATATAAGAGGCTTAGTTATACTACAGATCGAGTATTGACTCTCTCCAGACATTTTTAGAATTTTGTCTCCCTACCAAACTGGGGTTTTGCCACCTGAGAAATTGTAGGCAGTAAAAATAAGTAGAATTAGGTTGAGATTGGCATTCCGTTAGATCCAGAATTAAAAAATAATGCATAATCTAAAATTTAGAGTTGTAACTAGGTAAAATGACTGAGTTTCCAGAGCAACAAAGTTTTAAGCCTAAATTAAGATTATTATATTCATAACTTGTTATCATACCTTTGAGACTCAATTAAAAAGGCTATTGGACTCAGATCGAGTCACACTCAGATTCGTTGAGAAACTCGTTTGATAATATTTATGATTAGAGAAACAAAAATTACAATCAATGCATAATTTATTTATTTAATTAACTCCTAATTTGGGCTGGGATATTACAACGACGATGGGGGGATACTCAGAACCTCTCTCAATACAAATGGATACCTCCAACCCGAGAACAACATCACCGCCCTCCATCTCGAGCTATGTGTGAAAAAGTCATATTCATCAATCTCAAATCGTCTCGAACCAGAAGCCATGAATTATCCATCCTGCATCAGCATGCAACCTTCCATCCTAACAAACTTGTCGCACTACCTATCGAAACCACATGGCCAGACAGCTGTGCCTCTGGGGTCAAAACTCGCTTCTGACAAGGTCCCAAATGAAGACACCTCCTTGAGAAGCAACAAGGATCCCCCAAGAAGTTGTCAATCCTCGATAATCTTCATTCCTTTCTGTAACTCTGCTCAGTCCCTGACTTATGGCACAAAATCTCACTGAGGAAGGGACGTGTCAAATCAGGCCAATTCTCAGAATCCAAAACAGAGAAGCACCATCACATCACTCACATCTATAGAATGCATCTACCTTTACGAGAGTGTTACTAGCACTCTCTGATCACTGCACTATAATCACACTCTGGTCAAATATCTTGACTCCCCGCTTGCAAGATACCTCGGATCTTGATTATACACACACTGACCGTGGGGATAAACAATTTGCTCACCAATACTCAGCTCTCCAAAGTCTTTATCACAGGTCGGGAAATCTATAAGGTCTATAGGCTACTATCCCCGGTACGGGTTCCTCTACTCAAACAAGTGCTCATTCTCACCATCGCTCAATCCACTGAGCAAAATCTGACCATACTCAACATCAGGCGAGAATCCAAAGCAAAAATACACCTCTGGCACTCAAGCCCAAGGGTAGTTCCATCAAGCTCACAAGCAACCAAGGGAAGTCCAAACACTACCCATAGAACATAGTTTCATCTACCCTATCACACATGGGATGAACCTAATCTCTAGTAATTATCACACACATCTCTAACCCATGTACAACCTGAGAGTTGAACCGTGCTCTGATACCAACTGTAATACCATGTACCGCTACAGACATGTTAAGACTAATACAAACTCTAAAACTGATTTGATGCTATTTCGAGTATTTTTTTCAAAAAAAAAAAATGGGAGACACCACTCCCGCCAACCGCATTAACCATGGCAGCCCACAAATAAACCAATAACCAAAGGTACGACCATAGCGTTCTCCATAATTAGAAACAATAACATCAATAAGTTATTACATTTATCTAACTCAAGAAATGTACACATAGCTTAAATATATGAATAATCTCCCAACTACACCGCAAGGTCATAACCACGGGTAATCGAACTACTACACCCCTTCAGCCAAAATGTGGGCGAACAGTCATTCAACCCACCTCGCACCTAGGACGACTTAGCACATCCTCGACGTAGTCTACGACCACCCTACCTCTAGGGCCACCTCCACAGAGAACCACACACACCACAGACCGGTACTTCAGTTGTACACCAAACCACGGGGACAACCTCAACTAATGTCCATAAATGGTCAACCGACACCTCAACAGTACACCGAACCACGGGGGCGAACTCCAACTCATGTCCGTAAATAGTCAACCGACATCTCAGCCGTACACTGGACCACAGGGACGAACACCGACTCATGTCCATAAATAGTCAACCGACACCTCAGCCGTACACTGGACCACAGGGGCGAACCCTGACTCATGTCCGTAAATAGTCAACCGCCACCTCAGCCGTACACCGGACCACATGGGCGAACCCCGACGCATGTCTGTAAATAGTTAACCGGTACCTCAGTCGTACACCAGACCACGTGGGTGAACTCTGACTCATGTCCGTAAATAGTCAACTGATATCTCAGCCATAGACCGGACCACAGGGGTGAACCCCAACTCATGTCTGTAAATAGTCAACCGGCACTTCAACCGTACACCAGACTATGCCTCTCCCATAGGCGTGTCCAAAGACCACTAAAGGAAAACCTGAAAGTCTAGCCTATATTAGGGAGTACATTCACTTATACTTTACCATATAGCAATCCACGACCGAACCACGCCTCCTGGCACGGTCTCGCATAACCTCTCAACCCTAACTACCCGACAAGCTTGGGAGAGTCTCTAAATGCTGATATAGCCTATCATCCATGCCCACCGGCATCCCATATATTCTAGTTACATGCTTGCCATGTTACCTCTACGCACATTATCAACATATCGTATCACATAATCATCAAGTATATACTACTATATATAGCATGTTATCAGACAACACATATCATTATGTTATTCAACCTGCATATTATCATACATACATGTATCCATATATTCAACCAACATATTCTCATATTTATTTGATTCACATGTTAACATATTGTTCAACCAACATGCCGTCACATGCATTTCAACACGAGTACCCCCAAATGGGTCCCTTGTCATGTAACAATACCCTGACCCAGATTAGACGTAGTTTAGCTTAATAATCTTGCTTAGACCGGTTAATCTCGAAGATTTTGGTTAGGGCTTTGAGAAAAGCCCAGGTGTGGCCCAATTTGAGCTCGAAAGCTCAGTGATCCAGCTCGTCCAGCTGGATGGGCAAAATGGTAATTTACCGCTTATTATTACTATTTTATTAATTGTGTTATTGTGTGATTATTATTGGATGATATTATTTTTCCTTAATCAAGGATTTGTATTTCTGATTTTAAAATAATTTTATTTTCAGAAAATGGTATTTAAAACTGCCCGTTAAAACCCCGAAAGGGAGTAATAATTATTTTAAATGGTTTTGGAAATGAAATAAATTTTGAAACAAGTGTAGTATGTTAGACTATTTTAAGTATGGTCTAGTTATTTCTTCAAACCCCAAAAATGAGATCTTTAAATTGTTTTATTTAACATTTATTTAATTAAGTAAATAGTGTTAAGTTGTGATTTTTATTTAAATCAATGGTTTTTAGTGAGTTTTAAATCTCCAAATTTTTATGGTAGCTAAATTTTTTAAAACCCAACTTATCTGCTAAGAGGATATGCTAAAAGCCTGTGTTATGGATATGCAGGGAAGTTGAGAAGATCACTTTCCTTTGATCGAGTTTGTCTACAACAACAGTTACCACTTTAGTGTACAAATGGCACCATACGAAGCTCTGTACGATAGACCTTGCAAATCACCTCTTTGTTGGACAGAGGTAGGAGACAAAGCACTGCTAGGACCTGATCTACTGCATGAGACATCAGAACAAGTTGAAGTGATCAGACAACGTCTCAAGGCAGCCCAGAGCAGACAAAAGAGTTATGCTGATAAAAGGCGGCGACCTTTAGAATTTGCAATTGGCGACCGAGTTTTCTTACGTGTGGCACCACGTCATGGAGTGCAATGGTTCAGGTGTAAGGGAAAACTATCACCTCGATATGTTGGACCCTTTGAGATCTTGAAGAGGATAGGGGAAGTAGCCTATCAGTTGGATCTTCTTCAAGCTTTGGAGAGAGTGCATAGTACATTACACGTGTCTATGTTAATGAAGTATGAGTTTGATTCGTCGCATGTGATAAGTTTTGAAGATATTGAAGTCTCAGAAGACCTAACTTTTGAAGAAGTACCAGTCAAGATTCAAGGACACCGGACTCAAGAGCTCAGGAAGAAGTCTATTCCTCTAGTACGAGTGTTGTGGCAACATAGCGACGTGCAACATGAGACGTGGGAACCTGAATCGACGATGCGGAAGCTTTACCCTAGCTTGTTCACGAGCCAAAAAGTTATAGGTTTGTTTTAAATTTCGGGACGAATTTTTTTTTAGGGGGATAGGATGTAATACCCTGACCCAGATTAGGCGTAATTTATCTTAATAATCTTACTTAAACCGGTTGATCTCAAAGATTTCAGTTAGGGCTTTGAGAAAAGCTCAAGTGTGGCCCAATCCGAGCTCGAAAGCTCAGTGATCCAGCTCGTCCAGCTTGAGGGGCAAAATGGTAATTTACCACTTATTATTATTATTTTATTAATTGTGTTATTGTGTGATTATTATTGGATGATATTATTTCTCCTTAATCAAGGATTTGTATTTTTTATTTTAAAATAATTTTATTTTCAGAAAATGGTATTTAAAACCGCCCGTCAAAACCCCGAAAGGAAGTAATAATTATTTTAAATGGTTTTGGAAATGAAATAAATTTTGAAACAAGTGTAGTATGTTAGATTATTTTAAGTATGGTCTAGTTATTTCTTCAAACCCCAAAAATGAGGTCTTTAAATTGTTTTATTTAACATTTGTTTAATTAAGTAAATAGTGTTAAATTGTGATTTTTATTTAAATCAATGGCTTTAGTGAGTTTTAAGTCTCCAAATTTTTATGGTAGCTAAATTTTTTACAACCCAACTTATCTGTAAGGTTGGATTAAATTTTAGAGTTTTTAAAATCATACTTTTAGTTAAAAATCAATTTTTTATCAAATAAGGGACTTATTTGCAAAACTAGAAATATAGGAGGACTTATTTGCAACCACCCAGCCAAACAGTGATTTCACTGTACCGGACGTCCGCACCCGCTGCATGCAGCGGCATGCAGTGGCCAAAGGCCCCCTCCCTTCGGCCAGATTTCCTATAAGTATGGCCTTCCCTAGCTGATCAAACTCCCTTCAAACTTTATCTCTGTCTCTCCCTCTCAGCTCTCTGATTCTCAGACCAAACCCAGTTGATCCAGCCTCTGTTCTTTCCCAGTTTTAGCTTAACCGTAGCTTAAGAAGGAAGTTCTTTCAAAAAATCAGATTTTCAACCTAGGAACTCCAGTGAAGATAACCACTGTGTTCCTTTTCAAATTTCAGTCTGTTTAGAATCAAGAAAAACCAGTTTTGGTTAAGATTTGAGTGCGTAAAACCCTTTCAAAGTCTAAGAAAAACCATGGGTTCTCTTGTACCCGTCAGGTTTTGGCTTTAAAATCCGTTGGCTTAATGAGTTTCAAAGTTAAAACCCCTCCTTATGGAAAGAGGACTCCCAGAAGAGTCCATCGGACCGGCTAGATGTGGAAACCGAATCTGGAAAATCCACTGTTTCCGGATTTGTATTTCATACAGTGTCTACCGTCACTGTCTGCTGGTGCAGACAGTGGAGGAAGACGACTCTCGGACGGTCCGAGAGTCGATCTTCAGACGGTCTGAGCCTTTCAGACGGTCAGAGAGGACCCCTCGGACAATCTGAGCCCTACTTCAGATGTTCCGAGGTACACAGACCCACTGAGACCAGTTTTTCAGATTTTTATAGGTTCGGAAGGACTTTGGATGATCCGAGACCCGATCTTCGGACGATCCGAAGTCAGACCCAAGATCCGAGGTTAGTGACTAGTGTAGGCAGTGGTTCGGATGATCCGAAGTCACAGTACTTGGTTTCGAGGCTTGTTCCGAGGGACCCAGTTTTTTAATGTCTAATCTTGTTTGATTGTTATTATTGCATGTGATGTTAGTACCCATTGTTAATTTAAAAATGTACTAACTCTCTTCTCTTATTATTATAGTGTATATACTATTATATTCACTTCCAGGCCGACTCTATTGGTCGGGTACTGAGTGATTTGACTTTCAGGCTGACGCTATATTTGTCGGGCACTGAGTGACCTCGAGGCTTTACTCAAAATGTCAGATCTGGTCCTATCTAGAAGACAACCGAGAAGTGACCTTAGTATCTAGACCTAACTCAATAAGTCAATCTGGTCAATACCAAGAAGACAATATGAGTTTTGGACTGAGCACCTTTTTATTTACTATCTTGTGGATTATTGTAATTTAAAAAGGATAGAAACCAAGTAGGAGACTCAATTCCATGTACCTTAGATATTTTTGGGAAAACAAGTATGATTTCGAAATACTACTTGTATGTATATATTCGATGATATGTATGTGACTTATAATTGATTGCGCACTTATTTGTTTGTTTGAACAGAGACCGCGATACCACACATATATGGTGAGGGAACTTAACTTTGCAGTAGGTGTAAACAGGTTTTGTTATTTGAGATGGATCTTGAGCAATGAGTGGTTTCAGATTTGATGAACTCACTCATGTGCCTAGACATGATGCACTGTTGTAAGGAGTGCTTATGGTAATGGTGAATGCTATGATGTTGATCATATAAAATGTGTAACACTGCTTCCACGTACCTTTTACTATTGAACCATCGCCGAGGGTGTCGGTTACGTCTACTGGACCAGGTGGGTCGACAATGACTGGCAAGGTGTGTCAGTACCGATTTTGAGGGGTATACCGGAGATGTACTTGCAAGGATTTATTTTGACAGTGCCAGGACTTAATACTATTAGTGTCAATATAGTATCTAGGGGTTACGGTGGATGACGGCAGTATTGAGAGGAATGATGAATTATGAGAATGTTGATAATATGTTACGTGATATTGAGAATTTGTTATCAAGCATGAGATATTATTGCAACTGTTGATTATTTACTAACCTGTTGTTTACTTAAACTGCACTATTATATTTCCTTCACTGGGCTAGTTAGCTCACTCCACTCGCCTTTGAGGAGATGAACCCGAGGAGGAGAACCCTTTATTTGAAGCTTAGAGTGGATAAGCTGCGGCGTTGCTTTGGGATTCCCACTGAGGGAAATACCCTTGTCTTTGCTATCTTATTCTTGGAACCATTAGTTTTTATAAAGTACCGGGTGTGGTACTTGATTTGTATTAATGTGGTGTACTAAGACTACCATTTATCCGTAGTTACTCTGATGATGTTGTAATGATAATTCAGTGTTGGAATTATGTGATCATGTTATGTGTTGTTGTTGTGCTTTTGTTGGGGTAGACTTATGGTATATGTTTGGGTCCACATGATGAGATCATGTGTAACCTTTGGGCCCAACCGTTGATCCGGCCCAGTTAGAATTCTTAAGTGTTGTCTTAGTTTTCAAAAAAGAAAAGAAAAGAAATCAGTCTCGTCTCGGGCCCACCTTTCGGGTCGGGGCGTGACATGCCACATCAATCGTCATAACAGTTTCCCTTGCCGAATGGCTCAAAAAGGCATAAGGGCCCACATTCCTCGTACTCTGTGTCCGAACGATTATAGAAAAGATATATGCTTTACATGTAAACTAAAACAAGTGTGATGAATTCCCTCACCTGTGGGTGCCTTTGAAATCCAAAGCGAGAAAGTTTGTCGAATGATTGAGGTAAGCGATGCATGGCCTCCAGGTTTGAGAAACCGGGATGAGTTTGCAAAACTGGGATGGTCCCACAAAACCAGGACGATCCCAAAAAGCTGGGCGGAAATGGGCTGGAAAAGATCTAAAGGAGATCTAGAAGCGGGTCATAAACACTCTAGAAACAATCCCCAAAATGGGCCATGAACGAGCCCAAAACGAGCCTGAACCGGGCCTAGAAATGGGCCTGGAACGGGATGGGCAGATCTGGGCCAGATCGAAGAGGGCTTGAAACAAGCTGGGCCGAACATGCCGCTTGCTTTGGAACAGGCAAGCTGGGCATGGGGCGGATTGGCCAGGGTCTGGTGAGCTTGGACTCGAGTTGGCTTGCTGCTGGGTCGAGCACTAAGGGTCAAGTTGCTGCTTGACCTGAAATGGGCAAAACTGTAACTGAGCCTGCACAACGGGTCTGAGGAGGGCTGGTTGGGCTTGGGGGAAGAACTGGCCTGAGGTCTGAGAACAGAGCGGGTGCAGACGGGGGAAGGGAAAAGAGAGGAAGAAAATAAGAGAGGATGGGACCAAGAAGGGGACGAGGCTGCTGCAAACCCGATGAGGGAGGGGACAACGGTAAAAGAGGGAAAGAGGGAGAGAGAAAGAAAATCCACCGAGAGAAGAGGAAGAGAAAAGGCGAGAGGCGGCGGCGGCACCCCTCTAGGGTTTCGGTCTGGCGAAGGAGAAAGAGAACAGGTGAGATGAGAAGAGGAATATAGAAGAGGAGAGGAAGAGAGAGCAAGAGAGAGCAAGAGAGAGGATCGGCCCACAAGGGTTGGGCTACGGCTGCAAGAAGGAAAGAAGATGAGATGGAAATGCCGAGAGAAGGAGAGAGAGAGAGAGAAGCAGCGGCGACGGCTTGAGGGAGGGGGAGGAGAGGGCTTAGGGTTAGGGTGAGAGAGAAAGATGAGAGGAGGGGGACTAGGGTTTGAGAGGAAAAAAAAAGATATTATATAGGGAGAGAAAGTTAGCGTTGGAAGCTTGTTTTTTTTGTTTTTTGTGTTTTTTTTTAAAAAAAAGGAAAAGCATCACTTTTATAAAATAGTCTCCAAATGATAACAAAAATGCGTGATTTTCATGATAAAAACACTTAAAAAGGTCAGAATTACCAAAATGCCCTTCGAGCTTCCGAATTCGAAATCGGATAAACTGGGACCCACCACGGAGCCCACACTCTCTCCACTACCACTAAGACCCTAAAATCTCGAGAAATTGGGTTAGGTCGTTATACCTCAAGTGAAATTACACCTACACATTAAACGATCTATGATTCCTTCTCTAACCCACACAAAAAAAGCATGCTAACGAGTTTCATTTCTTAAATTATGACTTCTATATCTTATAATTTCCACAAGAGAATAAAGCTCATTTTGCAGAAGTAAAAGGCATTCATTTTATTGTCTAATTTTCTTTATAATCTAAATGGATTTTTTTTTTTTTTTTTATATTTGTAGATGATTTTAGTTTCTAATTTGATTAAAAAATGAGCGCTGATTAAGAGCGTTTATAATGCCTAATGATAATATCCAATTACTAAAACCACTATAGTTTGAAAATTTAACTAAATTTCTAGTGTAGTTATGTCATATCTTGACAACTTTCCACCTGTTTTCCATGAACGGCATGTTACCTTGAATGTGGCTGTAGTGCTATCTAATCATGGTGTTATATGTATAATTATGAATCTTCTCCCAATTTCACAATTAATGTAGCAATGGAGATATATTCATATTCATATTCATATTCATGGGTTTTTTACAAATTAGTTATTAAAATTGAAAAATAGATATTTAGTTTAAGTTAATACAAAATATTTCTATAGGTCTTAATTCTTAAGAAATGAGTTGGATGTAGATGTACCACTTGTCTAACTTGTTTACATCTTTAAAGTTTATAGCTTCAAATTCAAAATTTTAGGAAGTAATATTAATATTTAATATTTTTATTGTTAATAATAATTTTATTATTTTGCACCAATATAATTTATAACAAGAGTACGTAGTACATACTACATAGAGTAAGTGTCCATGTTACAATCAGGTAAGTTGCAAGTTCAACTATTATGCCTCAATTGGGTAATTGACCTGTCGAAATAATTAGTCAAATTTAATTATTAATATCAATTAAAGATAAAATGAAGTGCATCATTATTTTAATAATGTTGATGATGATAATATTATTCATGAGAGTATTTTTGGATTGATTAAAATCTATCGTAAACCAAATTCTACTCAATGATCTCAACCGTTTGCTTGATGATCGCCTGTGGACACTAACAAAGTTATCATGAGGAGTGGACCTAACAATCAACGTAATAGACTCTCTAAATTTAGCAAGACGAACAAAGATGTGATCTTTGATCAACGTTGATTATAAGCTTGGAATTGTTAAACAGTTTTTAAAACCTGAGATTCGATATCCTTTAGACTATATTTCAGGGGTATAAATCTCGGTATCGGCTGATAAATTTTCCTCTTATTTTTTTTTTTAAAAAAAACCACCAATATCAGCCTATACGTATCTTATCGGCCAATATTATCACCCCTGCTATATACTAAACACGGGCTAAATAATTTTTTTTAAATAGTTTTCTAAGATAATTCCCAATTTGGAGTTTTTTGTGAGAAAAAATTAATAGAATTTTATACAAATGTTTATGCAATTAAATGAAGAGCCTTAATGTGATTGATATAATTTTAAGGCTATTTGTATGATTTTTTTAATATTCCAACATTTTTATGAATTTCATATTTTTTTGAAAAATTAATGAATTGTAATAGAAGATAGTATCATTAAGGGACACTATAGAACATAAATTTCATATCAAGGATTTCCTCCTGTCGATTTTCTATTTTCTAAACTTTTTGAACATTTTTCTATTCTTTAAGACAACCTTTTGTATTAAAATTTCAACTGTTGCAGGTCTAATACTCTATAAAGGGAACTATTTTTTTTTTGTATACTCATACTATGCATTCCATTTGTGTCTATTTTTCTATAATATTTTTAAAAATTGAAGAAAGTGATTGTGTATCGCCTGTTTACGTATCATATCACCGATATGCCGTATCACCTGATACGATATGGGAATTGTTTTCTTTTTTACCTCTGCTTTATAAGATGAAAACTTTGTTTTACCATTATATTTTAACACTAGGAAAGACGAGAAAATCATTTGTATTTATATTTTAACGCTTAAGAAGGAAATTATGTTTCACTACTCAATTTTAACACCTACTAGGAAAAATAACTAAAAAGACACTTTTATATGATTCTAATTTCTTAGGCTCACTTTTGAACTACTATATTTACATATTTCAATAACTATGAACACAATAAAAAACCATTATTCATTTTTTTTTATACTTTACTATATAGTCATAGCACTCTAGTAATCATAATTTCATAACCATTACTATTCATGGAAATCGAACAAACTTGTTTTAGTGCCATTTAATACTTAGTTTCCATTTGCAACTAAGAAAAAAAAATGAGTGAAAGAGAGCCCTTGAAATTCATTGAAGCAGTAAGCTTTGGAGGCATTTATAAAGACAAAAATGGGAGAAGAATCTCTCCTATCCACCACGTAACAAATAGTGCAATTTGGATTTAGCCAAGTAAATAATTCCCAGAGTACTTATCAAAGTGTCCAAATTTCCACTAAAAAATGCCTTTTAAATGAAGTAGGTTTGAAACATTTTTTTTATATTTATAATGATATTATTTCTATGGTTGATGTGACAAGCATCTATGTAAAAATAAATAAAAACTCTTTCAAGTTTTCTATAATTTTCTTCTTTTGTCATATTGGATAGGGTTTTGGTTAAACATTAATTCTTTATCCAATGTTGGACTTCAGGCAATTAGAGGTTGGTAGTTCGAGTCTTATCGGCGTAAATTGAAGATATCTTGAGTGAGTGTGGGGATCCCTCATGGGGAAAATAAAAGAATTTGTTGATCTTTGAAAAAAAAATTAATTGTTTAAAAATTAAAAACTATAAATGTCATAGTCTTTGGAAAATAAAAAATGGCTGCCACATTTCAAACGTTCTCAATAACTTATTTTAGAAAATTAAAGAATTCAAGGGAAGAGAGGAAACATACAAGAACAGAGAAGAGGATGACATACTAAAGAGAGAGACAAAGGTCAGTCAACGACCCCAATGGGTCTTTTATGACGGGACTGGATCTCCTCTCGCATCCGCTCTACACTTTTTTAATGTTGCATTCGTTATAATATTTTTATTTTTTGAAAACGAAGGAAATCAATTATAAAGTAAATGCTATTAGGTTTTCTTAAGTCAGGTTGAGTTAAAATACTTTATTTGAGTCGTATTTGGTTGAACCAATCATATGTGAGTTTAGATAAAATGGTTTTAACAAATTTAATTCAGTACACATAATTTTACCCTTAAATTAAGTTTATTTAATAATCATTAACTTTTCACTTTAATTGAAAAATAAGGATTGCCAGGTCAAGTTTCCTCTTCCAGTCAGATTTTGTTTTGTAAAAGATCTAAAACATTATTTTTCTCCCTGCACCATAGGTAAAGATTTCGTTTCACACATTTCAAATTTGCCGATATATATTAAGTTTTTAAAGTCGATATATATCAAATGATATGATATATATTAGCCATACAAATATTATGTCGCTGATATCTTGATTGATATTTTATTTTTTAATTTTCAAAAACATAAAAAATATAATCAGCCGATATTTCCAAAAAAATCACATAATTTTTTTAAAAAGAATAAAAAATGAAATCACCCTTCCGACCGATATTTCGATTTAAAAAAAAATCACTAATATATGAGAAACCTCCTGCAATGTATACAATTAAAATAAACTTATACATAAAAAAACTAAAAATTATACTTTTCTTTTTACTAATTTTAGATCAGCAGATTAGACCAAGTTAGTATATATTCCTCAACTGATGTTATAGAGTTGCTAATGGGTGAATAAAACTGAGAAACTTAAAAGATTTTATCTGTCAATGAGATTGGCTGGCATTAAAAATGTTAGAATTAAGATTAGCTCTCATTGATTTAGGTGTCTAACGAGAGAGATTTGGGGTTAGCTGTAATGAATTAGTTGTAATTCTTGAGTTCGTAACTTAAAAACAATATTTGAACAAGTAAGTGATTGATATTTAATAATAAAAATTAAATATCCATGAAGGCCATAATTTTCTTCATTTTTTTTTGAGTTTTTTTGAACAAAATAAAATAAAAATTGAAAGGAGAAAGAAAAATATCGACCGATATCGTCCGGTATATTGACTAATCCAATATTTAAAATATTGGTCGATATATTGGATCGACAGATATTTAGAAAAATGTAGTGAAACTTCACTTGGAAAAGGGGTGACTGTGCTCATGCTAATTAACGTGAATTTAAAATTTTGGCCAATTTTTTTAATTTGAGTAGAAGCCAAAATATAAATATTGAAAGTGATTTTGCAAAAGACTTTATCAACCGATATTTGTTAGATTTGGACAAAAGTTTTGGTCATGTTTCAAAAACTTCGATTGAATTTAAAAAATTCTAATTTTTTTTCCATTTACAAGTTTGGCGAAGATAGTTGAGTTGACTAAATTATTAATACAAATTTTAATTTTATCATAAACTGAAAAATTAATTTTAATTAAAATTGGTAACTGACTTAGGGTGGCGATCCTTGCAAGGCATTTTGTGTAAAGAGATACGGGATTTAGGGTATTGTCTATTTTACCCTTCCACTGCTGTACAAAAACATTTAAAAAAAATTCAGTGATCCGGTCAGTAATCCGATTTGTTGTTCTATATAAAAAAATAGTCTCACTTAGATAAATTTCAGTGAGCCGGTCAGTGATCCGATTTGCTGTTTTGTATGAAAATACAGTCTCACTTAGATAAATTTCCGTGAGTCAGTCAGTGATCCAATTTACTGTTCTGTATGAAAAAACAGTCAAACTTTGATAAATTTCAGTAAGCCGGTCAATATCCGGTGAGTGAGCTGGTCATTGGTCCGGTCAGTGATCCGATTTGATGTTCTGTATGAAAAAACAGTTTCATTTAGATAAATTTCAGTGAGCTAATCAGTGATCCAGCGAACTAGTCAATGATCCGATCAGTGATCCGGCGAGCTAATTCAAAGGGTTTGACGAGCCAATTTGAAGGGTAAAATATGCACAAAATACTCGTGTGAGAATCGCTACTCCAGTATGATAGGAAATAGATACAGGGTTTGAACAGTGAGGACTGTGATGTGGCATTTCAGTAAATAAGATGAAATTGCATGGCAAGTTAAACAGCTTAATCACCTCTTTATTCTACGTGACTTAGTAGCAGTCAACTCATTTAAATAAGTTGAACAACTTTACATGTTGGGTCACTCCCATCTTTTATTTCTCGTCTGTGGCAGTTGCTGCTGCTGACGCTGACTTTCAAAATGACTAAACTGACCCCGTGACTTCGGCTACATCAAGGGGTATTTTCGTCAATTTATTTCTAATCATGGACATTAGTCACGGTCCACGGGACACAACAAACAACTACTTCCACAGAATGCAAATCCTCATGTCATTTTTCACGTTTTCCGCCCTTTCTCTCTGCACGTCTCAGCCGTCCATTTCATGATCAAGTGAAATGATCATTTACATTTTTCTTTTTCCTTTTAAAACTAAAGTATTCAGGTTTTAATTATTCGAAACATGTGGAAATTTTCTTATTTACAGATTATACTATAGAAGTGACCCTTTTGTGTTATTATCCTCTCGCATCAAATAGAATAGTGATGTATTTTGTAAAAGTCTTTTTTAATGACTTGATAAAAATCATTTTTATTAAATCATTTAAATATTTTTTTCAAAATTTTCAAAATCAAAGATTTAAAAAATTATATTGATTAAATTTTAGAAAGTTAAAAAATATGATTTAGTTAATATAATCAAAATGATTTTCAGTGGATGACAGATCATCTTTTTGCCATTAATGCCAAGCTGGGTTTTTGAGTATGAAGCTGCTTGTAACATCTACAAAAGTATCATGTGCTGTCAAAATCAAATTCAAATTAATGGGTATGTTCCTTATGGTCCATTTAATTGTACTTGATTGTTAGATTTTGTTGCTTTCAATTTTAAAATCATTTATCCTATATATGTAAAACAAGGATAAATATTACAATAATAAATTTTAGATAAATGATAAGTTAGTTCCCATATTCTTGCATTAAAACGAGTAATTAGAAAGGAGTCTTATGGTATAGTGACTTAGTTTAAACTAAACCAAGGCCCGCTTGAACCAGGCAAGTTTGAGGCTGACAATTGAGGCCTCACAAGAAAGAGTTCTGCCTTGGCATCACCGGTGCAAAAATTGGTTGTGCCGAGATCTAGGCCGATATTGTATATTGGCGAGATATCGGTATAACCTTATCTCTCCTTAAAAAAAATTTAGAGAATTTTTTTCTGAAAAAAATAAAAAAATTTGAAAAATAGCCGATCTTTTTTTTTAAAAAAAAAGACTGAAAACCTAAATATTAGCCAATATTTCAAATATCGGCCGATATGTGATAATTTCGGCCGAGATATCAGCCTGAACTCACGGCCAATATCAATTTTTTTTTTAAAAAAGGAAATACTGAGATATATTGACCAATATCTCTTCAATTTGGCCGAGATTTTAAACCTTGCTTGGCCTGCATAAGCATGAAGCCCTAGTAAAAGGCCCAAACGCCCAAACTATAATAGTATGATACCATATCAATATATAAAAGAAGTAGGATGGGCGTGGGCCTAAATTCAGGCTGACGGTGCACTGAATATGAAGATTAACAAAAAATGGGCCCGATAAGGCCCTAAATGATCTAAGTATGACCCGCTTTCTATTTACTAAAAATGGCAAATGTAAGTTCCATGGACAGGTTCTGACTGAAGATGGAGAGTGATCGCATAGTTCTCTCACATTCAGAGACTAATTTCATATCTAAAGATAATTTATAGATCTTTGTTCGAATCAAAGTTAATACTAAAACAATTTCAAAATGAATACTAGTTGTGGTTAGGGGTGAAACTTAGGTTGAGTTTTAATTCGACCCATGTAACTTGATTCGAGAAATCAGTGAATTAGATTATGTAATTGTAAATTTAGGGTTGGATCGAGTAGCGAAAAAATCCATATAGAATTTGAATTAGGATGAACTTAGAAATTTAAAATCAACGTGAACCAATTTGAATTGATCTGATATGACTTGAATTTTAGAAATATAAAAAGCCTGTTGCTACTTTTTTTTTCCTCAAATTTGGATTAAAAACGGGTCAGGCTGTCAGGTCAGCAACTTGAGTTGAGTTGAATTGGATCAACAACTAGGGTTGAGTCGGATAGGATAGAATAATTCAAGCCGGCAACTTGAATTGAGTCAGGTCAAACTCAATAATATTTAATATAGGTTAAGATGACCAATTGCGATTAAAACTTCGTGCATTTTATTTATATTGTGATCCCTACAACAAATTTAACTACATGAAATTAAAGATTCATTTAAAGAGGGATATTAATATTAAATTTCAATTAAATTTTTCACCAGCCTAAATCTCATTTATTATTTAGGGTAGCGATCCTTCTATAGATATTTTGTATAATGAGATATGAAATTTAGAGTATTGTCCATTTTACTCTTCTACTACCGTACGAAAGCATTTTAAAAAATATTAGTGATCCGATCAGTGAGCCAGTTAGTGATCCAATCAGTAATCCAATTTCAGTGATCTGATCAGTGATTCGATTTGCTATTTTATATGAAAAAACAGTATCATTTATATAAATTTCAGTAAATCAATCTGTAATTTGATCAGTGAGTTATTTTATATCATAATAAAAGCGTCATGATTTGTCCAGTGAAACAATTAACCGATTCAAATGATTCAACGAATCGATTTGAAGTACAGAATGATAAATAATAATAAAACTCATCTCACGTTATACTTTTTAATATGTTAGACAAAACTCTCGTACAAGAATTGTTACCCATTATTAAGTTCGTTCAATTAATGTTTGTTTTTAGGCTTTTAATTGTTCACAGACGTTCATTCAAGGTTTCAATCATGTCAGTTGGCAGGCCCAATATTAAATTGGCATTTAATTCGCACATGTACCATTTAATTCCTTGTTTACTTTTGTGGCATCGATGGGTCATCTGAATTTGTGGGCCAATCTAGTCTGCATGAGTGGGATGTATCTTTGTCGATTTAGGGACATGAACCATTAAAACCATGGATTATCATTTAACACCAAGAATCAATCATTCAAATTTTCTAATCACATCAGTCTCAGTTAATTTTTTTTACATCTTTAGTTAGGTTGCTTCAGTCCTAGCAATAGGGATTCAAAATTTCACATACGCATATTTTTGTTTAAAAAAAAGTCATTTTTAAGGAGTATTAAACTTTTTAGATTCAAAATTTTGATACAAATAAAGAAGGTTTTAAAAGAAAAAAATATCTAAATTTTTTAGAAAATAAAATCAATATGAGAAAACATCTAACATGCAATCATATTATCTAATATCTCATAGTGATATGTATCTTTTATTATAATTTATAATTTTTTTGTTGTAAAATTCTTTAAATTTCATTAAAAGGTTGAAATATTAGAAAAATCACACAAACACTCTAAAACCTATATCAATCACATTAAGACATTTTCACTTACTTCTATAAATATTTGTATATTATTTTATTAAATTTTTCCACAAAAAACTCTAAAATGAGAATTATCTTAGAAAATCCGACTTTCATTAATTTTTTGAAAGAAACTTGAAAAATCACGCATACACCTTACAAATCATATCAATCACATTAATACATCTCCATTGAGAGTACTGAATATTATTTCATTAAATTATTTTCACAAAAAACCTTAATTCGAGATTATCTTAAAGCCAATTTTTTTTTTTAAATGATGAAATAATTCAAATGGTCAAAACATTTTATGTTTAAATAAAATTTTGAAGTAGCTACTACGTATCTTGTATGACCTATACATACTACACGTATCAGCAGCCTCTGGTGTTGGGATTTTTAATCCCTCAAATCACAGCGGAAGCGAATAAAAAATCGAAAACACACAAACAATCATAAGAGAAAAGATTTAACGTGGTTCGGCCGGAGCCTACATTCACAGGCAACACTCACAAAAAATTTCCACTACATCAAAGTTATTACAAAGCATAAACCCATTCCCAAATCTCTCTTCCTCATGGATTCTCTCTCTCAAACATAAACTCACGGTGGTGCCCAATAGGGCCACACACAACCAACTCAAACGAGTCCTTCTATTTTGTAGAGGTTTTCCTCAAACGAAAATAGTAAAGAGATAGAGAAGAAGTATGAGAAGGAGAGAAGGTTTAAGAAGTTTCCTAAACTGTGAATAGGAACTTCTATTCTAAATCAGACTCCAAATCGAGCTATATTCCTAACTTCTAGGCCGACACATATCCGCTGTTTTTTATCCCTCTCCCTAGCAAAAGCTTATAGATAACTTTAATGAAAGAGACACTGTCGAATATGTTAGTTTATCATATATCATTTTTTAAATGCATGTTGGAGTGGCAAAGAAGATTTAAGAGGATTTAGTAAGATAACTTTTGTGAGAGGGAAATGTGGATAAGAAGAAAATTCATTTGGTAAAATGAGAAGAGGTGATGAAATAAAAAAATAAGGGGTGGTTTGGGTTGAATGGATTAAATGATAGAAATGATACATTGTTTTGTAAGTGGTCTTGAAGAATTAGCACTATACATCAGGGGTAATAATCTCGGCTGATATGTACCATATCGGCCGAGATATCACAGTTTTTAAAACCTTGATATCTTGGCCGATACGATATGTATCGGCCAATATTGATGATTTTTGTAAAAAAAAAAAAAAAAAGGAGAGAAAAATTTATCGGTTGATATCGCGATTTCTACCCCTGCTATACATTATACAGTGTCATTACTGACATGTTGTTATATGGACCAATTTAAAGATAAATCAGTTATTTTAGACTATACGATTTTTTTTTTATATTTAATTAATGAAAAAAAAGTATACTATAAGATATATAACAAACCAAAATGAAAAAAAGTAATAGAATTAAGACAAACTAAAAACTCAGAATTGTCAACACCCATCCTCGTATAGTTGTAAAAGGGTATTTTCAAATGCCTAGAATAGACTACAATGAAACATTTGCTTCAGTTCCTAAGATGGAGACAATTCGAGTAATTTTAGCCCTTCCAATACAATTGAAGATGAGAATTTATCAATTGGATATGAAATCTGCTTTCTTGAATAGAGAGCTCGAAGAAGACGTTTATGTTGAATAACCTTAAGGGTATGTTATGAAAGGAAAAGAAGACAAAGTCTATTGGCTTAGCAAAACACTATATAGGCTACAACAAGCACCACCTGCTTGGAATATCAAGATTGATCAGTATTTCCAAAAGAATGATTTTATGAGAAGCCCAAGTGAGCCATCACTTTATATCAAGAAAGACTGTGTCCATGATTTTCTCATTGTTTGTCTGTATGTTGATGACTTGATTTATGGAAGCACAAAATCAAACATGGCTAAAGAATTCAAGAAAACAATGATGAAATAATATGAAATGATAGATTTGGGCATTATGAGATATTTTCTTGGGATACAAGTTAAACACTCTCAAGATGGTATTTTTCTTTCTCAAGAGAAATATGCAGAAGATCTTTTCAAGAAATTCTCAAAGAATGATGGTGTTGAAAAAGTTGATGCTTAACTTTGTCGAAGCCTTTTTGGCTCACTCATTTATCTCACGAATACAAGGCTTGATATTGTTCACTCAGTAAGTGTAATTCAGTAAGTGTAATTTCCAGATTTATGAATGAACTTAGCAAGCTTCATTATGCAGCAGTGAAAAGAATTCTCAGGTATATCAAAGGCACCAAGAATTTTGGGCCCATGTATGCGAAGGAAAATGATGATAGCCTAATTGGCTATAATGACAGTGATTGGACGGATCAATTGATGATAGGAAAAGTACTTCTGTGTACATTTTTTGTCTTGGTACAAAAGTCATTACATGGTCTTCAAAGAAGCAAAGCACAGTAACATTGTCATCTGTCGAAGCAGAGTATGTTTCAACAATTAGTGCTGCATGTAAAACAATTTGGTTAAGGAAGGTCCTAACTGATTTACATCAAAAGCCAGAGTCACCAATAACCTTTTTTTGTGACAACATGTCCGCCATTGCTAAGACCAAGAATCCAATTTTTCACAGTAGGTCAAAGCGCATCGAAATTCGACATCACCTCATCAGAGAACTAGTTGAAAGCAATATGATTGAATTGAAATTTTACAAACTGACGAGCAGCTTGCAGATATTTTCACCAAACAAGCTCCAACAGAAAAGTTCATCTATTTTCGGACTTGTATGAAAATTACAAATTAAGAGGGGTATTAGAGTTAATTAATTTATAATTTCTAAGAGGCACCTTGAAGTACTTTTAAGAGGCACGTTGAAGTATGTACATTGGGGAGTGAAGTGTCTCATTGGAATCGTTGATTTGTAATTTCCTAGAGCATGTACCTAGGGTAATGAAAGAGTTGTGTTGGTTCAATTCTAGAGATAGTGGTTAATGCCTAGTTTATGTTAGCCTATATATAGAGGTGTTTGTAATCAATCTTTCAGGTGAAAGTCAACAAGAAATATCTACCCATTCTTGAGCTTCTTCTCTTCTATGCATAACTTTTTATAAAAATTCTTTTTAGAGATTGAAGTGTGCTCATTATATTCCGCTGCGCCAACAATAAAATCAATTTTAACCACTTTTATCATAGACATACTTGGTTTAAATCATTTGTTGAACAAGTTGACATGATCCAATCAAGCTTAAAAGATTGACCTATTAATGTATTAACTCAACTTGACTAAGATTAGATGGATTGAAACAACGAGTTTTGACCCATTTATTAAATGGATCAACCTCTTCCAAGCAAAAGGCCAAGCTAAAATAAATCAACCTAACTCGGGCCATTTATTAGAATCTTAATCCAACCTAACTTCTACCAAGCCTAATCTACTTTTCAAATGGGTTGAACCAATCCAAAAAATCTTAAATGGGTCATCACTCATATATGATCCAAATCATTTATTAAATAGATTACCTCGACTGAGTATCCAACCAAAACTCAAATGGTTGACCAAACCTTCAACCCATTTATTTAATAGTTAACTCAATCCAATTCACATCAACCTAAGCTATTTACTACATAGGTTGGCTCAACTCAAAATGACTAATTTAAAATTCTCTTTCTTAGTCTTAGTTGAAGTTGATTAATCCATTAAATAAAAGGATCAATTGAGTCATTTTTTTAAGTTTAATTGAATCGTGCTAACTCATTTAATAAATAAGTTGGATATGTTTATGATAAAAAGGTACGTAAAATAGGTTTAGTAACGTCTTTGAATGTGTACTTCATAATTTTTTTTGTCATACAATTAGAGGAGAAGAGAAGAATGTAGAGGTATTTCATCTTCCACAAGAGTAGGAACCGAATGAAGATACTGGAATGTCTACCTACCTGATGGTTCATTCATGAGAATACATAAAGTTCTCTTATTTAAAAATGATTGAGGTTGTAAAAAAAGAAAGAAAAGCTAACAGATCTTCGATGGAGATACCGATGAATGAAAGTGATGGTTGTAATACTTCATCTAATATCAAAGTTTATTGATTGAGAATCAATCATACAATTATTCATCATTAATTTTCATGTTCGACAAACCCGAACAACATAACTAAAGGATCTGGATCGATTGTTGCTTGAAACACAGATCAATTTTAATGCGGAAATCATAAACATCATAACAATGGTACTTACTTGAGTCCTTTGAAGAAGATAACGAGATCAAATCTTTCCTTAAGTGTCTTGAGGCTTCCTGAAGTCCAAAACAAGAGAAAACGTACGCTTTGGAGTTTTTACTTCTTTCCTCCTTAATGTCCTCTCCAAATTTCGTAAATAGTACTTTAGGATGATGGGTTGGGATAGAGAGGGATTATTTTATAGGTAGAGGGAGGATCTAAGAGGCAATTAGAACTTTCCTTCGATTGGGTTGGGATAGAGAGGAACTATTTTATAGGTAGAGGGAAGATCTAAAAGACAATTAGAACTTTCCTTTCTACCTTCCATCAAAATAGAAAACTAACTCCTTTAGAACTCTTCTAAAATAGACCTTTCCTATTCAAATACAGTTTTCATGATTTAATATCTTTTATGTGGTGTCCTAAATCTTTATGTGGATTATGTTTAGTCTTACACTGAAGAAGTATAAACGTGCTAAGATATCATCCATACTTATCAATGTTTCAAGTATGTAGACGAACAAAGACAACAAAGAAAAGTCTTTGCAGATGAAAAAAAGCAGCAGCAGCAGCTTAAAGGGGCTGAAATGTATTGTGCAAATACGAAGCTCTACAATAATGGATTTCGATGCTGGTGGTGAGTTAGAAACGTTATATCACGAATTTTCCTTTTAGGTTTTTAAGAAATAGGACTTTATTGAGGAAGAAAATGACGATATGTTAAATCACCAAAATTGGCACAAATTGAACAAAAGAAGAAGAAAATTTCTTTAAATCCTATCGAGGAGGTAATTCCTTCAGGACTCAGAATTCAAATCAAATTAAATTCAAAAGAAAATGGTAAATCAAGTTGTTCTTAAATCAAAATTAAGCCATAGCCACAAGATAAGAATGAGACAAATTATATTGTTATTCCAATTAAACATTAACCATCCTCCATAAATGTGATAATAGCAGTACATGTGATAATAATAGTTCAGAAGATGAATTGCCTTAGTTTTATAGGAATCTCAAAGCCATTATTACTATGACCCCTTTACCTTTATTGAGACCCAAAGCAATACCTCAGAACCAAGAATGGGCAATATTCTGTTAGCGCTTACGGTGGAATAAACAAGAATAATCGACGGAATAAAATAAGCACAATCCAACACAAGCAAATTTACGTGGTTCGGCCCCACCCGGCCTACGTCCACGGAGCGTGAAAGAGATATTTTTAAGAGAAGAGATTACAAGAGCTAATAAACCAGTTTGAAAAACCCAAATACAGCTTAGAGAACCTCCGACGAATCTGAACACACACTTGTGTACCAGATGCTTCTCTTCTCACTGTGTGACTTACTGCCTATCTCTGTATAGGAAGACAAAACAGAGAGCTGCTTTCACCATGCAGCACTACCTTCGCTGTCAGCCCTTCTCTCTCTCTCTCTCACGTATTGCACGACACCTACTGCTCACGATGGATGATACTACTTTGTTCACTTCTCTCTTTAATAGATACTGCTAATGTGCAGACCCAAGCCTTTACAACTTCCTAATGTGGCACATGTTCCAAGATACACTTGCCAAACATAGAGTCCACTACCTCATGCACTCCTAGTTTGTCTTCATAAAACATGGAGTCCAACGTGTGCATAAACAATAATTGCTAATTATGTAATTAGGCAGTTACTAATTCTATTAGGCAACTGTTAGCTTCCACGCCACACTCAATTATTGTAGAATTGAGCCACCGACTCAACATATTCAAGAATCAAGTTACAAATGTATATCTGCACTCAACATCTGCACTAAGTAAAAGAAGATATATCTTTGATTTTCATAAATATAGTTTAACTAAACTTTTGTATGACTATAGACTACGATATGGCTTGAAGGTCGATCAAGGAATTCTAATACTGTTGAACCTTAAAGGCACAAGGGCAAATTGTTAGGGTATCCAATCTAAAAGGCTAACTTATTAGATGGAGTAACTCAAGTCTCTTATAAATCTCTAAATCTCCCTACACCCTTCTAATATGGGACTCGTTCGTAGCCCCAATAATCCCCCTTCGAACAAGGCCAACCATCCCGTCCGCCTGGGAGATCTCCTGAGTCTATATGAGATAGTCCGAAATATTGCTCTGATACCATTTGTTAAGATTGGATATCCAACCCAAAAGATTAGTCTTTTAGGTGAAATGATCCAAGTCTTTTATAAATCCATCTCCCCTTATACTCCCAACGTGAGACTTATTCGCTGCCCCAACAGCAAGCCCCTCATTCTTATGACTTTGACGAAATGTTTGAGCGTTGGGTGCTGGATACTCCTAACACTGTTGGGTTGCGGAAATGCGAACTTCTCTGTAGAGCAAGGGCCAAATAGGTCGGTGGATGAGCGAGTGGAGGATATCCCCAACCCAGAAATGTGAAATCTTCTAGGAATTCCTAGGGGGAGCTTTGTGGCACTTGAATCACAATGAGGACCTAACTTCATTACTGATTTATTTTGAAATGGTGTTGCAGTATTTAAAATTATGAGCATGTTGCTTCGCCTTGCAATTGAACAACTGTGGGCCTATCGGTCCTCAGTGGAGAACGTTTTCAGGCTTTTCAACTTAAATGATGCCTCTCGAAGGGGCTGGCTTTGACTGTTCAATGATGTGTACGACCATGGACATGAATTTGTTGTGGAAATATCTATTGCTTCGGAAGTTTGAACTAGTTGAGACATTCGACTAGGTCAAAGGAGATGAGATGCGTGTCTGAGATGAAATCCAAAGGAACAAATTCATAGATAAGGTTGGAGGAAATGGAAAAGGACATAGCTCCATAGAAAACAAATTGACCTGGAACAGAGGCCAAGCTACATGAATTTGGAATGGGATCTGTGAAGGTGTGACTCTTCTGCTTCTTGTTTCGTATTTTGTCTTGAGAGATGATTGTGATTTCTTTGGGTTTGGATCCTTTTTTTTAAAATTAAGAATAGTAGATTCACATTTAATAGTGTAGGGCCTTCTATTTTGGAGTGGATTCTAGCCATGTCGGCATCCGAGTGTGGTCCACACGGGCAGTGATTCTATGAGTTGACCTGGTATTTCGAGTTGTCACCCTTGAGGCAGAAAATGGGCCTATTTTAATGGGCTTTTGAGACCCAAAAAATGTTAAACAGACCCACGCCCAAGTCTGATTTAAACTGGCTTTAATTCTGGTACAAATGGGTCATTGTGTTCGAAGTCTTCTCTCCCCTGCATAGATCCTTGCATAGGTTTGGAGAGCCAAATCATCAATTTCGTCTAATTGGGCCCTTTCATCTTTGATCTGGTCTTCATTTGGTTTGTCGAGTTCAATGGCCGCGTCACCACCGTGGGATCAGATCCTATCCTCATACGTGAGCAGGAAACGGGACGGTAACTGTAAGTGCAGGCGTGGAATTTCTCTTTCTGAAGCACTACGGATTTAGATTTCTGGAGCTTCTAACACCGCATCCATGTCGAAGAAGGGAGAAAGGAGAAGAACAGTGGGGTGCGATTAGAGGGGTTCTGGTGGTAGAAGAAAGTAGGGTTTGAATCAGAATGTCGACTGAAGGAAATGCTGGAAACTGGAAAGTACAGGAAGGAGGGGACGGGGGTGGGGTACAACGAGTGAGAGAAGACTGGGCTTTGGCAGACTTAGTTAGAGGTGCGGGTGCGGGTGGAAGAGAGATGATTAACCCACAATTTGAGAATCGAATATTCTAATTTTTTTTAGGTTTGCGTGTGGGAAACTTCTCACATAGTCCTACTAAAATTTCTATGGGTCAGCCCACTACCTTTAGAACACACTAAAGTTAGGCTATGATGTTCGAACCCGCAACCTCCTGTAATAGGAGGCAACTAGTTAAACTACACTCATGTGAGTTCCCAATTAAGACTAAGAGTACTCTAGATCGTTTAACTCTATATCATACTCCCTCCATCCCATTTTAGTTGTCTGAATTTGAAAATTTGTATTTTTTAAGGAACTCTTTATATAAGACTACTACTCCATGTGATCTCATCTATTTTCAACACACTTTATGATAGATGAGATAACTATTTTGGAACAATTCTAAAATCCATATAAGACAATTAAATTGGGACATAGGGAGTATAAAAAATTGAAAAATAATAAATTTTACTGTAACATTTCTGTATTAATTACTTATTATGATTTCGAGTCAATTATATAAACTACATTAATAAATCTCTCACAATATCTCAAAAATAACTTTCTTAATTAAAAAATATGAATAATCTCCCACAATTTAACAGAGTTAATCACAATCTAATTTATACCTTAATATATGTTAACAAGCTCCAATTTTTTTTAAAGAGCTCAAAGTCCTACAAGGATCATTGACATATATATGGAGATTTATTTTTTATCTTTCAAGGAGAAAGATAGAAGATTCTTTGGCAAACCCCAAAAACGACATAAATCTAAAAGAAATATGTAGGCTGCATTTGGATAGGAGGAAAGTTTTGTAGGTGTCTTCCGTGTGAAGGGAATTCCTTTGATCAAGGGTTTCTCTTGCCGATGAGATTACCCTATAAATTTATTTTGGCTCGATTTTTACACACCCGAAATTTCTGCCTCTATACACCTGATTCCGGGTGTGGATGGCTAATTAACACGATACCTCTACATTTTCATTCGTTCGAGCGAATGCCCAGTTCATTTTGACATATGTTCGAATGAATACATGCATACCCCGCAATTTTGATTGATTCGAACGAATGCCCCGTATAAATTTAATTCATTCGAATGAATTGAGTGAACAGTAACACATGTTACTGTTCACCCGTTCATTCGAATGAACCGATGGAATGAATTGAGTGAACAGTAACGCGTGTTACTGTTCACTCTATTCATTCGAATGAATTGATTTTCTTTAAAATTTTAAAGTTATTTTTTAGGCACTGTGTATTTTTAAAATTTCTCAAATTAAATATCCAGACTAATTACGATAATCTGATAAAAATACTTTAACACTTTAAAGTCTTTTGACACTCCTAAATGCTTAAAACACAGTGTTTTATAAATAAGGGAATCTCTAGATTGTGCTGAAAACACATTTAAGAGTGTCAAAAGACCTTGAAGTCTTAAAGTATTTTTATCAGGTTATCGTAATTAGTCCGGATGTTCAATTTGAGAAATTTTGAAAATATACAATACTTAAAAAATAATGGTCTATCTTCCATATGTTACAATAATGCATAGTGTATTAAATAATAAAATCTCCTTTAAAACTTTAAAATTATTTTTTAAGCACTGTGTATTTTCAAAATTTCTCAAATTGAAAATCCAAACTAATTACGATAACGTGATAAAAATACTTTAAGACTTCAACGTCTTTTGACACTCCTAAATGTGTTTTCGGCACAACATAGGGATACCTTTATTTGTAAAATACTATGTTTTAAATATTTAGGAGTGTCAAAAGACCTTAAAGTATTTTTATCAGATTATCGTAATTAGTGTGGATATTTAATTTGAGAAATTTTAAAAATACACAGTGCTTAAAAAATAACTATAAATTTTTAAAGAAAATCAATTCATTCAAATGAATCGAGTGAACGCGCGTTACTGTTCACTCGATTCATTCATCGGTTCATTCGAATGAATGGGCGAACAGTAACGCGCGTTACTGTTCACTCGATTCATTCAAATGAATTAAATTTATACGGGACATTCGTTCGAACGAATCAAAATTGCGAGGGTATGCATGTATTTATTTGAACGAATGCTAAAATGAACTGGGCATTCGTTCGAACGAATTAAAATGCAGGGGTATCGTGGTAATTTGCCACCCGAATACGGAATCGGGTGTGTAGAGGCAGTTTTTTCGGATGTGTAAATGCCGATTCTTTATTTTAGAAGAAAGAAAGATTATTTCGTAAATATGTGTAAGAAAATTTTAATTTGTTATGAATTTTATGATAATTATCTTAATGAGTCTTTGTAATAAAATAATCGAATTTTATATTTTGACAAAAACATAATTATTGAATAACATCTTCCAAATAAAAATCTGCTACCTAAACATTTGAATCTATTAATAAAAAGAAAAGTCAGTTTTTTCTATAAATTAAAAATAAAAATTATAAAATTTCTAGTTTTAAAGAAAAAAATTAAATTAATAGTTTATTCTACAAAATTTATATTTATATTTACATAAGAAGATTAAAAAAATTTAAAGATAAAAATTATTTAATATATATCAAAATATTTTCTTTTATTAGTTTATTGTTAAAAAGTTAAAAGTCAAATCCGATTTAAAACTCAAATTGACGAAAGGAGATAAAAGCTGAAGAAATATAAATTCCTATCTTCTTCAATTTCTAGACTCATGTTTTCATGGAACTCATCTTCAATTTTCTGTGATATGTTGACAGCCAGTCGCTCTCTATAATTTGTTATTTGATTGACAATTTTTTTAAAAAAAAAAACTCAAAAGATTACATTTGTGACTTAATCCTAACCCGTAATTCCCAAATTAAGCAATTTTAACAATTTGTACTCATAAGTTAAGAAATCACTCTTGGCTTTCCTTTGCAATTGATTTGAAGTTTGACTTTTATAATCTAGCCATGGTAAAATTAGAAATTTTATGTTAAGAGGGTGAAGGTAAATTATTATAATTTCTAATTAGTCAAACTGAATCACAAAGCGAATTAAACATTAAATAAAGAAAATAAAAAAATAAATAACTTGTGAGTCAACATTTTCATCGAGTATATAATTACATATAATCTTTCATCATTTATTATTATTATTATTTATTTGGTACTAATGTTTCTACTATTTTAATATACAAACAAACAATTTCTTCAAATGCACTCTAAAGTACGTTGTTTTAAATTTTAAGATGATAAGACAATTCTTTTTACTAATCTCAACTCTTTTACCCTTTAGGATAATGTGAAATTGTATGAAAATTCTTTTTAAACATTCATCGTAGTGATTTCCAACATTAAACTTAGTATATTCATTTTTAGATGATTAAAAATTTAAAATTTAATACGAAAGATTAAATAATTTGTACAAATATAGAACTTCACAATACAAGATATCAAAAAAAGATTTTATATATTTTTCTTTTCTAGATAATATAGGTATCTCTAATCCATATTGAAGATGTGACTAATCTTACAGTTAGACGCAACCATCCACAAACTTCATATATCATATGAGCGTAACAAAAATTGAATTCAAAACCTTTAATTAATTTTAAAAATTTAGATCATCTGATCTTCACGTAACAAGTGAAATTTTACGTATTTCACAAGACAATATGGAAAACATAAGTTTTGAATGTCAAGTAGAAAAAGTTGGTTCATTGAGACTTTTATTTACCTAGACTTGACACTTCATGTTATCATTAAATCGGTATTAAGCCCAGCATAATTGGATCTTATATAAATAAGATAAGGTCTGTTCTAAAAAAGCCTTTAACAGAAGTCTTATTGGATCTATTTTAGTAAAAGGTCTCACTCGTGCTGCAATTGTCCAAAGCCTGAAACAGACTTCCAAGTATGCCGCTACTTGTCATTTCCTCATGTGGTCTTGTCAGTCCTAAAATTAGGGTTTGCAATCCAGACCTGTGGGTTAGCCTGAAATTTTCCTCACGACCTGTTAACCTGTTATTACATTCTACATGTTTCATTCATCGTATCTACATTCATATTTTCTCAAGTAAATCAAAGCTAGTCCTCCGGCTTTAATCTTAAAACTTTAAATAAATTACATCATCAAGTCTAAACACATATAGTTCAAATAAATAACTACATCTCAAATGAAACTGATGTCGGTCTCAAAAGCCCAAAATAAACTAGAAAAGTCATCTAAGTCGTGGTGCTTCGTGATAACTCAGAGTGCTCGTATGACCTCTCTCAACTAGAGATATTGACATTGGTAAGGGAGTGAACGAACAACGTCCGATAAGAGGTCATAAAATGAGACATTGTGAATTAAAATCAAATGGCAAGTCTCATGGTCATTATACCAATCACTAGAGGGTATTACATAAAATATCATATAATATTTCATGTTCAACAAATATTCACGTGTGCGTCACATTCATTCCACATAATGCAATAAACTGTAATTCATCATTGAAGTATCACTAACTTCATTCTTTACACACATTCTACATCTACTTTGCACATACACTTCACACGTACTTCACATTCTTTACTTATTCATAATTTCATATCATATAGACTTCACATATGGAGTTTTTCTCCTTCTCCAACATGATATGATTCATGTCGTGGAGCTTTCCTCCTCCTCCAATATCATATAATTTATATCTTGGAGTTTTTCCCCTCTTCCAACATCACATAATTCATGTCATGGAGTTTTCCCCTCGTCCAATTATCATATAGACTGCATTTGGATTTGGGAGTAAAGGGGGGTGATGGGGTAACCCCTATTACCCTTGTTTGCTAATTGGAGGTCGTGGGATAACATCCCTCTTTATCCCTTTTTTTTCACTTTTTGAATATCCTTTCCACACAAAGGGTATTCATTTTGAATATCCTTACCCCTCGATAAACCCCCCTAAAAAATTACCCTCCATCCAAATGCAACCATCTTCGATAGAGATGCCCAGTACAATAGCCTGAGTATGAAACTTAGTGGTGTACTATTGAACTGATTGGCTAGATCATTGTCTCAAGTACTGCCACTTAATCCACCGGTCTTCCTTATGTCCAATTGAGTAAAACTGTTTTCGGATCAACTTCTTAAACTTGTTCCAAGTTAATTCAGCTATGTTGACATCAGTTGTCAATTACGAATCAATACTGTAATTGTATGGATTACAGTTATCTATTATAGTACAATCCGTATAATAGCCTAAATTATTGCATAGCCTAGTTGAATTCCCTATAATAGCCCCCTTGTATTAGCTATTGTCACAAATATCGGCGGTATTTTCAAATTTACCGCATTTTTATCGGCAAAATACCATTACCGCGTTAAGAACGTGTTTTTATCCCCATAGCGATAAATTTTATGTAAATTCCCCATAAAATCGTGTTAAAAACGTGATAAATGGTAATATTGCGATAATATCCCGAGAAATTCCCGATAAATTCCCGGTAAATTCCTTACTACCATTTTTTATTTTATTAATGTTTTTATTTATTTTATTTTTATTATTTTTAAACATTATAATTTCCGCAAGATTTTCCTGTTAAATTCCTTGAAAAAATTTGAGAATTTAAAAATATCCCGATATTACCAATTGCCGTTAATATCCCGAGAACGGTATTTGTCACAATGGTATCAACTATATTAGGGAACACCTTGTACAAACTTATCCATACGAAATATACAGAAATAATTCCCAGAATTCATATATTTGACAAGGTATCAAAGCAGAAGATCTTAGGATTTCTATTCTATTGGAAACCCTAGCCGACAATACCGACACACAAATCCAGAAATTTCACAATCATGGAAGAACAATCTGGTTCTACCTCGAACCCGCAGATCCTAGAATATCTGACATCCAGAATCGCTCAAATATTGAGCTAGAACCAGACCTCGATCCCGACTCTAACCCCGACGTACGACTCTTCTGCCTCACAGATAGGCATCAAGCTGAATGGTACTAACTATGGCCTATGGTCCCAAGTCGTTGAGATGTATATTTTCGACAAAGACAAATTGGGATACATTAATGGCGATTTTCCACAACCCTTGGAAACATATCCGACGTTTAGAAAATGGAGAATAGAGAATTCGATTGTGAAAGGGTGGTTGATCAACTCTATGGAGTCGAGTTCGATTAGCAACTTCATTCGATTTCAGACAGCAAAGAAGGTGTGGGACACAATTGCAACAACATACTTTGATGGAACCGATACATCTCAGGTCTATGAACTGAAAAGGCGAGTAACTCGAATGCGGCAGGATGGTGGCTCAATTGAGACATACTGCAACAGACTTCAAGGTCTGTGGAGGGAGATTGACTTTCGACTCCCAAACCCGATGAAGTGTGAAACAGATATTATAATTTTTAATTCGATTATTCAGGAATATAGAGTTTATATCTTCCTTGATGGATTGGATGATCGTCTAGACAAAGTTCGGAGCGATATCCTCTAAATGAAGCCATTTCCTACGATGGCACAGGCGTATGGATATGTTCGAAGAGAGGATACTCAACAGACTGTGGTGATGACAGGGACAGAAATAACTACCGGTGCTGGTATGGCATCTAGGGGAGAAACCCGGTCAGGTCAGTAGTTCTCACACCAGACGCCTACCAACCGACCAGTACCGCAGGTAGGACAGCGGGCATCTGTACAACATACTATCAAGACTGGGCGACCCACTACGGCTCCTAAACCCAAATTTCAGTCAGAAAAGTGGGGGTTGCACACACTGTGGAAATCCAAAACACTCCCGTGAAGCTTGTTTTAAACTACATGGATACCCAGAATGGTGGGATGAATTCCAGGCCCGAAAGCAACGTGGAGCTGCTACCAATAAGTGTTCAGGTCGAGTTACTTTGGTAAATGCAGAACCTCAGTTATCTTTTATCTTATAGGTAGAATCCTCAAGTGCTTCGCCCCTTGGTGATGAGTCTACTACTCAGTGATTCAGGTAACTGTGGTTATGTTTTATTTAGCTCTAATAAGAGGGATTACAATGGATGAATAATTGATTCAGGAGCAACCGATCACATGACGTTTGATTCAAATGACTTTATTAGTACGACTCATCCGAGACAAACTAATATTGCTAACGCTAATGTGGTTACATATCCAGTTATAGGAGCTGGAACTGTCGCCCTCTCACCCTCTCTTACATTATTAAACACTTTACTTGTTCCCTCTCTCTCAAATAAATTGATGTCTATGGGACAAGCTAATGAGGAATTAGATTGTTGTGCAGTAATCTACTCCGGTTTTTGTTTTCTTCAGGATATTCTCACCAAGGAGATAGTTGGTCGTGGTACTAA
Organism: Chimonanthus salicifolius; assembly: GCA_013350335.1. Lineage (NCBI taxonomy): Eukaryota > Viridiplantae > Streptophyta > Magnoliopsida > Laurales > Calycanthaceae > Chimonanthus > Chimonanthus salicifolius. The sequence continues at coordinate 53,878,700 of CM023532.1, forward strand.
AAGAGGGGGGGCTGTATTATGTGGATGACCTTAACACCGGTAGAGCTAATAATATGTAACATTCGTTGGGTGTCAAGTAGAGGCATATTTGGTTATGGCACCGTCGTTTAGGGCACCCATCATTCAGCCATTTGAAACATTTGTTACCTGATTTGTTTTCAGATTTACAAGACTTGGATTTTAAATGTGACTCTTGCATTTTAGTCAAGAGTCACCGTGTGTCTTATCTTTTAAGTTTAAATAAAAGTATCACTCCTTTTGCATTAATCCATTCTGATGTTTGGGGACCCTCTCCCATCTCTACATCCTCTGGAATTCGTTGGTTTGTAACTTTTGTGGATGATTGTACCCGTATGACCTGGCTTTACTTGATGAAATATAAACATGAGGTATTTAAAATCTTTCAGATTTTTCAATCAATGATCCAGACTCAATTTTCAGCTAAACCGAGAATAATCAGCTCGGACAATGGTGGTGAATACGTTAACTAGGAATTTCGGAGTTATTTTTCAGACTCACGACATTCTCCATGAGACAACTTGTCCACAGACACCTCAACAGAATGGTATTATAGAACGAAAGAATAGACATATTTTGGAAACGGCTCGGGCTCTCCTCTCCTTATTTTGAAGTTATTGGGACGATGCAATTGTTATAGCTGTATATTTGCTTAACTGTATACCTTATAAAGTCTTGAAGTTTCAGACTTCATTTCAAGTCCTCTCACAGCATGGACCACTGCCCTCAGTTTTGACGCTTACTCCTTGTATCTTCAGATGTGTCGCCTTCATTCATCTCCATAGAAATCAACGTACTAGGTTTGATCCATGTGCTATTCGCTGTATTTTTCTGGGGTATGCCACACATCAAAAAGGGTACTGTTGCTACCATCCTTCAACCCGATGCACTTATGTTACTATGCATCTTACTTTTCTGGAGACTGAAGTATCCTTTCCTGACCTGATAACCAATTCTCCACTTCAGGGGGAGATATCGAGTGAAGAGCAGAATTGGACAGAGCAGAACTGGACAGGTGGTGACAACATGGAAATTAGATCGGTACATGAGGAAAACCGACTGGTTGGAGACCAACCAGGGTCCCGGCCAGCTGAAGACCAACCAGAGTTACATGAGGAAGACCGACCGGCTGAAGTACATGAGGAAGAACGACTAGCTGCTCTTCTTGAAAATGAACTTGAAGAACCCCCCTCTCATTCTCCAGTACTAGAAGATTGATCCCTTGAGAATATCCCTGAGGTAAGCTCTCATACTACTTTACTGTCAATATATATGATACCCCAGTTGATTATCAATTACCTCTTAGGTATAATCGTAGAAAACCACCGGATCGGTATTCTCCAGAGTATAAGGTGAAGAAATCAAAATACCCGATCGCAAATCACGTATCATCTCAGAGATTATCAGAACCTTTCAAGGAATTTGTGCACCAATTGCCCTCTATTCATGTTCCCAGCAGAGTACATGGAACTGTAATGGATCCAAAGTGGACTTGGGTAATAAAAGAAGAAATGGAGGCGCTATAGGAAAAATCAGACATGGGATCTTGTTCCGTTGCCAAAAGGAAAAAAGACAGTAGGATGCAAATGGGTCTTCTCTATTAAATACAATGCAGACGAAACTATTGAAAGATATAAAGCAAGACTGGTGGCGAAGGAGTATATGCAGACTTATGGTATTGACTAGCAGGAAACTTTTTCTCCAGTAGCAAAACTGAATATTGTTAGAGTACTACTATCCCTTGCAGCCAATCGAGATTGATCCTTACATCAGTTTGACGTAAAGAACGCCTTTCTCCATGGTGAACTAAAGGAGGAAGTATACATGGACATTCCGCCAGGTTATACTATACCCTTACAGTATGGGGTTGTGTGTAAATTGCAGAAAGCATTGTATGGCTTGAAGCAATCACCCCGTGCCTGGTTTGAGCAGTTTAGTGTGGCTATGAGAAATTATAGGTTTAAGTAGAGTAATTCAGATCATACTTTGTTCCTGAAGCACCGAAGTGGAAAGGTAACAACATTGGTAATTTACATTGATGATATGATAATTACAGGAGATGATGTGGAAGAGATTTCTCGACTCCAGGAGTATTTGGCGACTGAATTCGAAATGAAAGATTTTGGAGGATTCAAGTATTTTCTGGGTATTGAGGTAGCTTGGTCAAAGCAAGACATATTTCTATCCCAAAGAAAATATGTGTTGGACTTACTTTCTGAAACATGGATGCTTGATTGTAAGCCTGCTAACACTCCAATTGTTCAAAATCATCATCTGGGTGAGTATCCTGATTAGGTACCCACTAATAAGGAGAGATTTCAAAGGTTAGTTGGAAAATTAATTTATTTGTCACATACACGACCGGATATTGCTTTTGTTGTTAGCGTAGTAATTCAATTTATGAACTATCCTAGTGAGGATCACATGAATGCCGTTGCTCGAATTCTTCGATATTTGAAGTCGGCACCAGGGAAGGGACTTCTATTCTCAAAGAATAATCATCTAGATATTGGTGGTTACACAGATGTAGATTGGGCAGGAAGTATTACGGACAGAAGATCCACCTCAGGTTATTTTACCTTTGTGGGAGGTAACTTTGTCACTTGGAGGAGTAAGAAACAGAAGGTAGTAGCACTGTCTAGTGCAGAAGCTGAGTTTCAAGGAATGACCAAAGGTCTCTGTGAACTCTTTTGGCTAAAGAAGCTACTTACAGAAATGGGTTATGCACCCAACTCTACAATGAGTTTACTCTGTGATAACAAGGCGGCCATAAATATTGCTCATAGTCCAGTTCAACATGACCGCACAAAACATGTTGAAGTGGATCGACATTTCATCAAGCAGAAGCTCGAGGCCAATATAGTCCAGTTTCTATTTGTTAAATCTGAAGACCAACTGGCAGACATACTAACCAAGGCAGTTTTTAGTACAGTATTCTACAACTCACTTGACAAGTTGGGCATTAGAGACATCTATGCACTAAATTGAGGGGGAGTGTTGGCATGAGTTGTCAATTAGGAATCAAATACTATAATTGTAGGGATTACAGTTATCTATTGTAGTACAATTGGTATAATAGCCTAAATTATTGTATAGCCTAATTGAATTCCTTATAATAGCTCCCTTGTATAAGCTATATTAGGGAACACCTTGTACAAGCTTATTCATACGAAATATACATAAATAATTCCCTGAATTCATATATTTGACAAGCTATGTTGTGGCGCTTAACATAAGCAATCCACCATGGCAGTGCATGACTTGACATCTTCAGTTATGCCAAACTGATTTTCTGTGTATTGGTGTATACATAGAGAGTAAAATAGTTCTCCATTTGATCTATCCAATTGTCTAATTTCTCCGCATTAACATCACCTTTATAAGTAGGAATTTCTAATTTGAAATCTACTCTGAAAGGTTTCTTACCATCTAGGTCGTCTACTGTCTTTGTCTGATTGACCTCTTCCTCATCTTTTTCTCTTCATCTGTCTCGTTTGTATCCGTTAGTTCAATCCTTTTATTCTTGGATGAACCCGCAGACGTCTGCTTCAGAGAGGACTTTGAGGCGGCACTTTCCACTAACTTGGTGACTAACTCCGTTAATACGATCACTTGTTCCTCCAATTTGGAGAAACACTCCTTCAATTCATCATTCGCAGCCATATCTGTCTTTCTCAAGATTCTTTTTTTTTTTTTTTTGAACAAAGGGGCTCTGAGAGTTCTTTACCGGACTTCTAGCATTGATCACGTGTCAAGGCTATATACCTTAGGCTTCCCAAAAGAAGACGAAATCGAGCTACTGATACCAACTTGATCCGATAATCCGGATGTTTGGGTGACAATGGATAGAAATGCAGTGGAATGAAATGAGAATCAAAGAGAGACGTAGGATTTGGGAAGTGGAAACTTCCTCTTTTTGGTCATTTTGATTGATTTTCTCAAACACCGATTGTACAATCTCTCTAGCGTGCATCCACAGGTTGGAGACTGCCAAAAACAAAAAGAAAAATGGATAAAAGTGGGCAGAAACTGTCCATAAATGTCGAAAACTGCTTTAACCGTCAGTAGTTTCACGTACCAGTCGTCTGGTACTATTCACAGATTGTACTATATGATGTACCAGTGGACTGGTACATCGGCTGGTACTATCAGAGAACAGACTGTTCTTACAGACAGGTGATAGTTGGTGTACCAGTCGACTGGTACTATTCACAGCCTATGTAGATGATGTACCAGTCGACTAGTCCATCGACTGGTACTATTCACAGCCTAGATAGATGATGTACTAGTCAACTGGTATTATTCACAGCCTAGCTAGATGATGTATTAGTCGACTGGTGCATCGATTGGTACCATAAAAAAGTGATCTGTAACACAATACAGTCACTAGATGATGTACCGGCTGATTGGTGCATTGATTGGTATCCTTAAAGACTTATTTTATTCATTTTTTGAAGTCTTTAAACAAAATATAACAAGTGAAAACAAGGAAAATACATGGAAATACATGAAAATGCAATAATGAGAGATCTTCCTGGATGAAATATACCCCTTTGATTGAAAAAAACTCAGTAAACCCAGGCTCTTTTTAGCACTCCTACTCTAATCTTGGTGGAGTCAAGTTCCAAATCCTTTCTTCTGCTACCGAAAAACTAAGCTGATCCTCAGCTATGAGTGATAGCCTATGATTACAAGTCAAGGCTTCATTCTCTCAGATTGTTGTGTAACCAAGGCTACCCATGTACAACGAAAATAACATTAAGGCTTCCTATTCTCCACCTCTCATATGTACATCCATATGTTTCTTATTGTTGCTGGCAACTAAACTGTTTTTTATAATGTCACATTGGAACTTCCTAAGTGCATTAAGACACCACGTTACATACAACTGATCAAGATTGGTATCGTCCAACACTAGGAAAGGTGTATGATGTTGCATACAACTGATCAATATCGGTATCGTCCAACACTAGGAAAGGTGTATGATGTTGCATACAACTGATCAATATCGGTATCGTCCAACACTAGGAAAGGTGTATGATGTTGTGTTGAATTAGGCCTCATGCAGTTGATGCCTATCCAAATACAATTGCATTAGAATTCTATACCCACTGGCATCGTGTAAACCAAAAACATCCATAGTGTCGTATTAGTCTTGGAGACTTATCCACGTTCATCGAATCATTCTTAGGCTAGAATTAGATTGTAGAGATCATGTAGGACTTTTGATTGGATTCATGCCCTGCTCACTGTTTGTGGAGGCACTCGTTTCTTTTTGGGTCCCATGTATGTATTCGAGCCACACACAACAATCTCCACCTTGGCGTGGATTCAAACAACTTTAGATATCATCTGAGACAACTATTAATACTTATTCTGCAACTCTGCATCTTTGTGTAAGATGTCCATCCCCACGCTTTGGGATGCTCCACTAGTCTCCATCAATGAGATGAAGTGTTCAAGCCAAAGCCATGCTTGAACTTGTGTGTAGTCACTGGCTTCCTTGAAGTACCCGCTGCATTATTCTGTGTGTGATTCTTCATCACTTTCACCTTTCCATATTTGCTATCACCTGCAACATTGAAACCACATGGAACCCAACAACCAACTAATTAAAAAATAACCTTACTTTTCAAGACGTACTTGACTAGTGCCAAAAGTGTGGTCACCAATGTATCAAAAGAATGTGGAAGAGAAACCAATAATGGAAAAGCCTTGTCCACGTCTTCAACTATCACCTCACCACTTGACAATTGAGTAAAGATCTTATTGAACACATTGATATGATCCAAAATATTTGTTCATTCCTCCATCCACTATTGGTATAATGCTTTTTCAGAAACAACTTATTAGTAACCGGTTTAGACATGTATAAACTTTCAAACTTCTTCCACAGATCTGTAGCAGAAGTTTCATTTAAAACATTAAACTTTACGTCAAGTGTGAGGCACAAATGGAGGGTGGTTGCTGCATTCATCTCAAGTTCTTCTCAAGCATCATCAGTCATGTCTTCCTGTTTTTTCTCCTTCCCTTTAACATTAGAAGTCTCCGGCTTCTTTTTCCTCCCCCTTTAGTGCTTTGGGTAGCCTTTGTTGCACCAGAGTATCTTTAACTGTACTTTGCTATAGGCTAAAGTTATTCTTTCCATCGACCTACACCTCGAACTTTGCATCCAAGATTCCTCTTACTGCCATACTCTGCTACAAGCTAAAGTTATTCTTTCCATTAAAGGCCTCCACCTTGAACTTTGCATCTGAGATTCCTCTTACTGCCATTGTTTTGTATTCCGTTCACCCATTACTCCTCTCTGGTTAGAACCTGTCTGTAATAACACTTGTTAGGAATAATTATGCAAAATAAATTCAACTGAACAATCTACAGGACGGTAAATAAAAATAAGCACACAAGACACAAGATTTACGTGGTTCAACAAAACCTGTCTATGTCCACGGAACATGAAAATTATATTAAGATTGAAAAAGAAACACAGATACAAGAATATGCTCCTTTGATTGAAAAGAAAACTCAATCAAACTCGGGCCCAATAGACATATGCATTCAGCCCTCCAACTCAGATCTTGTTGAAGTCAAGGTTCAAATCCTTCCTTTTGCTACTGAAAAACTTACCTCGGTTATGAGTCTTAACTTTTGATTACAAATCAATGCTAATTCCTTCTCTCAGATTGTTGTGTGATCGAGGCTACTTGTGTATAATGAAAATAACAACAAACCTTCCTATTCTCCACGTCTCATATGCACGTCTGTATGTGTCTTATTCTTTCTGCCAACAAAACTGCCTTTGTAGCATCCAACACTAGGAAATGAGTATGATGTTGTGTTGAATTAGGCCCCATGCAGTTGGTGCCCATGCAAATACAATTGCATTAGAACTCTATTCTCACATGTAACAAGTAAACCGCAAACATCCACAGTGACGTATTATTCTTGGAGACTTATCCATGTTCATTTAATCATTATTAGGCAAGAATTAGATCGTAAAAATCAAGTAGGACTCTTGATTGCATTCACCCATCTCTTACTGTTTCTGAAGGCACACATTTTTGTTGGGTCCCATGCGTGTGTTGGATTTATGGCTCAAAACCCTTTTGGGCCTGAGTTGTCTGATGGACCTAGGCCCAGGCCCACTGGGCCCAGTCTGTTCTAAGCAACAATATATATTGTATATTGTTGTAGGGTTTCTTTGGACAGAGCCTGAGGAGGCCATCTCATAGGGATCCCAAGAGGAAACTCTAATGGTGAGAGCTGTGAGGAGTGAGAGATGTAGTGAGGAAGATAGAGAGATGCATCAGAAGAATAGGGGAAAGATATCATGGGTCGGGGGTTCCTAAGTTGAGCAGGTTTATGCTCAATCTGTATGTTGTATCCTTCCTTCTCTATGATAAAATCTACACTCTCTCATGGACGTAGGCCAAGTTAGGCCGAACCACGTATATCATGTGTTCCTTATGTGTGTACTTGTGCTTGAATCTGTGATTGAATGTGTATGTGGGTTGGGTTTAATTTCTCCAACAATTGGTATCAGAGCCGACAGTTAAGATTTGGGCCAGAGAAATCACAGATCTGTTAAGAGGAAGGAGAGGAAAGAGCAGGAAATGTTTGTTGCAGGGGGAGACGAGCAAGTACAAGGAGAGCAGTAGCAACAACCAACTACGTCCCAGTCAAACGTAGGTAGAGCACACCAGCCGTGCGAAGGCAGAACCCCACTTGTAGCAGCCGACGAGTATCGAGCAGAGGAGGCAAAGGGGTTTTGCAAAAACAGGAAAAACCGCAGATCCGAGAGGAGGATTGTCAGTAGGTACAAATCTCCAGTTAAGGCGAGTGGTGGAAGCAGCTGACGGCAGAACAAGGAGAGGTAGCAGTTGCAGGTGGAGTTCAACAAGCATGCAGGCCGATCAACGCCTAGATCTGAGATCAGGAGTGCTCAAATAGGTGCAGATCTGAGGCGCAACGCCAGAGTGAGAGCAGAGCTACAGGAGGGAAGTCGTTGGTTGTAGTAGCCAAGATGTTGACCGAACAAAGGTGTGGCTGAAGCAGAGATCGAGAAGGCAGCTCATCGGGCAGAGAGGCCTAGTGTAGGGGATCTCCACCGCTGCAAGCAGAGGAGCGAGCATGAGTAGATGTTCAGATTTGAGAGGAATCAAATCTGCCAGCACCGGGAGAAGGAGAACTCAAGAAAGGCACGAGGCAGCGTCGAACCAGAGCAGATCAGTGAGGATCAGTGGTACAAGGGCCAGAGACCAAGCTGCGAGGAGTGGCGGCGGAAGGGTTTCCCCATCCAGATCTGATTTGGGGGTTTTGCACAACAACAGGGATAAACTGAAACAAACCAAGATCTAAAAGGAGATTGGAGGAGCTCAGGTAGTGCGCAGAGAGCAGCAGGCGTAGACCGAGCAGATCTGAGAAGGTGCGCCCAACAAGAGGCACAAAACTCTCTCTTCAGTAAAATCCCAAGCTAGGTATAGACGGGTAATCTAATGACACACCATTCAAATGTTACGGTGACTTCCAGTCACCAATAGGACTAACCAACTAAGTACATGCAGCTAAATACCGTAATCACTTTTGGGTGTCCGTACAAAAACTAACCACAAGTACCCGTCAACCACTCTTAACGATGCACCTTTGGGCCAACCTAATATCTTTGTGAGTTAGAGATTACGATCTACAAAACCATTATTATTTAACACTTGGGAAGGGTATTAAATCATGCTTATATGACTCAATGTTCAACCCATTCCGATCAGGCCACTTTGGGGACTAACAAACCGTGTCATAATTTGAATTTAAGTCAAGAATAATGGCTTTACTTTGTAATTGAATCAAACAACATTCATACTAAATTCATAACAACTTCAATATAAAAATTAATGTTGGGTGTCGTTTCAACCGATAAAACAATTATATTTAATTAAATAAACATTTAGGGTATCATCAGGTGTTCAAATATTTAATTAAAATAAAATATCAATTAGTAGTGCATAGTGAGGATCTGACGATCGATCGCCCTGCCTGATCGGTCGGCCCTAGACTGGATGACAGGTCGCCAGCAGGCGATCCGATAGGTCAGAGACCAAAAAGATAAATTACAGTCTCTTTTTCCTAGGAATTCTTGAGGATTTTGACGACACATCGTAATGGACGATCGGTCATATATTTACCTGGACGATCGATCGTTAGTGCGCGATCAGTCGTATATATTCTGGCCGATCAGTCGCCAGTGCCCGATCCATCGTCGGCGGTCAATTGAAATGGAAATCCGAAAATAAACTTGAGCAAATTTCAGTCTTTCTTCGATTGTGTTCATTATGGAAGATCATTCTAACATTGGTCTTCATTGAAAGCATCAATGATTCATAGAAAACCATACGCTCTAATACCAATTGTTTTTATAATTCTTGATTTGGATTGAAACTTGGGCGATAAGAAACGGTTTGAAACATCGATAATTCGTGTTCTTGATGTACCCTATTAAACGTCTTTCAATCCATTAATCATCAGTCTTCAGGATCATGAATCAATGTTACTATCAATTAAACATATTCATTATACGAAAAATCATCATAATATAAAACATACCCGAATCCATGCGTTCCAATAAACGTGTGTCGATCTCTTGCTCTGTTCTCGTCGTGTTCTTGCAAAACTCATGTGCACCAAGAGTTTCTCTGATCTTCCCACTTAATTCCTCTCTTGATTTCGTTCGGTGATAGGTTTAGACAGAGAGGATCGAACATTGGCAATCAGAAGGACTCTATGGGCTATGTTTCCTCTTATATTCCACTTTCCATCAAAGTAGGAAGGCAAGTCCCAAAACGACTCCTCTCTAATCTGAGATTACTATTCACATGTGGGCCCCACTTGATTCCAATTTCGATTAACCTTCTAATGTGGGTTATATTATTCGGTTAAGAGCAATTCCTTAGTCTTTAATCCCTTACGAACAACTCTAGGTGTGCAACAAAGCCATATTATTCTTATGTAACCACTTCATAAAAGAGGAAGGCACGAGATAGAATATGACCTCCACTATATCTTCGAAGGATTTTTCTATGAAACACTCATCAAGTGGTAGAGTCCATGTTCCAACATAACTTTGAAGTAAAGTTTTTAAAATAATTCTTAGACAATTGTGACAAGATGCCCTCCCTATAATTTCAAACATAGTCTAAAAATACCAAAAGGTTTCTAGACATTTAAATAAGTTCTGACATTTATGCGATGAGGATAAATATTCCATAAATGATGTATTTTGGAAATGGGTAAAGACAACAGATACATATCCATAACCTTCTGAAAAATTACAAAACCAGATTGGGGTGGGGTGGGGTGGGGTGGGTGGGGAGTGGGGAGGGGGGGAAGGGGGGCGGGGAGAGGGATGGTTTTTTTTTGGGGGGGGGGGGGGGGGGGGGGGGGGCACGGTGGGACGGAATACATCTAACTATAGGTTTGTAGCTAATACAAGCAGAGCCCCCAATTTAATTCTCTGAAAATGAATGACTATAACATGCTTTTCTCTTGGCATGGTATCATATACTTACGAACAAATAAACTATCTAGTTCATAATTTGGGAAAAATGGTTTTTCATAAACAATAAAAGAAAAGAAAGTAAAGTTCCATTTCAACAACAAAAGGCTAAAACATTGGTGGTTGAAAAATATATGATGATAATTATTAATTTTTTTTTAGATTAAACCCCTGTCTGGTCAATAGTGTCGAGCTACAAATGAGAGGTGGTTTGGCCGGTTCGACAAAGTCATGGTTTTTAGGAGCCGAGAAGGTGAGATCTTTAAGGTGTGACTCACGATCGAAGATGGTGGTCGGTCATTGACTTATATCCATCAGTAGAAAGTCAAAGGTTGGATGAGAGAGAGTGTGTGTGATGCCGACGTCGAGTATGATTCGGACCTGAATGAAAATGAACCAACCCAATTGGACCGGATTGATGAAATAGCACTCCAAACCTATGACTGGGCAGAGGGAACAAAGAGAGGGCTCGACCATGGATTGCCACATCATCTAAAGATCAATCACGTGAAACTAGAGAAAATCGGTCCAACCAACTACTTTTATCAGCCTGACCGATGGTCATTAGTTCGGCTAATGAATTGCATCACTGCGACCAGCAAAGAGCAGAGTCGACTTTCTAGAAATCTAATCTCTGAACGTTCGAGAGAAGGTTACCATTGGTTTGACCGACAGTGATCGGTGCAACCCACAGAATTCATCGGTCCTTGTTTTTTTCTTTTAGTTTCGAATTTAGCATACTTTCCTCTTTTTTTGAAAATAAGGCCTATAAATTCAGTGATAGGCCACCCACAGTAAACACTCTTGACTTGAGTTTAAATAAAATTTGTAACTTTTAGCTTTTTATGAAGATCTCTCTAAGTTGTAGTGACTGTTGTTTGATTGGTTCTTAGAATTTTAATTTGGTTTGTTTTTGAATTCAATTTAATTATTTGGAATTAAATTTTTCCATGGTGAATTTAATTCATTTTTTACATTTTGTTTTTTATGTGTAATTAAATTTTAATTCCGCATCCAAATTAGTTCTTAAAAGGTTCAGTGTTTTCAAATCGAACTTTGGCTGGATTTTGTTTCCATGCATCCTTTTGATTTGTTCAAATCATTCGCAAAAACAATTCCACTTTCGTTTTGATTTCGATTGAACACCCAATTTCATTGGTGAATCTAATTCTGCCAGATTACCTAGTGAAATTGGTGACATCTTTCTTTTCTTGAGAGTGTTGAGATAATCGAGAAAATTCTACTTCAAGGTTGCAACCATTAAGATCCTTGATTTGGGACTCAAAATCCCAGATCTAAAATTATCCTTAATCCAAAAACCTAAAAATCCAAAAAAATATAAACAACAGAATCATTATTTACATCAGTTTGTAATCAGAGCCTATATTCTTTATCGACCTGTCTATTTGGAACCATCATATTTTCAAATTGAGCAATCTACATACATGATACTACCTACAGTAAAGGCATAAAGGTTTTCCTCCATTTATTTCTTTCAAATTCATAGACTAAATTTATCTCTTTTTCGTATAAGAGCATCTTGAGAGGAACAATTCTACATACTAAATCTCTCATTTTAAAAAAACTAGAGAGAAATTCCTTAATTTCAAACATCATACTAAGATTATTAGCAGCAAGCATACAATATCAGAAAGATATTCTTGCGTCCAATAACCTTCAGATATATACACCTATCAAAACTATTATTATTTTTTAAATCCAAAGGAAGTAATGGTATCATTGAAGTTAAAGTACCATTGCCGGTTCCTTGCCCTTTACTAAGAAACCCTTAGGTTGATCCATATATATATATATATATATATATCCTCATCTAGATTACCATTCATAAATATTGTTTTGACATCCATCTGGTGCAACTCTAAATTGTAATGAGCTACCAAAGCCATGATAATTCTAAAAGAGTCCTTCCTGGATGTAGGAGATAAAGTCTCCTTATAATCAATGCCATCTCTCTGAGTAAATCTCTTGGCACAAGTCTGGCTTTATACCGTTTGATATTCCCCCTTGAGTCACGTTTAGTCTTAAAGATCTATTTACAACCAACTTTCTTGCATCCTTGGGGTAATTCTATTAAGTCCTAGACTTCATTCTGGCATCATGGATTCTAACTCATATTTCATAGCATCTATCCATGTATCAGATTATTCACATCCTATGGCTTCTTCATAAGTGACCGGATCTTTAATAGTCCGTATACCATAATCCGATTCTTATAGGTAAACCACATAATCACTCAAAATTGCAGGTCTTGTTTGTCTTTGAGACCTTCGTAATGCAATTTCTTGTGATTGTCTTACAATCGGCTCATCGATGGTGACGACATCCTCATGAGGTGATTGATCATTCAAGTGTTCTTCAGTTTCATTATGTTGTTCAATAGTGTCAGGAATATCAATACTGTCTGAAGTTAAGAGCTATAGGGATTTTCACCCTCAATTCCTATTTACTCACAGTTCTCATTACATCACTCCCACTGATGTCATCATTCTCAATAAATCTTACATTTCCAGTCTCAACAATTCTCGTATTATCGTTCGCACAATAGAACCTGTACCCTTTGGACTTCTCAGGGTAACCTATAAAATAACCACTGATTGTAAATTCAAGCTTCCGTAGGTCAACCCCACATATGTAGGTGTCTCATATTGAGTTTCCTTTCTATCAACAATTCATAAGAAGTGTTAGAAAATGACTTTCTAGGAACCCGGTTAAGTATGTACGCTGCAGTTCTTAATGCATACATCCATAACATGATAGTTACGGTATTATTGCATAACATACTCCTAACCATCTTTATAAGTGTACGATTTCACCTTTCAGCAACACCATTCTGTTGAGGCGTACCAGGCATTGTGTATTTTGTCACTATGCCACGACTTTCTAGTAATGTAACAAACGGTCTCGGGTGTTGACCCGTCTTATCATACTTACCATAGTGTTCACCACATCTATCAGATCTAATGACTTTTCACCTTTCTATCTAATTGTCTTTTTACTTCAGTGATAAATATCTCTACGGAATTCACCGCTTGAGATTTTTCATGCAACAGATAAATAAAGCTTATAACGTGAATAGTCATCTATAAAAGTGATAAAATAGGTTTCTCCACCAAAAGATGGAACATCAAAAGACCACATATGTCATTATGAATCAATTCAAATATCCCTTTAATTGGCGCCTTTCTTAGCATGTTTAGTTTGCTTACCCTTAATACATTTTATGCACACACCTAAGTCAGTAAAGTCAAGATTCGGTAGAATCACTTCCTTTACCAACCTTACAAATCTATTAAGGGATATGTGTCCCAAACTTTTATGCCACAAAATTGAGGAATTTTCATCAGTCAACTTACATATAATACCAATATTATGGTGTAGGGATACAACGAATTAGAAATATGAGTTTTAGCCCCAGAATCAAGCCACTAAGTCTTAGAGGAACCTTTAGTTAAGTTAGATTCGAAACAAACAAAATTGAAGATATATACTTTCTTTTCGGATCAAGTTCTACTCTTATGCTTTCTAGAAATGCCATTGCTTTCTACATAAATGGCACCTCACACCACCCTTTCTCTTGTTATGAGCCCAAGAACTCATACTAGGCTCATGTTTTCATTTTCATTGGACCTTTGATTCATTATATTAAATGAGTAATGTCCTAATTTTCTTAAGTCTAGTCTCCTCTTACATCGACACATTTGTCAATTTCATTAATTTTCCATTTATCCTTCACAGTATAAAACTAATTTGTAATGGCTTGTACTGAGGAGACAGAGAGATAAAAAATAAATCAGATAAGAGGGAAATCATTCACACTCATTTCAATGGTTCTATAATTGAGCAACAATGGTGGTCAATTCCATCAGATGCTCATACATTCCTCAGCCCATCAAACTTCATGATGGTAAATCTTGCCATAAGTGTCCCAGTCAAAGACTTGTCCATTGATTTAAATTTATTTCGTACATTTTGGAGGAAATCATAAACATTATCTATTTTGGGTAGTGATGATTTAATGTTGTTCGTTATTGTGATGAGCATAAATATAAGGCTACGTCTGTTAGGTTTGATCCACACTTCACAAGATGATTTCTCTTGAGCACTACTTTCATTAGTTATAGTAGGTTAATCCAAAATAATTGTTTTATTAAGATCGAGTATACTAATGGTGAAACTCGACTTGTTCTTTCCATTCAGAGAAATTCATTCCTATTCAGTGTGGGATCAAATGAAGAATGCGCGTGAAGCGTAACAAGTAAGGTAGCTGTAAATTCATAAGACACGATCACTATTTAATGCTATGAGTTAAAATTTAAAAAAAAACACAATCAATGATTTTAGTTAACAGTGTTGTTAGATATACCTTTGGATAATATTATGACACACCGTTTAAAATACTTTAGCAAATAGCGCTGCCGGTGATCTACCTTTGGGTAATCTATTGGCACACCACATGATGCTATGATTGTGGAATATAAATTGAAACACACAAATAATTTATTCAACTTTAGTGAACAGTGTTATCGGATCTACCTTTGGATAATCTACTGACACACCATTTAAACGTTGCGGTGATTCTCAGTCACCGATAGGACTAACCAACTAAGTACATGCAGCTAAATACCGTAGTCACTTTTGGGTGTCCTGTACAAATACTAACCACAAGTACCCGTCAACCACTCTGAACTGATGCACCTTTGGGCCAACCTAATATCTTTGTGAGTTAGGGATTGCGATATGCAAAACCATTATTATTTAACACTTGGGAAAGGGTATTAAATCATGCTTATATGACTCAATGTTCAACCCATTCCGGTCAGGCCTACTTTGGTGACTAACAAACCGTGTCATAATTTGAATTTAAGTTAAGAATAATGGCTTTACTTTGTAATTGAATCAAACAACATTCATACTAAATTCATAACAACTTTAATATAAAAATTAATGTTGGGTGTAATTTCAACCGATAAAACAATTATAGTTTAATTCAATGAACACTTAGGGTCTTATCAGGTGTTCAAATATTTAATTAAAATAAAATATCAATTAGTAGTGCATACTCAGGATCCGGCGATCGATCGCCCTGCCGATCGGTCGGCTCTAGACTGGATGACAGGCCGCCAGCAGGCGATTCGATCGGATTAGAGACCAAAAGGATAAATTACAGTCTCTTTTTCTAGAATTCTTGAGGATTTTGACTACAGCATCGTAATGGGCGATCGGTCGTATATTTACCAGACGATCGACCAGTTAGTGGGCGATCAGTCATATATATTCTGGCCTGATCAGTTGCCAGTGCCCGATCGATCGTCGGCGGTCAATTGAAACGGAAATCGAAAATAAACTTGACCAAATTTCGTCTTTCTTCGATTGTGTTCATTATGGAAGATCATTCTAACATTGGTCTTTATTGAAAGCATCAATGATTCAAAGAAAACCATACGCTCTGATACCAATTGTTAGCATAATTCTTGATTTGGATTGAAACTTGGGCGATAATGAAACGGTTTGAACATAGATAATTCATGTTCTTGATGTACCCTATTAAACGTCTTTCAATCCATTCAATCATCATTCTTCAGGATCGTGAATCAATGTTACTATCAATTAAACATATTCATTATACGAAAAAGTCATCATAATATAAAACATACCCAAATCCATGCGTTCCAATAAACGTGTGTCGATCCCTTGCTCTGTTCTCGTCGTGTTCCTGCAAAACTCAGTGTGCACCAAGAGTTTCTCTGATCTTCCCACTTAATTCCTCTCTTGATTTCAGTTCAGGTGATGGGTTTAGACAGAGAGTATCGAATATGGGCAATCAGGAGGACTCTATGGGCTGTGTTTCCTCTTATATTTCACTTTCCATCAAAGTAGGAAGGCAAGTCCCAAAAGGACTCCTCTCTAATTCGAGATTACTATTCACATGTGGGCCCCACTTGATTCCAATTTCGATTAACCTTCTAATGTAGGTTATATTATTCGGTGAAGAGCAATTCCTTAGTCTTTAATCCTTTACGAACAACTCTCGGTGTGCAACAAAGCCATATTATTCTTATGTAACCACTTCATAAAAGAGGAAGGCACGAGATAGAATATGACCTCCACTACATCTTCGAAGGATTTTTCTATGAAACACTCATCAAGTGGTGGAGCCCATGTTCAACCTAACTATGAAGTAAAGTTTTTAAAATAATTCTTAGACAATTGTGACAAGATGCCCTCCCTATAATTTCAAACATAGTCTAAAAATACCAAAAGGTTTCTAGACATTTAAATAAGTTCTGACATTTATGTGATGAAGATAAATATTCCATAAATGATATATTTTGGAAATGGGTAAAGACAACAGATACATGTCCACAACCTTCTGCAAAATTACAAAACCAGATTGGAGTGGGGTGGGGGGGAAGGGGCGTGGGGAAAGGGATGGTTGGGGTGTGTGGATGGGTTGGGGGGGGGGGGGGGACGGAACATTTCAACAACAAAAAGCTAAAAGATTGGTGGCTAAAAAACATATGATGATAATAACAATTATTTTTTAAAAATTAAACCCCTTTCAGGTCAGTTGTTCTGACAGGTACAAACGAGAGGTGGTTTTGCCGGTTCGACAAAGTCATGGTTTTTAGGAGCCGAGAAGGTGAGATCCTTAAGGTGTGACTCACAACCGAAGATGGTGGTTGGTCATTGACTTAGATCCGTCGGTACAAAGTCAAAGGTTGGAAGAGAGAAAGAAAGGGGGGTGGGGTTGGGGGGGGGTGGGGGGGGGGGGGGGGGGGGGGGGGGGGGGGGGGCGCGCGGTGGGGAGGGGAACGGAATACATCTAACTACAGGTCTGTAGTTAATACAAGTAGCGCCCCCAATTTAATTCTCTGAAAATGAATGTTGATAACATGTTTTACACTCGGCACTGTATCGGTGTGTGGGGGGGGCGCGGGCACAAGATACATCTAACTACAGGTTTGTAGCTAATACATGCAACGCCCCCAATTTAATTCTCTAGAAATGATTGATTATAACATGTTTTTCACTCGGCATTGTATCATATACTTATGAACAAATAAACTATCTAGTTCATAATTTGAGAAAAACAGTTTTCATAAAAAATAAAAAAAAAAAGAAAGTAAAGTTCCATTTCAACAACAAAAAGCTAAAAGATTGGTGGGTAAAAAATATATGATGATAATAACAATTATTTTTTAAAAATTAAACCCCTTTCAGGTCAGTTGTTCTGACAGGTACAGACGAGAGGTGGTTTTACCGGTTCGACAAAGTCATGGTTTTTAGGAGCCGAGAAGGTGAGATCCTTAAGGTGTGACTCACGACCGAAGATGGTGGTTGGTCATTGACTTAGATCCGTCGGTAGAAAGTCAAAGGTTGGAAGAGAGAAAGAAGGGGGGGGGGGGGGGGGGGGTTGGAAACGGAATACATCTAACTACATGTTTGTAGTTAATACAAGTAGCGCCCCTAATTTAAGTCTCTAAAAATGAATGTTGATAACATGTTTTACACTCGGCACTGTATCGGTGTGGAGGGGAGGGAAGAGAGAGAGGGGGGGGGGGGGGGGGGGGGGGGGGGGGGGGCGGAGGGGGAGGGTGGGGGGGACAAAATACATGTAACTACAGGTTTGTAGCTAATACAAGCAACGCCCCCAATTTAATTATCTAGAAATGATTGATCATAACATGTTTTTCACTCGGCATTGTATCATATACTTATGAACAAATAAACTATCTAGTTCATAATTTGAGAAAAAATGGTTTTTCATAAAAAATAAAAGAAAAGAAAGTAAAGTTCCATTTCAATAACAAAAAGCTAAAAGATTGGTGGCTAAAAAATATATGATGATAATAACAATTATTTTTTTAAAATTAAACCCCTCTCAGGTCAGTTGTTCTGACAGGTACAAACGAGAGGTGGTTTGGCCGGTTCGACAAAATCATGGTTTTTAGGAGCCGAGAAGGTAAGATCCTTAAGGTGTGACTCACGATCGAAGATGGTGGTTGGTCATTGACTTAGATCCGTCGGTAGAAAGTCAAAGGTTGGAAGAGAGAAAAGGGGAAGAGGGGGGGGGGGGGGGGGGGGGGGGGGTGTGAAATGGAATACATCTAACTACAGGTTTGTAGTTAATACAAGTAGCGCCCCCAATTTAATTCTTTAAAAATGAATGTTGATAACATGTTTTACACTCGACACTCTATCGGTGTGGAAGAGAGGGGGGGGGGGGGGGGGGGGGGGGTGGGGACAAAATACATCTAACTACAGGTTTGTAGCTAGTACAAGCAACGCCCCCAATTTAATTCTCTAGAAATGATTGTTCATAACATGTTTTTCACTAGGCATTGTATCATATACTTATGAACAAATAAACTATCTAGTTCATAATTTGAGAAAAAATGGTTTTTCATAAAAAATAAAAGAAAAGAAAGTAAAGTTCCATTTCAACAACAAAAAGCTAAAAGATTGGTGGGTAAAAAATATATGATGATAATAACAATTATTTTTTAAAAATTAAACCCCTCTTAGGTCAGTTGTTCTGACAGGTACAAACGAGAGGTGGTTTGGCCAGTTCGACAAAGTCATGGTTTTTAGAAGTCGAGAAGGTGAGATCCTTACGGTGTGACTCACGACCGAAGATGGTGGTTGGTCATTGACTTAGATCCGTCGGTAGAAAGTCAAAGGTTGAAAGAGAGAAAGAAGGGGGGGAAGGGGGGGGGGGGGGGGGGGGGTGGAAACGGAATACATCTAACTACATGTTTGTAGTTAATACAAGTAGTTCCCCCAATTTAATTCTCTAAAAATGAATGTTGATAACATGTTTTACACTTTTTTCACTCGGCATTGTATCATATACTTATGAACAACTAAACTATCTAGTTCATAATTTGAGAAAAAATGGTTTTTCATAAAAAATAAATGAAAAGAAAGTAAAGTTCCATTTCAATAACAAGAAGCTAAAAGATTGGTGGCTAAAAAATATATGATGATAATAACAATTATTTTTTTAAAATTAAACCCCTCTCAGGTCAGTTGTTCTGACAGGTACAAACGAGAGGTGGTTTGGCCGGTTCGACAAAGTCATGGTTTTTAGGAGCCGAGAAGGTGAGATCCTTAAGGTGTGACTCACGATCGAAGATGGTGGTTGGTTATTGAATTAGATCCGTCGGTAGAAAGTCAAAGGTTGGAAGAGAGAAAAGGGGAAGGGGGGGGGGGGGGGGTGTGAAACGGAATACATCTAACTACATGTTTGTAGTTAATACAAGTAGAGCCCCCAATTTAATTCTCTAAAAATGAATGTTGATAACATGTTTTACACTCGGCACTCTATCGGTGTGGAAGAGAGAGAAGGGGGGGGGGGGGGGGGGGGGTGGAATGGGGACAAAATACATCTAACTACAGGTTTATAACTAATACAAGCAACGCCCCCAATTTAATTCTCTAGAAATAATTGATCATAACATGTTTCTCACTTGACACTGTATCATATACTTATGAACAAATAAACTATCTAGTTCATAATTTGAGAAAAAATGGTTTTTCATAAAAAATAAAAGAAAAGAAAGTAAACTTCCATTTCAACAACAAAAAGCTAAAAGATTTGTGGATAAAAAATATATGATGATAATAACAATTATTTTTTTAAAATTAAACCCCTCTCAGGTCAGTTGTTCTGACAGGTACAAACGAGAGGTGGTTTGGCCGGTTCGACAAAGTCACGTTTTTTAGGAGCCGAGAAGGTGAGATCCTTAAGGTGTGACTCACGACCGAAGATGGTGGTTGGTCATAGACTTAGATCCGTCGGTAGAAAGTCAAAGGTTGGAAGAGAGAAAAGGGGGGGGGGGGGGGGGGGGGGTGGGTTGAAACAGAAGACATCTAACTACAGGTTTGTAGTTAATACAAGTAGTGCCCCCAATTTAATTCTCTAGAAATGATTGATCATAAAATGTTTTTCACTAGGCATTGTATCATATACTTATGAACAAATAAACTATCTAGTTCATAATTTGAGAAAAACTGGTTTTTCATAAAAAATAAAAGAAAAGAAAGTAAAGTTCCATTTCAACAACAAAAAGCTAAAAGATTGGTGGGTAAAAAATATATGATGATAATAACAATTATTTTTTTAAAATTAAACCCCTCTCAGGTCAGTTGTTCTGACAGGTACAAACGAGAGGTGGTTTGGCCGGTTCGACAAAGTCATGGTTTTCAGGAGCCGAGAAGGTGAGATCCTTAAGGTGTGACTCACGACCGAAGATGGTGGTTGGTCATTGACTTAGATCCATTGGTAGAAAGTCAAAGGTTGGAAGAGAGAAAGAAGGGGGGGAAGAGGGGGGGGTGGAAATGGAATACATCTAACTACATGTTTGTAGTTAATACAAGTAACGCCCCAAATTTAATTCTCTAAAAATGAATGTTGATAACATGTTTTACACTCGGCACTCTATCGGTGTGGAAGAGAGAGGGGGGGGGGGGGGGGGGGGGGGGGGGGGTGGAATGGGGACAAAATACATCTAACTACAGGTTTGTAGCTAATACAAGCAACGCCCCCAATTTAATTCTCTAGAAATGATTGATATAAACATGTTTTTCACTCGGCATTGTATCACATACTTATGAACAAATAAACTATCTAGTTCATAATTTGAGAAAAAATGGTTTTTCATAAAAAATAAAAGAAAAGAAAGTAAAGTTCCATTTCAATAACAAAAAGCTAAAAGATTGGTGGCTAAAAAATATATGATGATAATAACAATTATTTTTTTAAAATTAAACCCCTCTTAGGTCAGTTGTTCTGACAGGTACAAACGAGAGGTGGTTTGGCCGGTTCGACAAACTCATGGTTTTTAGGAGCCGAGAAGGTGAGATCCTTAAGGTGTGACTCACGACCGAAGATGGTGGTTGGTCATTGACTTAGATCCGTCGGTAGAAAGTCAAAGGTTGGAAGAGAGAAAAGGGGGAGAAGGGAGGGGGGGGGGGGGGGGGGGTGGTGAAATGGAATACATCTAACTACAGGTTTGTAGTTAATACAAGTAGCGCCCCCAATTTAATTCTCTAAAAATGAATGTTGATAACATGTTTTACACTCGGCACTATATCGGTGTGGAAGAGAGAGAGGGGGGGGCAGGGGGTTGAATGGAGACAAAATACATCTAACTACAGGTTTGTAGCTAATACAAGCAACGCCCCCAATTTAATTCTCTAGAAAAGATTGATCATAACATGTTTTTCACTCGGCATTGTATCATATACTTATGAACAAATAAACTATCTAGTTCATAATTTGAGAAAAATTGGCTTTTCATAAAAAATAAAAGAAAAGAAAGTAAAGTTCCATTTCAACAACAAAAAGCTAAAAGATTGGTGGGTAAAAAATATATGATGATAATAACAATTATTTTTTTAAAATTAAACCCCTCTCAGGTCAGTTGTTCTGATAGGTACAAACGAGAGGCGGTTTGGCTGGTTCGACAAAGTCATGGTTTTTAGGAGCTGAGAAGGTGAGATCTTTAAGGTGTGACTCACGACCGAAGATGGTGGTTGGTCATTGACTTAGATCGGTCGGTAGAAAGTCAAAGGTTGGAAGACAGAAAAAGGGGGGGGGGGGGGGGGGGGGGGGGGGGGGGCGGGGCGTGTTGCGGGGGGAAGGGATGGTTGGTTGGGGTGTGGAGGGGATGACAAAATACATCTAACTACAGGTTTGTGGCTAATACAAGTAACGCCCCCAATTTAATTCTCTAAAAATGAATGTTGATAACATGTTTTACACTCGGCACTCTATCGGTGTGGAAGAGAGAGGGGCGGGGGGGGGGGGGGGTGGAGGGGTGGAATGGGGACAAAATACATCTAACTACAGGTTTGTAGCTAATACAAGCAACGCCCCCAATTTAATTCTCTAGAAATGATTGATCATAACATGTTTTTCACTCGGCATTGTATCATATACTTATGAACAAATAAACTATCTAGTTCATAATTTGAGAAAAAATGGTTTTTCATAAAAAATAAAAGAAAAGAAAGTAAAGTTCCATTTCAATAACAAAAAGCTAAAAGATTGGTGGCTAAAAAATATATGATGATAATAACAATTATTTTTTTAAAATTAAACCCCTCTTAGGTCAGTTGTTCTGACAGGTACAAACGAGAGGTGGTTTGGCCGGTTCGACAAACTCATGGTTTTTAGGAGCCGAGAAGGTGAGATCCTTAAGGTGTGACTCACGACCGAAGATGGTGGTTGGTCATTGACTTAGATCCGTCGGTAGAAAGTCAAAGGTTGGAAGAGAGAAAAGGGGGAGAAGGGAGGGGGGGGGGGGGGGGGGGGAAATGGAATACATCTAACTACAGGTTTGTAGTTAATACAAGTAGCGCCCCCAATTTAATTCTCTAAAAATGAATGTTGATAACATGTTTTACACTCGGCACTATATCGGTGTGGAAGAGAGAGAGGGGGGGGCAGGGGGTTGAATGGAGACAAAATACATCTAACTACAGGTTTGTAGCTAATACAAGCAACGCCCCCAATTTAATTCTCTAGAAAAGATTGATCATAACATGTTTTTCACTCGGCATTGTATCATATACTTATGAACAAATAAACTATCTAGTTCATAATTTGAGAAAAAATGGTTTTTCATAAAAAATAAAAGAAAAGAAAGTAAAGTTCCATTTCAATAACAAAAAGCTAAAAGATTGGTGGGTAAAAAATATATGATGATAATAATAATTTTTTTTTAAAAATTAAACCCCTCTCTGGTCAGTTGTTCTGATAGGTACAAACGAGAGGTGGTTTGGCCAGTTTGACAAAGTCATGGTTTTTAGGAGCCGAGAAGTGAGATCCTTAAGGTGTGACTCACGATCGAAGATGGTGGTTGATCATTGACTTAGATCTGTCAGTAGAAAGTCAAAGGTTGGAAAAGAGAAAGTGTGTGATGCTGACATCGAGTATGATTTAGACCTGAATGAAAATGAACCAACCCAATTGGACCGGATTGACGAAATAGCACTCCAAACCTATGACTGGACAGAGGGAACAAAGAGAGGGTCCCACCATGGATTGCCACATCATCTAAAGATCAGTCACATGAAACTAGAAAAAATCGGTCCGACCAACTACTTTTATCAACCCGACCGACGGTCATCAGTTCGACCAATGAATTGCATCATGTGACCAACAAAGAGCAGAGTTGACTTTCTAGAAATCCAATCTCTGAAGGTTCAAGCGAAGGTTTCCATCAGTTCGACTGACAGCGATCGATGCAACCCACAAAATTCATCGGTCTGATTGATCAACTCGAGATCGACGTGTTCAGGGCAACCGACATAGCACATGAGCTTTAGGAAACCTTGTTTTTTCTTTTAGTTTCGAATTTAGCATACTTTCCTCTTTTTTTCTTGAAAATAAGGCCTATAAATTTAGTGATAGGCCAACCGTAGTAAGCATCCTAGACTTGAGTTTAAATAAAATTTGTAACTTTTAGCTTTGTATGAAGATCTCTCTAAGTTGTAGTGACTGTTTTTTGATTGGTTCTTAGAATTTTAATTTGGTTTGTGTTTGAATTCAATTTAATTATTTGGAATTAAATTTTTCCATGGTGAATTTAATTCATGTTTTACATTTTGTTTTCTATGTGCAATTAAATTTTAATTCCGCATCCAAATTAGTTCTTAGAAGGTTCAATGTTTTCAAATTGAACTTGGGCTGGATTTTGTTTCCATGCATCCTTTTGATTTGTTCAAATCATTCGCAAAAACAATTCCACTTTCATTTTGATTTCGATTGAACACCCAATTTCATTGGTGAATCTAATTCTGCAGATTACCTAGTGAAATTGATGACATCTTTCTTTTCTTGAGAGTGTTGAGATAATCGAGAAAATTCTACTTCAAGGTTGCAACCATTAAGATCCTTGATTTGGGACTCAAAATCCCAGATCTAAAATTATCCTTAATCCAAAAACCAAAAATCCAAAAAAATATAAACAACAAAATCATTATTTACATCAGTTTGTAATCAGAGCCTATATTCTTTATCGACCTGTCTATTTGGAACCATCATATTTTCAAATTGAGCAATCTACCTATTGGGATAGGTTTTTCATTAGATCTCATCATGCCAAGGGGTAGACCAAGGAGAGTCCCGATAGTCATGGCAGAAATACTGGAAACCCGAAAAATCACACATTTGAATAACAGATTGGTGGACGCTCTGGCAAAAAAATTGAGGTTATGAGAGAGTGTAGAAAAATAGAGCAACAGATCTGGCCGAGGAGATGAATCCTACCGTTCAGATAGTGAGTCTGAATTTTCTTCAATAGAAGAAGGTATGGTAACCCTAATAGTGGCATTCGACCCTGCCCCCATGCTGAGTTCGTCTACAACAGTTCGACGTGTCAAATCACTGGCCACGACCCATTTTAGGTGGTCTATGGATCCAACCCTAGTATTGTTTTGGACCTGACTACTCTTCTGTTAGAAGGCTCGAAAAGGTTAGTAGCAAACTGATTTGCAGAAGTTCGGAAGATCCATTAGTAGGTTCTTGACCGGGTCAGCGAAAACGACAGATGTTACTGTGAGGCAACAAACCGTCACCAACGGCAAGGTGTGGTTTGAGGAAGGTGACCAAAATACTTTCAAATGTCGTAGACATGAAGCCTTATGTAGGTAAGGCCACTTCAGAAACAGATTGTGGAAACTTGAGGTCGAGTTTTTCTCAGGAGAGATGAGATGATGCAGACACATCATGGATCAGACTTGATCAAGCAAATTGGTTAGACTTATTGGACAAAATTTGATGTTGGACATCTTAATTGGACCCCGTCTAATTAGCCTACCATATTTTTGGATTTAGATCATTAGGATATTGTTATTGTGCCTCATCCACTGAATGACTCAAAACCCACTCCCCCCAAAAACCCTACCCAATTGGTCCTAAACCTACCCAATTACCCAATCCAAGTCCAAGAAATTTTGGCTGTCCCTCCCCAATATTTTCTCTCCAAAATTGAGTCTCATTCTATCCCAAATCATTTCCATCGTGTAATTTTGTGTGTTTGCAAGATGGATGCAAGTTTTCGACGTGGTGTAATGGTCGAATGATTAGGGTGCAAGCTAAAAGTCCATATGAACTTGGGGAAGTCTTTGAATAATTTTGGAGTAATTTTAGGCATGTTTAGCAATTAAATAAGGACCGTATAAGTAGAAATCCAGTGGTAGAATAGTGTCAACTTAGTGTGCTTTAATTGGTCCACATGTGTTAGTCCGCCAGTTTGCCGAATCACCTATTTGTTAATTGAATGACTTAGTTGAAGTATTATCTCAGAAGATTGAAGCAATGAAACAAGACTCAAGTGATGAAGATGGAATCAAGAACTCCAAAGGTGGAAGATCATATCCAGATTCATCATCACCATCTATGGCAATCACAAAGGTAAATTGGTCATAGATGACTTTAGGTGGAACCCACACCCATAGGAGGACCTTGCCTAGACTTAGGAATCATATTGGTATAAATTAATCTAAGTCAAAGTGATGCTTGGACAGTCACAGAACCAGATGGGATAAACATTGAAATCTGGTAAACTGTTAGGTCGAGCCGACGAATCAATCAACCTATCAGTGAAGACAGAACAAACCCATCGAGGTCATCAACATGTTGATATTGACAAGTGTTCTAGACTGGAAGTACTGTCACTCTGGGGCTACTCTCAGGTCGTGCATATCGAGTGCACCGACCCATCTGTGACATAGGACCGACCCATCGTGGTCATCTATATGTCGACTGGATTTGGACAATCTCAGGAGAGAACAAACAATAAATTATGTATGCTCTCTGATAATCAATTCTACCTGTTGGGGAATTCGACATGTCGATCTAGGTCGAGTTGAGTTCTAGACTTAGAACTCTGGGGTACTCTCAGATAGACACATCGAGGTCAACGACCCATTGAGAGTACCAGGACCGACCCATCGATGGACAAACATTTCGGTCAGTATTTTCAAGGTTCTAGATGAGCAGGATCTGTACTTTTATACTGCTCTTTGATAATCTGGACCGACCCATTGACAAGATCGACATGTCGAACATTAGTCATGTCAACCCATCGAGGAGACCGACCTACCGGTGGTGACCATTTTATATCCGTTGGAAGTCTAATGGTCACATTACAATGGCATTGTGCCAGTATTGACCTGTCAAATAGACCGACCCATCGGTGACCTAGAGTCAGGATTTTTCTATTTGCCTATATATACTCCAATCCTTTGGTGCATTTGGTTGGAAACCTTGGACACCTAGAGAGAGCTTTGAATAGGAAAATCCAAGGCATTCCCAGAGATCCCACCTTCTATCTATGCACCTTACGTAAGAGAATCACTTTCAATCCAATCATCTTGATTGAGATTAAGAAAGAGAGGAAAAAAAACCAAGCCTAAGATCAACTTGCAAATCCATATCCTAGCAACCTCCCATATATTGTGATTGCACATACTCGGAGCATCTTCGTCATCGAAAGACATCACATTAGGAGATTCTTAAGAATCACAAATTTACATCAAGAGATCTCAACAAGGTAAGTGCTTCTAGTTTGATTTTATTTTTCTAAATGATCTTGTGAAGTTAATTAAACAATGGTGTTTGAACCACTATAAAAAATAGAGGGATAAGGACGTAGATAGGGGTAGGTCGAACCTTTCAAAATCTTAGGGATTGGATGAAATTTCCAATCAATCGAGTTAGGTGGAATTCCTACTATTTATGAGGGTGTAATTCCCCACATAGTGAATTGGGATAGCCGAAGGTTGGGTGAGTCCATCAATGGGTGTATGAGAGTTTACTCCGAGCTACTATACATCTAGTGTTGTGGGTGTTGGTCTTTATTTGTGTGATAGCTCTTTCATATTGTCACACTCTTGTATCACGCAACACATTTATCTTGATTAATTTGTTTAATCCGCTGCAAATCATTTTAATTAATCGAGAAATTTGTGAAGACCATAAAAAATGGTGATTGCCTTATTCACCCCTCTAGGGTCAATCTTGGACTGTGTTCTAGCACCCCTGGGAACTTACAATATGTAATCCACATAGGCAGCCACATGAGCATGCCCTAGTTGAAAAGTATTTTATAAGGCTTTATTTCTATTTTTTTTTCATAGGATAATTTTAGGAAAAGGTAGAAAGGTCTTTTAGCATTTATTTTTCTATATGTACATTCATAAATTTGAAATTAATTAATTACTCAATTTGGAAAAAAAATATTTTCTCTCCCAAATTCAAATTTTGGTGAAGGATTTTTACAACCTTTTCTTTGGGGGTTCGGTCATTATCCGGATCTTTGCATCCACCTTCGGTGTTCGGATCAAACCTAGTTTAGTACCATGAATTAAATTCATCATTGTTTTAGGCTTCAGTTTTGATTATGTGCTTCAAATCTCAATTTCTTTTATTTTTTATTAAATAATGAAATCTATCTATGAGAATTCACTAATCTTAACTCATACCTAAAACATCGGATTCATGGGAATTGGGCCTCTTAGATGGATTAGTAATCGCACTAAGAGAAGTGGTTTGATTGATTGAAATCCAATTAGCCCATGCTTTCAATTTTGTAATAAATGTGAAATCCTCAATTTCTTGATGAACATGAGGAAGCAACGGATTGTCTTTCCCATTTAGCATCACAAGTGATTTGGAAGTGACATGGTGCTTATGTGAAAATAATCAAACATAGATTAACTTGTTTTCTTTAATGATTCTTTTTTATCAACCCTTGTAAAATTGCCCCACATGTCATACCCACACTCATTTGATCCCAAAAACTCAACAGCAAAAGTCAAAGACTTTAATCTCATCTCAGTCATAATTCTCACTAGAGTATACTTGACTTGGACTTCCAAATCAATTTAAAATTCACACAAAATAATTGTATAATAATTAATATAAAATACCGGTATAAATTTTGAAAATCAAACAATAATAATAAAAAATTGCAAGCATAAAATTAATTAAAGACAATTTAATTTGCAGAAATTCAAATCAAATAAAAACTTACAAATTCTTGAAGAGACAAGCAACCAATGCTTCAATTTTATTCAACCAAACTCATGTGTACATCTCTTATGGTGTGCCAGTCCTCTCATTTATGGTGTTTGAAATACAAAAATTAAAAAAAATATAATTTCATGTCACTCTCAGACACCATGTCAAAAGACTTGTCATAATTTTGTCTACATATCTATGAATTGCACAAAGTTGGGTTTGTTCGGTTTCCCAATTAATCTAATTTATTGACAATATGATATTGTTTGTACATCAAATATTCCTGAGAAGTTACATCATTCTTTTTTGGCAAATAGCTAAGTAATATATGACCTATTTAAAAATGAAAAAATAAAATTGAAAAGTACTAAATGGTAAAGGAGGAGTGATGCAGGCCTATGGTCGAATTTAATGAAATCCACCGTAGACTTGTAGTTTCAAAGTATGGTCTCTGAAAGGCCCGCTCAGCCAATCATGGTTCGTGAAAGGAACATGCCCGGACTATGATTAGATGATGCAGAAGCGAATAATTAAAAGAGATAATAAATTCGAAGTTGGTATTTCTTAATCTAAAATCCACAAAACAATCATTGAATCGTAAGTCACTAGTACTTAATTGCAAGATAGAATTTGTCCCAATTCAAGAACCTGACTTTCGCAGAAGGGCTGAAGCCCAATGTGCACTGCACTCAACTCCAAGGGTCTTTTCTTCAAAACCATTCAATTGTATATTAATTTCATTTTTACACAAGTATTTATAGAGAAATAACAAGGAAAATACTAAAATACCCTTTCCCTAGTTGACTAAGCTAAGAAAGGATATTTTCTCTATATGAAATCCTAAAATCATGCAATTGCAAGTATGGATTGTAGCCTTATTTAAACCAATCCATCTTAGCTTTTAAAAATGCCATGTGGCTTATTCAACAATGGAGATTAATCCTAGAAAGGCATAAACAAGTAAAGAAACCAAAATCCTATCTAACTTGAGAAATTCACCCATGAGAAGAGATTCCCATGCAAAATTTGCCACCTCCTTTCTAAAGATAGAATGGAGATGGAATGACCCTGCACCTGTTCAGTAAAATGTCCTTAACTTGAGCTACATAATTCAGATTTTGATGTTCTTGTACTCGTTGGAAAGCTCTATGAATAAGTTATCCACGTTCAAAATTTCAGAATTTTCCAACTTCATGTGATACCTAAAAGGTGCGCATTGAATAAGTTATCCACGTTCAAAATTTCAGAATTTTGCAAGTTCATGTGATACCTAAAAGGTGCACGTCAAATCATTTTTGTTTTCAACCATCCATTTTTAATTCAACTTGGTAGGATTTATGTCGATCACCAATTCCTACTTCTCCTCCATGCAAATTCGCCCTTCTCTTCTTGGAGAAGGCCTTCTAGTTCGTGCACTTGTCAAAAGAAGAGAGGTTTAGCGAATTTGGTCAATAATGGGCTTGTAGAGTGGACATGGATATGAGTCTGGCCTCTTTAGTATATGGACATGGGCTTACAGACTACACTGGGTCACTTGGGCATGTTGCTTAATTGGATTCGGAATAAAAAAGTAATCAGGTTTATTAGACGAATTTGGATTATGAAAACCAAGTCAATTTTGACAATGAGATGACTTTTGACAATGAGATCAATGGTCCATTAGTCTCACGCCTCCATCAATGTGGCACACAAATCTTGTTAAAGGAGATGATATTGATGCAACATTGGTCTGTGAACACATAAGATTGCCATGTGTTGATGATGTGGAGCTCTATCTTTCTCTACATATCCTACAATTCTTCCTTCTGCACCGTAAATGGACCCTTTCCTTAGACACTAAAAACATGGATCTGAAGGCCTAACCTAATACACCAGATCATGAGTCAATTATCTTGATGATTTGGACCCCAACGACATGGACCCTTTTTGGCACCACAAAATTGCATGAATTTAGGTACCTTTTCAACATCGTGTTCAATTTCTAGACTCATGTTTTCATGGAACTAATCTTCAATTTTCTGTCATATGTTGGTGGTGATGTACACATCAAACGATAGCTAGTCGCTCTCTTTAATTTGCTATTAGATTTAACAATTCTTTTTAAAAAAAAACTCAAAAGATGTGAAATTTATTAATTTTATAAATTTAAAAAATTTATTAGTATCAGAATTTATATAAAGTTAGTATAGTAAAACACATAAAACCTTAAAATTTAAACAAATGAAAATAAATAATTGAAAAACAAATTTAATTACTTAAATCAAATAGAGAAAATTTAAATAAAATTTTATTTTATAATTATAACGTTGAAAATATTTCATTTATTTTTGTAAAATTATTTTTCTAATAAATTAACAAATTTTAAAAATAAAGATGTTAGATTGAAATTTGATTCGCATCGACTTTCATTCACAGCTATGAAGGGGAATGAGAGGAATACTATGGGAACGAGAGACAACTGACTTTTGAATACCACTGGAGACCAAAGGGTTTTCAGATTTGCTAATCGGGAAGTAAAATCCAAATTTTTTACTTCTACCCTCTCGCTACCAAATAGGGAAATATGAGGGTTATCCGTGTTTCCCCCTCCTTTCACCTCAAACAAATGCAGCCAAGTAAAAAACGAAGAGGTAAAAACGAAAAGGAGGCACTCAGAGTAGGGCTTCTCCAGTGTCGGCCCTGAGATTTCAGAGGCCCTAGGCGAAGTCTTAAGATGGGTCTTTTATACACTTACAAAAAATAAAATCATACATTTTTTTTATAAAGTTTGAAACATCTAAATAAAATATTATAATCAAATTTATAACAAAGTATTATTTAAAATTTATGCTTCTCGAATTTTAGGATACAAAATTACTAATAAAATTACTATATTCAAGTTTTTTTAACATATCTTTTTCAATAGATAAGGTAGCTAATCCATTTAATCTTTCTTATGACAAATTTAATTTCCACTTATGTCATGCATGTTGATTTTTTATTTTTTATTATTATTTTATTGTATTTAAAAAAAGTACTTAACATGCTAAAGTATATAATGCATTTAAAACAACTTACAAAGTAAAATTATATTAAAAAATTATCACTCAATTGTAAACTATAAAGTACAAAATAGTCATTCAAATTTAAACCTATTTTCTTTCCATTCAACCATCTATATTATAGTGAACACTAAGTTTCCTCATTTAAGAACTTCTTTAGGTCATACTTTTATTAAAATTTCTGAAAAATGATAAGAATACTGATTAGTTAAAATCTAACCTTTATATAATCATTTTAATCTTGTAATAGAGTCAATTAATAATCTCAATTCTTAATTTTTAAAAGAAAAATAAAACTACAGGAGAAATGATTTTTATCATGATGTTTAATTCATTTTATTAGAATTATAGATTTAAAATTTGAAAAAAAAATTGGCAAAATCAATCTTAATTGACTAAACTCGATAGGAATTCGAGTATAGCGAGTTAATGAGTCTTGTAAGTAAAATTATGGAGTAAGAAGTTGAAAAATGAATTGAACACACAACCATTTGAATACAAACATGTTATCATTGCACCACAGATCCATTTGCTGGTAAAATAAACATTAAAATAAATTTATAACATAAAAGAAGGTACGAGAACTTAAAAATTGAACCCGACTTGGGGCCCTATCTATTTGGGGGCCCTAAGTGGTGGCCTAGTTCGCCTTAGGCCAGGGCCGGGCCTGGGGTTCTCTATCAGGCCTCTCTGTTTTTTAATTTCTTCCCAGAGTTGGGCTTCTCTATCGGGCCTCTTTGTTTTTTAATTTCTTCCCAGAGTAGGGCTTCTCTATCGGGCCTCTTTGTTTTTTAATTTCTTCCCAGAGCAGGGCTTCTCTATCGGGCCCCTCTGTTTTTATTTGAATCTTTAAGCTTTGTTTTAGAGTCTCTCAGTGAGAAGATTAGAGTACGCACTTCCGCTTCATTACTGTCCCAAAATAGAACTTCTTAATCGGTTAATCCCAACCGCCTTAATTTTCATCCTCCGACTTCTCTCTACTCTATATAACTCCCTTTTCTGCTTTCAATCTCTCTGTCACCTCAAAAAACAGAGCATCTATCAACAATTCTACTCTTTCCTTCCAATCTTTCAGCTTTTACTTTCAGCTATGCATCCATATTTCGTCATCACCAATATATCTTCTAATTTTCTCCTCCTCCCACCCATATTGAAGTCAAGTTCTGTTGCTTCTTCCCCTTCTGAGGTCTCGGGGGTTTTGCAGGGTGTGTCCAAAGAGGAAACAACGAAGAAAACAGAGAAGAAAGGAGAGGGGAGGCTGATGTCGACGGAGGAGAAGAAAAGGGACAGCAACAAGTCACCTCTTGAGCCGGAGCGGGTTAAGAAGACGGAGCAAACAAGGATTTCTTTTGCGCCGGAGTTTGATGGCTTGCACTGCTACGAGACGTTCGTCTCTCATTGATTCATTCATGTCCTGATTGTGTCTCTTTTATATTTGTTTGTTGTTATTCTCTCTTTTGTTTCCTTTTATTTTCTCTTTTTGGATGAATTCTGTGGAGTTCAATTCTGTGTTAGTTCTTTCTTTGAAATTTAACCTCTGTTCAAATTTTACTGGTAATAAATAACCCAATTGGATTCTCCAATATTTGTTCTTTCATGTCTTCTACGACTCTGTATATTGATGTGTCTGCAGAATTAAAATTTATTTCAATTTGTAAAAAAAATTACATGATAAATATTGATTAAATATAGGTATTAAACAAAAATATTTTATATTTTATAAAATAAAATTGTATGAAGAAATTGAATACATTAAAATTAGATTCGTGTATTAAAAAGATGTAAAGGTTAAATGATTTTTCACAATGATTACAATTTTATCATTCAATCGATGTTATTTTTTTTTTTTTATAAATAAACACAATTAACATTTATAACTTTGTACGGCAGACCAACGATAATGCAGTGATGCTGCATCAGTATTCAATCTCATGATCAATTAAGGACGCCCATATACACACCCGGTTTTCCTGCCTCTACACATCCGAATCTAAATTTTCGTGGCAAATTACCATTTTACCCCCGCATTTCTAATCAGTCGAATGAATGTCGAATTCATTTTTTTATTCGAATGAATACCCAAGTGTAATTTCAATTCATTCAAATGAATGAGCTGAACAGTAACACGGAATACTGCTCAGCCTATTCATTCAAATGATTATTGTTAAATAATAAAATTTATTTTTTAAACTTTAAAGTTATTTTTTGAGCCGTATGTATTTTTAAAATTTCTCAAATTAAATATCCGGACTAATTACGATAATCTGATAAAAATACTTTAACACTTTAAGATATTTTGACACTCTTAAATATTTAAAACACAGTATTTTACAAATAAGGGTATCCCTAGGCTGTGCCGAAAACACATTTGGAAGTGTCAAAAGACCTTAAAGTCTTAAAGTATTTTTATCAGGTTATCGTAATTAGTCCGGATATTCAATTTGAGAAATTTTAGAAATACATAGTGCTTAAAAAATAACTGTAAGAATATTTTATAGTATCGGCAACATAGACAGTTATTTTTTAAGTACTGTGTATTTCTAAAATTTCTCAAATTGAATATCCGGACTAATTACGATAACCTGATAAAAATACTTTAAGACTTTAAGGTCTTTTGATACTCCCAAATGTGTTTTCGGCACAGCCTAGGGATACCCTTATTTATAAAATACTGTGTTTTAAATATTTAGGAGTGTCAAAAGACCTTAAAGTCTTAAAATATTTTTATCAGATTATCGTAATTAGTCCTGATATTTAATTTGAGAAATTTTGAAAATACACACTGTTTAAAAACTAACTTTAAAATTTTAAAAATAAAATTTATTATTTAACCGTAATCATTTGTCACGCCTCGAAACCAAATGTGGGCCTGGAACGCGATTAATTTTTTTTTTTTTTTAAACAATAAACTCTAATCACCAACGTCAAAACTGGGCTGGATCTTCAAGTTTACAAAAACTCGATCCTAGAAATTATCACACGTGCTCTTCACACATTGACTCAAACATATACCATATGTCCCCATATACCAACCCATATCACACAACGAATATTTTCATTTGTCTCATCAGTGTTACGAACGAAAGCATAGTGGATATAATGTATACGACATTAAAACTTACAGACATAAGTTTCTTATGCCACATGAGGCATATTTATTACAAACACTCAAACATATTCAAGCAGGCAAATGGTTTCCACATGCGGAAAACCTTAGGAACTTCTAAGTTTCAACTTTCAACGAGGCACCACTGGTCCCTCCAATCCCTCATCTGGTTCATATCCTTCATTGTAAGGGACGTGAGCAACAGCCCAGTGGGGAGAACTCACCATAAAATCTAATGATTGTAATGCAACAATGCATAAGCAATGCATGTCATAGAAACGCATGTTATTAGCATATCCCATTTTTACCCTAGGATCATCTTCTAACGTTTTTATTCAGATTGTACGTATTGTTAACACCAGGGTCGGTCCCCAGCCATGTTACAACACCAGGGTCAGCTCCCATTTGAAGGTCCAACCAGAACTAATATTAATTCCTCCACGGAAATAATATAGCAACTTGCAGTGCATAAGGTCTCCACGACCCAATCTACTAACCCATTCAACACCAACGGTTGATGGTGGTCGACCACAGCCTACTAACACGTCCAACCCAACGGTTTGCAAACGGTGTTCGATTAATCTTAGCAATTATAGCCCAGCGACAAATATCAAACTTTACAAAGTTATTATCTTCCATAGATTTAACTTATGAACATAAATATCACATGCAAATGTCAAATGCATGATTTCCAGTACCCTCCTTACACAGGGACTTATTCTGAGGGAACCACCATATTTCAGCCTTACCATTTGGAGTATCAAATGCCAGTATAAGAAATCAAGAAAGTAATCAATATCATACCAACATATAAAACTGGATTTAATAACACGAATGCCTTCACTCAGTTTTTACCCGACAATTTCCAGACACTCCATGAGTCCATACTGCGTTAGAGACTACAAGTCATCGACTTCCCGACATCATTTTAACGCCTACGTTCTAAACAGTTAGAACATTTATATCCCTTACATGTAGGCAGTGTCAGTCTCGTATTCTAGACCTATATAGTCTTTTCCATCTTTAATTGACCAAGGGTCCCATTTCAGTCTGGTGTTAGTGGGTTTAACATATAACACAATACAAGTGTTGGTTCGAGTCTCCTTATCTTCTCCAGTTGAGTTTTTCACAGAAAATCTGTAAGATAGAGTAAAATGTATAAATTTTCTATTTATCAGTATATACACATAATAATTTCCCAAACCCCGTGCTATTTTCCAAAAAAAACATGATATGTGTAATGAGTCACCTACGCTCTTTCCACTTCTTTAAATTATGTCAGAAAGTTAGTTGTCAGTCATCCAAAACATTATAATAAAATGAAAAATGTAAAGTACTCAGTGCCTTCTCTCGTATTGTCTTCTGTAGAAAGGACCATGGAGACGTATTGTGAGAGGCTTAGAGGGTATAGAGACAGTAAAGTAAATAAAAGTACTCAATGCGCTATCCTCGTATTGTCTTCTAGAAGAAGGACCATGGAGATGTATTGCGAATTTAGCTCAGAGGGTACAGTAAAGGAATTTAAACACACAAGGAGGAAAAATAAACACACAATAGTCAGCTAGGGTTAATCTTTTCCCCGATTTTACTTAGGGTCAAAAATTATATTTTGAACGTAAAATAATACAAATATTGAGGGTGAAATTTAAATTTTAAGAGGAAATCTATTTTTCCTCTATTAAAAAAATTTTCATTTTTTTTTTTAACCCCAATACTAAACTATTCTACTCCTAACTTGCTATGGAGTTAATAAAAATAAGAATAGAATTATTTTGATACATTGGGTGCAAAATTCCGTGTAAGATTGACTAAATTTAAAAACCCTTAAAAGAATGCGGGAAACCTGAACGTTCGGCTGTTTGAGTACAAAATTCGGCTACTGCTTGTACGGCCAAAGCAAGAGAAAGAAGAGGAAAGAAGAGAAAAATGGGAAAGAGAGTGCTTGTTGGTTTTTAAAGACGGAAAGAGAGCAAAACGGCAAAAAAACTTTGAGGAGTTTTTTTTTTTCTTTTTACGTTCTGGTTTCCTCTCCGATTACTCCTATTTATAAGCAACCGTATGGATTTTTTAACCATACAAGTTGCCTAAGCTATTCATTAGCTTTATAGGATTTTGATAACTATGCATTTATTATTATATATATTATAATTATTATTACAACTACCCCACAGTGCCATAGGCATTTGGCGGTGTTGTAACATTCCTGCACGACTACAAGCTACAACCGTAGCTTTGAAACTTATCTTTCATCGGTTTCCTATTATTATTTTATAATATAATATTAGTTTATTCTTTTTTACTATTTACATCTATGTCCTTTCTTTTATCGGGGTATTTTAGGGTCTCACTAAATTGATACAATTGGTTCAGTAGGTCAGGTATTAAAAATTAAGTATGGTATTAAAATTTAGAGTGAAATCTATCTCAAAAACCTAGTGTTTTTGCTAAAAATCACCATTTTAACAAAATCTCCAAATCTTCAAGATTCTTTTTGAAAGTATCCAACCTTATAGTTTGATAGAGTAAATTTGTCTGATAAAAACATTCTAAATTTTTAAAGTGTTTTGAACTCAAAAACCACATTTTCCAAGTGAAAGAATATTCAACGGCCCATATTTCATAGCTAAAAATAAATATCAAAAACTCACTATTTCAGAGTGTAAAAGAAATAAACAGTTTAGTTATCATACGGATTGAGTACTAACTCTCTGTGTATATTTTTAAGACTTCATCTACCCTGTCAAATTGGGGTTTTACCACTTTAAAACTTAGGGGTAAATTAAATCAGCGAAATTATAGCGAAATTGGCATGTCATTAGGTCCGGAATTTAAAAATAATGCATAATCTAAAATTTGAAGTTCAAACTAAGTCAAATGACTGAATTTATACAACAGCAAAGGTTTAAACCTAAAATAATAATATTATTATATTCATAACTTACCCATATATTCTTTGAAACTTAATTAAAAGAGCTATCAGATTCGGATCGAGTCAAACTCAGATCCGTTGGAAAACTTATTTGATAATCTTCATGACTAGAGAAAAATAATTCATAAATAATTACTAAAAATTATTTTATTAATCAAATTAATCATAATTAACCCCTAAATTGGGTGGGGTATTACATCCCACCCCCCTTAAAGAAATTTCGTCCCGAAATTTAAATAAAAAAAGTCGTACCTTTAATTAGCAAAGAGACTCGGGTATAATTTCCTCATAGTTGATTCTGGTTCCCAAGTGACGTGCTGAGTTCCTTGGTGTTGCCATAACACCTGCACTAGTGGTATAGTTTTTCGTCGGAGCACGTGAGTCCTGGTATCTTGGATCTAAAGGGGTATTTCTTCAAAAGTTAGATCTTCAGAAATTTCAATGTCTTCCACGTTCAACACATGAGATGGATCTGGTTCGTATTTTCTAAGCATAGACACACGAAATGTATTGTGTACCTTTTCTAGGCTTGGAGGTAGTGCTATCTGGTAAGCAACTTCTCCGATTCTCTTCAAAACTTCGAAATGTCCAACGTATCGTGGTGACAACTTTCGTCTACGTCCAAATCTCTGTATTCCATGACGTGGAGCTACACGTAGGAACACAAAGTCTCCAACTTCAAATTCCAATGGTCTCCGTCTTTTATCAGCGTAACTTTTTTGTCGGCTCTGAGCGGCTTTGAGACGTTGCTTTATGACTTCCACTTGTTCTGTCGTTTCACGTACCATATCTGGGCCTAGCAGAGCTTTGTCTCCTACTTCTGTCCAACACAGAGGTGATCTACAAGGTCTACCGTATAAAGCCTCGTACGGTGCCATTTGTATACTTGACTGATAGCTGTTGTTGTATACAAATTCAATTAAAGCTAAATGATCATCTCAGCTTCCTTGCATGTTCATGACACATGCTCTCAACATATCTTCTAATGTTTGATAGTCCTCTCAGACTGACCATCTGTCTGAGGATGAAATGCTGTACTAAAACATAACTTGGTGCCTAACTGCGTCTTTAATCCCTGCCAAAATCGAGAGACAAATCGGGTATCTCTATCTGACACGATGGAGACTGGCACTCCATGTAGTCGGACTATCTCCTTGATATACAACTTACTCAGAGTGGTCAAAGTGTCTTTCTTCTAGATAGGTAGAAAATGGGATGACTTAGTCAGTCGGTCCACAATTATCCATATGGAGTCATTCTTCCTTGCTGATTTTGGAAATCCTGTTACAAAATCCATGGTAATATGTTCCTACTTCCATTTGGCTACTAGAAGAGGTTGCATTTTTCCACCAGGTCGTTGACGTTCAGCTTTGACTTGTTGGCAGGTTAAACATTTAGAGATAAAATCTGCCACTTCCCTCTTCATTCCTTTCCACCAGAATTGTCGGCGTAAATCGCGATACATCTTGGTACTACCAGGATGAACTGCAAACTTAGACTGGTGGAAATGTCTAAGCACTTCCTTTCTGCATCCTTCTGACTCTGGGACGAACAATCGTCCTTTGAAAGTTAAACCTCTGTCGGTTCTAACCATCCAATCTTCTAACCCTGCTCCACTCGATAGTTGAGCTATCTTCTAACCCTGCAGCACTAGATTTTGAATCCATGCCGATTCCCTATTTTCAACCAATTCTAAATTATAGTCAGATAGAATTTCTAATAATTTCCATTGTAATGGCGCTACCTTTGCAACATCACCACGAGACTTCCTACTTAGGGCATCTGCTACCACATTAGTTTTTCCAGGATGGTAGGAGAGTTCAAAGTCATAATCTCCTAAATAGTTCATCCATCTCCGCTGCCTCATATTTAAATCTTTCTGAGTGAATAAATACTTGAGACTATGGTGATCAGAAAAGACATTGAATCGTTCACCATATAAGTAATGTCTCCAAAGTTTCAGGGCGAACACCACTACTGCTAGTTATAAGTCATGAGTGGGGTAGTTTTGCTCGTGTCCTTTCAGCTGTCTGGACCCATAAGCAACTACTTTTCCCTCTTGCATTAAAACACACCCTAATCCCAGTTTGGAAGCATTACAATAGACCTCATAACTACGTCCTTGTTCAGGTATGATTAACACATGAGAGGTGGTTAGTTTATCCTGTAGGTCCTGAAATGCTTTCTCACAGTCTTCTGTCCACTCAAATTTGACATCTTTTCGTGTCAAACGAGTATTGGTACTGCAATTTGAGAGAAATTTGGGATAAATTTTCGGTAATATCCCGCTAAACCAAGAAAACTTCGAATTTATGTGACATTTTTAGGCCTTTCCCAATTCCTAACTGTCTCCACTTTTGCCGGATCTACCGAAATTCCATCTGCCGACACCACATGTCCGTGAAATTGGACTTGGGTGAGCCAAAATTCACATTTACTGAGTTTAGCATATATTTGGTGATCCCATAAAGTCTGTAAAATGATACGTAGATGTTGTTCATGTTCCTCTTCAGTCGACGAATATATTAAAGTATCATCGATGAAGACGATTACGAATTCTCTTAAATATGGTCGGAAAATCCGATTCATCAAATCCATGAAAGTAGTTGGTGCATTTGTTACTTCAAAAGGCATGATCAGGAACTCATACAAGCCATATTGGCTACGAAAAGCAGTTTTGGGAATATCTTCCTCCTGACTCGAAGTTGGTGATACCCTGACCTCAAGTCAATTTTTGAAAAACATCTTGCTCCTCTCAACAAGTCAAATAGATCATCTATTCTAGGCAATGGGTACTTGTTTTTTATGGCTACTTGGTTCAATGACCGGTAATCTATACACATTCTCAGTGACCCATCTTTCTTTTTCACAAAGAGAGTTGGTGCACCCCAAGGTGAATTACTCAAACGAATGAAACCAAGTTGGAGAAGCTCATCTATTTGCTTTGCTAACTCTTTTTGTTCGGCCGGCGCCATCCTATATGGTGCCATAGATATAGGAGATGTTCCAGGCTGCAGGTCAATTATAAAGTCTATCTCTCGGCGTGGAGGTAAACCACTGAGTTTATCTGGAAACTCACAAACCATTCGAGGTAAACTGGCTTCTATACCTTCAACATCCTCCCATCCCATGCTAGCTACAATTCTACCAGGATATGCCTTCAAACCAGAGAACAGAACTCTAATGTTCACATATGGTACTAATTTCTCTACAAATCAGATTCTGGTCGGCAATATCCTATAAATCTTCCTTTGTAGGCAATCTATCAAAACCTGGTGTGCAGTTAACCAGTCCAATCCTAGAATGATGTCAAAATCTGTCATTTCTATTAAAAAAAATTATATACTATATTTAGATCACCCATTCTAAGAACACAGGATTCGCATATCTGATTAACCCGTACTTTCTTTCCTAATGGTGACACTACCATCAAAGGTTTGGTGGCAACTACTGATGATAAATTCAATTTATCCCGACATGATTTACAGATGAAAGAATGTGAAGCGCCGATATCTACTAATACTTGTGCCATGAAACTAAAGAGAGGTATGGTACCTTCCATTACAACGTTCTCTGTCGGCTCCTCCTCTTGGGTTCCCACGGTGTAGACTCTTCCTCGAGTCATCTGAGAGCGTCCTTGACTTCTAGCTTCTCCAGTCCTTCGTGGCACATTTCCAGATACCACTTGGCTATCAGCTGCTGGAACGTTGTTCTGTGGACATTGCTTCACCGTGTGACCGGGCTGATTACACGTGTAGCATATCACTTGCCTGGGTCCAGTGTTACTGGTTTGTCCCATAAATGTTTGTCCCTTCCTAGTGAATGAACTTTTACTAAATTTCCTCTTTTTGTTAGGCATAGGAGGTTTCAGTGCATCTCCTTGACGAGACCGAACCACATTTTTATTAGTGGCGTCAACTGCTTCCACCATAGAAGCTCGACTAATCACCTCTTCTAAAGTGGCAAATTGAATTCCTGCCACTTGCTGCTGAAGAAAAGGACGAAGTCCCTCAATATAATGCTGGATTTTCTCCCCCTCATTGTCAAAGATGCGGGGAGCATACTGACAAAGGTTTAGAAACTTTACGGTGTACTGGGCTACCGTGTCGGAGTCCTGTTTTAAATCGAGGAATTGTCTCCTCTTAGCATCCCTTGCTACCTTTGGATAATAGCGAGCAAGGAAAGCTGTGGAGAACTCCTCCCAAGTCATGGGTTCACGGTTTCTCGCATTATATCTAACTTCCCACCATTTATAAGCGTCTCCCTCCAATTGATAGGTGGCGAGAGTCACCTTTAGGTCCTCAGCTATGGCTAGAGTGTCGAAGATTCGACCAACCTGGTTGATCCAGTTTTCAGCTTCAGTTGGTTCCACATTTCCCGTGAAAGTCGGCGGGTTTAATTGTTTGAAATTTTTCAGAGCTGAAGTAGCTCTTCCCTCGGGAGTTCTCTCCCGTGGTCGGCGGAGATCATCTACAACCCTTTGGAAAGCCTCCACAGTGACACGAACCGTGTCTAAGAGTTCAGGTTGATTCGTTGGGGGTGGTACTGCATTCTCCCCCTGATTTTCAGAATCTCCCTGTGATTCTGACATCCTGAGGATCATAGGTATCAATAACAGAGTTCAAAGTAAAAACTTTATCACATCACACAGTAGTACACACACACAATTATATCATCTTGTACCGATCCTCTTCCTGAGTTCTCTCCCAAGCCTAATCGATGTCAGAGCCTCTCAGTACTCCCAACATCTTTTGATTCCAATCAATAAGATATCGTCACATCTAAATATTGGGTTTAAAGTATCAACTTGATACTAAAATCACATC
Source organism: Chimonanthus salicifolius (assembly GCA_013350335.1). Classification (NCBI taxonomy): domain Eukaryota; kingdom Viridiplantae; phylum Streptophyta; class Magnoliopsida; order Laurales; family Calycanthaceae; genus Chimonanthus; species Chimonanthus salicifolius. Next base: position 53,921,221 of record CM023532.1, read on the forward strand.
ACTTATCAAAATAAAGGGGATTTGATTACATTCCAACTCAAGGTTCCATCCACCCAACTTTAAAAACTAAGGAGATGAACCTAAACTCAAACAATCATTCTACTAATTCTCATACACACAGTCCGAGAGCTTGAACCAAACTCTGATACCACCTTGTCATGCCCCGAACCCAAATGTGGGCCCGAAACGCGATTAATTCTTTTTTTAAAAAAACAATAAACTCTAATCACCCAATGTCAAAACTGGGCTGGATCTTCAAGTTTAGCAAAATCCGATCCTAGAAATTGTCACACGTGCTCTTCACACATGGACTCAAACATATACTATATGTCCCCATATACCAACCCATATCACACAACGATATTTTCATTTGTCTCATCAGTGTTACGAACGAAAGCATAGTGGATATAATGTATACGACATTAAAACTTACAGACATAAGTTTCTTATGCCACATGAGGCATATTTATTACAAACACCCAAACATATTCAAGCAGGCAAATGGTTTCCACATGCGGAAAACCTTACGAACTTCTAAGTTTCAACTTTCAACAAGGCACCACTGGTCTCTTCAATCCGTCCTCTGGTTCATATCCTGCATTGTAAGGGACGTGAGCAACAGCCCAGTGGAGAGAACTCACCATAAAATCCAATGATTGTAATGCAACAATGCATAAGCAATGCATGTCATAGAAACGCATGTTATTAGCATATCCCATTTTCACCCTACGATCATCTTCTAAGGTTTTTATTCAGATTGTACGTATTGTTAGCACCGGGATCGGTCCCCAGCCATGTTACAACACCAGGGTCAGCCCCCATTTGAAGTTTCAACCAGAACTAATATTAATTCCTCCACGGAAATAATATAGCAACTTGCAAGTTCATAAGGTCTCCACGACATAGTCTACTAGCCCATCCAACACCAACGGTTGATGGTGGTCGACCACAGCCTACTAACACCTCCAACCCAACGGTTTGCAAATGGTGTTCGACTAATCTCAGCAATTATAGCCCAGCGGCAAATATCAAACTTTATAAAGTTATTATCTTCTACAGATTTAAGTTATGAACATAATTTTCACATGCAAATGTAAAACGCATGATTTTTAGTGCCCTCCTTACACAGGGACTTATTCTGAGGGAACCACCATATTTCAGCTTTACCATTTGGTATATCAAATGTCAGTACAAGAAATCAAGAAAGTAATCATTATCATACGAACATATAAAACTGGATTTAATAACACGGATGCCTTCACTATGTTTTTACCCGACAATTTCCAAACACTCAATGAGTTCACACTGCGTTAGAAACTACAAGTCCTCGACTCCCCGACACCGTTTAACGCCTACGTTCTAAACAGTTAGAACATTTATATCCCTTACATGTAGGCAGTGTCAGGTCTCGTATTCTAGACCTATATAGCCTTTTCCATCTTTAATTGACCATGGGTCCCATTTCAGTCTGGTGTTAGTGGGTTAACATATACCACAATACAAGTGTTGGTTCGAGTCTCCTTACCTTCTCCGGTTGAGTTTTTTACAGAAAATCTGTAAGATAGAGTAAAATGTATAAATTTTCTATTTATCAGTATATACACATAATAATTTCCTAAACCCCGTGCTATTTTCCAAAAAAAACATGATATGTGTAATGAGTTACCTACGCTCTTTTCACTCCTTTAAATTATGTTAGAAAGTTAGTTGTCAACCATCCAAAACATTATAATAAAATGAAAAATGTAAAGTACTCATTGCCTTCTCTGGTATTGTTTTCTGGAGAAAGGACCATGGAGACGCATTGTGAGAGGCCCAAAGGGTATAGAGACAGTAAAGTAAATAAAAGTACTCAGTACCCTATCCTCGTATTGTCTTCTAGAAGAAGGACCACGGAGATGTATTGTGAATTTGGCCTAGAGGGTACAGTACATGAATTTAAACACACAAGGCGGAAAAATAAAGACACAATAGTCAACTGGGGTTAATCTTTTCCCCGATTTTACTTAGGGTCGAAAATTATATTTTGAACGTAAAATAATACAAATTTGAGGGTGAAATTTAAATTTTAAGAGGTAATCTATTTTTCCTCTATTAAAAAAAAAATCTTTTTTTTTTAAGCCCCAATACTAAACTATTCTACTCCTAACTTGCTATGGAGTTAATAAAAATAAGAATAGAATTATTTTGATACCTTGGGTGCAAAATTCCGTGTAAGATTGACTAAATTTAAAAACCCTTAAAAGAATGCGGGAAACTTGAACGTTCGGCTGTTTGAGTACAAAATTCGGCTACTGCTGGTACGGCCAAAGCAAGAGAAAGAAGAGGAAAGAAGAGAAAAATGGGAGAGAGAGTGCTTGTTGTTTTTTAAAGAGGGAAAGAGAGCAAAACGGCAGAAAAACTTTGAGGAATTTTTTTTTTCTTTTTACGTTCTGGCTTCCTCTCCGATTACTCCTATTTATAAGCAATCGTATATATTTTTTAACCATACAAGTTGCCTAAGCTATTCATTAGCTTTATAGGATTTTGATAACTATGCATTTATTATTATATATATTATAATTATTATTACAACTACCCCATAGTGCCATAGGCATTTGGCGGTGTTGTAACCTTCCAGCATGACTACAAGCTACAACCGTAGCTTTGAAACTTATCTTTCATCGGTTTCCTATTATTATTTTATAATATAATATTAGTTTATTCTTTTTTACTATTTATATCTATGTCCTTTCTTTTATCGGGGTATTTCAGGGTCTCATTAAATTGATACAATTGGTTTAGTAGGTCAGGTATTAAAAATTAAGTATGGTATTAAAATTTGGAGTGAAATCTATCTCAAAAACCTAGTGTTTTTGATAAAAAACACCGTTTTAAAAAAATCTCCAAATCTTCAAGATTCTTTTTGAAAGTATCCAACCTTATAGTTTGATAGAGTAAATTTGTCTGATAGAAACATTCTAAATTTTTAAAATGTTTTGAAGTCAAAAACAACATTTTCCAAGTGAAAGAATATTCAACGGCCCATATTTCATGGCTAAAAATAAATATCAAAAACTCACTATTTCAGAGTGTAAAGAAATAAACATTTTAGTTATCATACGGATTAAGTACTTAGTCTCTTTGTATATTTTTAGTACTTCCTCTACCCTGTCAAATTGGGGTTTTACCACTTTAAAACTTAGGGGTAAAATAAATCAGCGAAATTATAGCGAGATTGGCACGTCATTAGGTTCGGAATTTAAAAATAATACATAATCTAAAATTTGAAGTTCAAACTAAGTCAAATGACTGAGTTTATACAACAGCAAAGGTTTAAGCCTAAAATAATAATATTATTATATTCATAACTTACCCATATATTCTTTGAAACTTAATTAAAAGAGCTATCAGATTCGGATCGAGTCAAACTCAGATCCGTTGGAAAACTTATTTGATAATCTTCATGACTAGAGAAAAATAATTCATAATTAATTACTAAAAATTATTTTATTAATCAAATTAATCATAATTAACCCCTAAATTGGGTGAGGTATTACATCCCACCCCCCTTAAAGAAATTTCGTCCCGAAATTTAAATAGAAAAAGTCGTACCTTTAATTAGCGAAGAGACTCGGGTATAATTTTCTCATAGTCGATTCTGGTTCCTAAGTGACGTGCTGAGTTCCTTGGTGTTGCCATAACACCTGCACTAGTGGTATAGTTTTTCGTTGGAGCACCTGAGTCCTGGTTTCTTGGATCTCAAGGGGTATTTCTTCAAAAGTTAGATATTCAGAAATTTCAATGTATTCCACGTTCAACACATGAGATGGATCTGGTTCGTATTTTCTAAGCATAAACACATGAAATGTATTGTGTACCTTTTCTAGGCTTGGAGGTAGTGCTATCTTGTAAGCAACTTCTCCAATTCTCTTCGAAACTTCGAAAGGTCCAACGTATCGTGGTGACAACTTTCCTCTACATCCAAATCTCTATATTCCATGACGTGGAGCTACACGTAGGAACACAAAGTCTCCAACTTCAAATTCCAATGGTCTCCGTCTTTTATCAGCGTAACTTTTTTGTCGGCTCTGAGCGGCTTTGAGACGTTGCTTTATGACTTCCACTTGTTCTGTCGTTTCACGTACGATATCTGGTCCTAACAGAGCTTTGTCTCCTACTTCTGTCCAACACAGAGGTGATCTACAAGGTCTACCGTATAAAGCCTCGTACGGTGCCATTTGTATACTTGACTGATAGCTGTTGTTATATACAAATTCAATTAAAGCTAAATGATCTTCCCAGCTTCCTTGCATGTCCATGACACATGCTCTCAACATATCTTCTAATGTTTGGATAGTCCTCTCAGACTGACCATCTGTCTGAGGATGAAATGCTGTACTAAAACATAACTTGGTGCCTAACTGCGTCTTTAATCCCTGCCAAAATCGAGAGACAAATCGGGTATCTCTATCTGACACGATGGAGACTGGCACTCCATGTAGTCGGACTATCTCCTTGATATACAACTTACTCAGAGTGGTCAAAGTGTCTTTCTTCTAGATAGGTAGAAAATGGGATGACTTAGTCAGTCGGTCCACAATTATCCATATGGAGTCATTCTTCCTTGCTGATTTTGGAAATCCTGTTACAAAATCCATGGTAATATGTTCCCACTTCCATTTGGCTACTAGAAGAGGTTGCATTTTTCCACCAGGTCGTTGATGTTCAGCTTTGACTTGTTGGCAGGTTAAACATTTAGAGATAAAATCTGCCACTTCCCTCTTCATTCCTTTCCACCAGAATTGTCGGCGTAAATCGCGATACATCTTGGTACTACCAGGATGAACTGCAAACTTAGACTGGTGGAAATGTCTAAGCACTTCCTTTCTGCATCCTTCTGACTCTGGGACGAACAATCGTCCTTTGAAAGTTAAACCTCCGTCGGTTCTAACCATCCAATCTTCTAACCCTGCTCCACTGGATAGTTGAGCTATCACTTCTTATGCCTCAACATCGTTTTGCTGTCATTCTAGTACTATTCCGACTATTTCGGGTTGCAGCACTAGATTTTGAATCCATGCCGATTCCCTATTTTCAACCAATTCTAAATCATAGTCAGATAGAATTTCTAATAATTTCTATTGTAATGACGCTACCTTTGCAACATCACCACGAGACTTCCTACTTAGGGCATCTGCTACCACATTAGCTTTTCCAGGATGGTAGGAGAGTTCAAAGTCATAATCTCCTAAATAGTCCATCCATCTCCGCTGCCTCATATTTAAATCTTTCTGAGTGAATAAATACTTGAGACTATGGTGATCAGAAAAGACAATGAATCGTTCACCATATAAGTAATGTCTCCAAAGTTTTAGGGCGAACACCACTACTGCTAGTTATAAGTCATGAGTGGGGTAGTTTTGCTCGTGTCCTTTCAGCTGTCTGGACCCATAAGCAACTACTTTTCCCTCTTACATTAAAATACACCCTAATCCCAGTTTGGAAGCATTACAATAGACCTCATAACCAAGTCCTTGTTCAGGTATGATTAACACAGGAGAGGTGGTTAGTTTATCCTTTAGGTCCTGAAATGCTTTCTCAAAGTCTTCTGTCCACTCAAATTTGACATCTTTTCGTGTCAAACGAGTATTGGTACTGCAATTTGAGAGAAATTTGGGTTAAATTTTCAGTAATATCCCGCTAAACCAAGAAAACTTCGAATTTATGTGACATTTTTAGGCCTTTCCCAATTCCTAACTGTCTCCACTTTTGCCGGATCTACCGAAATTCCATCTGCCGACACTACATGTTCGAGAAATTGGACTTGGGTGAGCCAAAATTCACATTTACTGAGTTTAGCATATAGTTGGTGATCCCGTAAAGTCAGTAAAATGATACGTAGATGCTGTTCATGTTCCTCTTCAGTCGACGAATATATTAAAATATCATCGATGAAGACGATTACGAATTCTCTTAAATATGGTCGGAAAATTCGATTCATCAAATCCATGAAAGTAACTGGTGCATTTGTTACTTCAAAAGGCATGACTAGAAACTCATACAAGCCATATTGGGTACGAAAAACAGTTTTGGGAATATCTTCCTCCCTGACTCAAAGTTGGTGATACCCTGACCTCAAGTCAATTTTTGAGAAACATCTTGCTCCTCTCAACAAGTCAAATAGATCATCTATTCTAGGCAATGGGTACTTGTTTTTTATGGCTACTTGGTTCAATGACCGGTAATCTATACACATTCTCAGTGACCCATCTTTCTTTTTTACAAAGAGAGTTGGTGCACCCCAAGGTGAATTACTCAAACGAATGAAACCAAGTTAGAGAAGTTCATCTATTTGCTTTGCTAACTCTTTTTGTTCAGCCGGTGCCATCCTATATGGTGCCATAGATATAGGAGATGTTCCAGGCTGCATGTCAATTATAAAGTCTATCTCTCGGCGTGGAGGTAAACCACTGAGTTTATCTGGAAACTCACAAACCATTCGAGGTAAACTGGCTTCTATACCTTCTACATCCTCCCATCCCATGCTAGCTACAATTCTACCAGGATATGCCTTCAAACCAAAGAACTGAACTCTAATGTTCACATATAGTACTAATTTCTCTACAAATCGGATTTTGGTCGGCGATATCCCATAAATCTTCCTTTGTAGGCAATCTATCAAAACTTGGTGTGCAGTTAACCACTCCATTCCTAGAATGTGTCAAAATCTATCATTTCTATTAAAAAGAAATTATATACTATATCTAGATCACCCATTCTAAGAACACAGGATTCGCATATCTGATCAACCCGTACTTTTTTTCCTAATGGTGACACTACCATCAAAGGTTTGGTGGCAACTACTGATCATAAATTCAATTTATCCCGACATGATTTAGAGATGAAAGAATGTGAAGCGCCGATATCTACTAATACTTGTGCCATGAAACTAAAGAGAGGTATGGTACCTTCCATTACAACGTTCTCTGTCGGCTCCTCCTCTTGGGTTCCCATGGTGTAGACTCTTCCTCGAGTCCTCTGAGAGCGTCCTTGACTTCTAGCTTCTCCAGTCCTTCGTGGCACATTTCCAGATACCACTGAACCTCCGGAGGGTGGTGGAGTAGACTGCATTTGAGACTGCATTGATTTAACATTCTGGGAAGGTCCTACCATGTTGCTTCGGGTATCAGGATAAGAACAATCTTTAATGAAATGTCCCATTTGCTTGCATCTAAAACACACTTGGCTATCAGCTGCTGGAACGTTGTTCTGTGGACATTGCTTCACCGTGTGACCGGGCTGATTACACGTGTAGCATATCACTTGCCTGGGTCCAGTGTTACTGGTTTGTCCCATAAATGTTTGTCCCTTCCTAGTGAATGAACTTTTACTAAATTTCCTCTTTTTGTTAGGCATAGGAGGTTTCAGTGCATCTCCTTGACGAGACCGAACCACATTTTTATTAGTGGTGTCAACTGCTTCCATCATAGAAGCTCGACTAAACCTCTTCTAAAGTGGCAAATTGAATTCCTGCCACTTGCCGCTGAAGAAAATGACGAAGTCCCTCAATATAATGCTGGATTTTCTCCTCCTCATTGTCAAAGATGCGGGTAACATATTGACAAAGGTTTAGAAACTTTGCGGTGTACTGGGCTACCGTGTCGGAGTCCTATTTTAAATCGAGGAATTGTCTCCTCTTAGTATCCCTTGCCACCTTTGGATAATAGCGAGTAAGGAAAGCTGTAGAGAGTTCCTCCCAAGTCATGGGTTCACGGTTTCTCGCATTATATCTAACTTCCCACCATTTATAAGCGTCTCCCTCCAATTGATAGGTGGCGAGAGTCACCTTTAGGTCCTCAGCTGTGGGTAGAGTGTCGAAGATTTGACCAACCTGGTTGATCCAGTTTTCAGCTTCAGTTGGTTCCACATTTCCCGTGAAAGTCGGCGGGTTTAATTGTTTGAAATTTTTCAGAGCTGAAGTAGCTCTTCCCTCGGGAGTTCTCTCTGTGGTCGGCGGAGATCATCTACAACCCTTTGGAAAGCCTCCACAGTGACACGAACTGCGTCTAAGAGTTCAGGTTGATTCGTTGGGGGTGGTACTGTATTCTCCCCCTGGTTTTCAGAATCTCCCTGTGATTCTGACATCCTGAGGATCATAGGTATCAATAACAGAGTTCAAAGTAAAAACTTTATCACATCACACAGTAGTACACACACACACAATTATATCATCTTATACCGGTCCTCTTCCTGGGTTCTCTCCCAAGCCTAATCGATGTCAGAGCCTCTCAGTACTCCCAACATCTTTTGATTCCAATCAATAAGATATCATCACATCCAAATATTGGGTTTAAAGTATCAACTTGATACTAAAATCACATCACTTATAAAAATAAAGGGGATTTGATTACATTCCAACTCAAGGTTCCATCCACCCAACTTTAAAAACTAAGGAGATGAACGTAAACTCAAACAATCATTCTACTAATTCCCATACACACAGTTCGAGAGCTTGAACCAAACTCTGATAGCACCTTGTCATGCCCCAAACCCAAATGTGGGCCTGGAACGCGATTAATATTTTTTTTTTTAAACAATAAACTCTAATCACCCAACGTCAAAACTGGACTGGATCTTCAAGTTTACCAAAACCAGATCCTAGAAATTGTCACACGTGCTCTTCACACATGGACTCAAACATATACCATATGTCCCCATATACCAACTCATATCACACAACGAATATTTTCATTTGTCTCATCAGTGTTACGAACGAAAGCATAGTGAATATAATGTATACGACATTAAAACTTACAGACATAAGTTTCTTATGCCACATGAGGCATATTTATTACAAACACCCAAACATATTCAAGCAGGCAAATGGTTTCCACATGCGGAAAACCTTACGAACTTCTAAGTTTCAACTTTCAACGAGGCACCACTGGTCCCTTCAATCCCTCCTCTGGTTCATATCCTACATTATAAGGGACGTGAGCAACAGCCCAGTGGAGAGAACTCACCATAGAATCCAATGATTGTAATGCAACAATGCATAAGCAATGCATGTCATAGAAACGCATGTTATTAGCATATCCCATTTTCACCCTACGATCATCTTCTAAGGTTTTTATTCAGATTGTACGTATTGTTAGCACCGAGGTCGGTCCCCAGCCATGTTACAACACCAGGGTCAGCCCCCATTTGAAGTTTCAACCAGAACTAATATTAATTCCTCCACGGAAATAATATAGCAACTTGCAAGTTTATAAGGTCTCCACGACCTAGTCTACTAGCCCATCCAACACCAACGGTTGATGGTGGTCGACCACAGCCTACTAACACGTCCAACCCAACGGTTTGCAAACGGTGTTCGACTAATCTCAGCAATTATAGCCCAGCGGCAAATATCAAACTTTATAAAGTTATTATCTTCTACAGATTTAACTTATGAACATAATTATCACATGCAAATGTCAAATGCATGATTTCCAGTGCCCTCCTTACACAGGGACTTATTCTGAGGGAACCACCATATTTCAGTCTTACCATTTGGTGTATCAAATGTCAGTACAAGAAATCAAGAAAGTAATCATTATGATACCAACATATAAAACTGGATTTAATAACACGAATGCCTTCACTCAGTTTTTACCCGACAATTTCCAGACACTCCATGAGTCCATACTGCGTTAGAGACTTTAAGTCTTCGACTCCCCGACACCATTTTAAGGACTACGTTCTAAACAGTCAGAACATTTATATCCCTTACATGTTGGCAGTGTCAGGTCTCGTATTCTAGACCTATATAGCTTTTTCCATCTTTAATTGACCATGAGTCCCATTTCAGTTTGGTGTTAGTGGGTTTAACATATAACACAATACAAGTGTTGGTTCGAGTCTCCTCACCTTCTCCGGTTGAGTTTTTCACAGAAAATCTGTAAGATAGAGTAAAATGTATAAATTTTCTATTTATCAGTATATACACATAATAATTTCCCAAACCCCGTGCTATTTTCCAAAAAAAACATGATATGTGTAATAAGTCACCTACGCTCTTTCCACTCCTTTAAATTATGTCAGAAAGTTAGTTGTCAGCCATCCAAAACATTATAATAAAATGAAAAATGTAACGTACTCAGTACCTTCTTTGGTATTGTCTTCTGGAGAAAGGACCATGGAAATGTATTGTGAGAGGCCCAGAGGGTACAGAGATAGTAAAGTAAATAAAAGTACTCAGTGCCCTATCCTCGTATTGTCTTCTAGAAGAAGGACAATGGAGATGTATTGCGAATTTGGCCCAGAGGGTACAGTACAGGAATTTAAACACATAAGGCGAAAAAATAAACACACAATAGTCAGCTGGGGGTTAATCTTTTCCCCGATTTTACTTAGGGTCGAAAATTATATTTTGAACGTAAAATAATACAAATATTGAGGGTGAAATTTAAATTTTAAGAGGAAATCTATTTTTCCTCTATTAAAAAAATTTTCATTTTTTTTGAACCCCAATACTAAGCTATTCTGCTCCTAACTTGCTATGGAGTTAATAAAAATAAGAATATAATTATTTTGATACCTTGGGTGCAAAATTCCGTATAAGATTGACTAAATTTAAAAACCCTTAAAAGAATACGGAAAACCCGAACGTTCGACTGTTTGACGGCAAAATTCGGCTACTGCTGATACGGCCAAAGCAAGAGAAAGAAGAGGAAAGAAGAGAAAAATAGAAGAGAGAGTGCTTGTTGTTTTTTAAAGAGGGAAAGAGAGCCAAACGGCAGAAAAACTTTAAGGAGTTTTTTTTTTTTCTTTTTACGTTCTGGCTTCCTCTCCGATTACTCCTATTTATAAGCAACCGTATGGATTTTTTAACCATACAAGTTGCCTAAGCTATTCATTTGCTTTATAGGATTTTGATAATTATGCATTTATTATTATATATATTATAATTATTATTACAACTACCCCACAGTGCCATAGGCATTTGGCGGTGTTGTAACCTTCCAGCACGACTACAAGCTACAACCGTAGCTTTGAAACTGATGTTTCATCTGTTTCTTATTATTATTTTATAATATAATATTAGTTTATTCTTTTTACTATTTACATCTATGTCCTTTCTTTTATCAGGATATTTCAGGGTCTCACTAAATTGATACAATTGGTTCAGTAGGTCAGGTATTAAAAATTAAGTATGGTATTAAAATTTGGAGTGAAATCTATCTCAAAAACCCAGTGTTTTTGCTAAAAATCACCGTTTTAACAAAATCTCCAAATCTTTAAGATTCTTTTTGAAAGTATCCAACCTTATAGTTTGATAGAGTAAATTTGTCTGATAAAAACATTCTAAAGTTTTAAAGTGTTTTGAAGTCAAAAACCACATTTTCCAAGTGAAAGAATATTCAACGGCCCATATTTCATGGCTAAAAATAAATATCAAAAACTCACTATTTCAGAGTGTAAAAAAATAAAAAGTTTAGTTATCATACGGATTGAGTACTGAGTCTCTCTGTATATTTTTAGGACTTCCTCTACCCTGTCAAATTGGGGTTTTACCACTTTAAAACTTAGGGGTAAAATAAATCATCGAAATTATAGCGAGATTGGCATATCATTAGGTTCGAAATTTAAAAATAATACATAATCTAAAATTTGAAGTTCAAACTAAGTCAAATGACTGAGTTTATACAACAGCAAAGGTTTAAGCTTAAAATAATAATACTATTATATTCATAACTTACCCATATATTCTTTGAAAATTAATTAAAAGAGCTATCGGATTCGGATCGAGTTAAACTCAGATCCATTGGAAAACTTATTTGATAATCTTCATGACTAGAGAAAAATAATTCATAATTAATGAATAAAAATTATTTTATTAATCAAATTAATCATAATTAACCCCTAAATTGGGCTGGGGTATTACATCATTCGAATAAATGGGCTTCATTCGAATGAATGTATAGTTGAAACAATATTCATTCGAATGAATGAAGTCCATTCATTCAAATGTATAATAAAATATTCTTTAAAATATATACAGTTATTTTTTAAGCACTATGTATTTCTAAAATTTCTCAAATTGAATACCCGAATTAATTACGATAACCTGATAAAAATACTTTAAAACTTTAAGGTCTTTTGACACTTCCAAATGTGTTTTCGGCATAGCCTAGGGATACTCTTATTTATAAAATACTGTGTTTTAAATATTTAGGAGTGTCAAAAGACCTTAAAGTCTTAAAGTATTTTTATCAGATTATCGTAATTAGTCCAGATATTTAATTTGAAAAATTTTGAAAATACACACTGCTTAAAAAATAACTTTAAAGTTTTAAAAATAAATTTTATTATTTAACAGTAATCATTTGAATTAATGGGCTGATCAGTATTTCGTGTTACTGTTTAGCCCATTCACCGATTTTTATTAGTTGTTCTAGAGGTTTTGTCATAATAAATTAAAATATGAAAGAATAAGATAAAAATATTATCAAGATGGTAAAATAAAATAAAAAATAGATTCGGTGTCAAAAAATTGCAAGTGGCCAAATCAATTCTCTCAATTGGTTTACATAAAAGATGGTGATTTATGCAACTCTACTGCTCACCCACTACACAATTCTAATACAGTGTCAAAGAATGGAGCAAAGTTCAAAGTTATAATTTTGAATTTGAGGATTAGAAAAGAAAGTGATTTAAGTGAATTTTCTAGAGCACTAAGTTCTTAAATTAGATGTGGATATTTAAAAATGAGTTAGATTGATAAATCCATTATATATAAGAAACATGGAAATTTTTAATATTTTAAAAAATCATTGAAATATGATTTTGAAGGCAAAAATTCCAAACCATCTATAAAACTAAGTTTAATCAAATAGTGAGTATAGTTCAAAATAAATTTAAATACAGCACAATTCAAATTCATATGATGAGAATGTCTATGAGAGAGAAAAATGATATAAATATATGTTTATCTAATTCATAAAGCATAATTCTCCTCATCTTTGTATTTTTCTATATACAATGTGGATATATGCTCCACGTGACTCTCTAAAACAACATTAAAATATTACACATATTTCATTAAATTGAATGATACGTTAAGATTAAACTATTAAAATAGGATACCGAAATATGTCTTTGTTTAAATTTATACATAAATTTAAATTATAGTTCCTATTTGTGCATATCTACAAATTAATATTAGACTAAAAAGGGGGCACACCCAAAGTGTAAACATCAGTTATCTATAACTGAAAGGGTAAAAGTGTCTAAGAATAATAGATATTTAATAAAGAACAACATGACAAGAAACCATTTATAAAGATAGGTGCAACTGATTTATCTATTGTCATGTCTTAGGTCTACATGCAATACATCAAATAACTTACCATGTAGTAGTCTTGGACTCCTTGATATGTCTTATTAAAAAAGTTATTTTAATCAAGTAAATGAGTAAACCTAATCAAATTTGGCACAACTAGAATTCAAAATTGATCTGAATCAACTTAAGTTATTTAGTAAAATCTGAAATAGACCCAACTATAAAATAAATCCAAAAAGAATAAAGACTCGACCTAATCCAACGATTGCCAAGTCTAAGTACATCTATGACTGTCACCAAAACAACTTAAAAACAAGTGTAATATTAAAGGTGCTCAGATGTATGATACCCATAGAAAAGATGTTAAGGTACTCATTAGCGATAGCATTCACGACTTACATTGGAGGTTTAGAGGTGAATAGAGATGTTGATGGGCGGATGTGCAACAAAATTTGCCTATCTTGGGATCCATTTGACTTTCATCTTTAGTATCGGATAAACAGAGGGAATAAAACATTAGAACTTTGCTTATGTGGTCGTGGATAATCCTCCACCACCATATCTCCACCTTCTTCTGCATAGAAGTGAAATAGTGCCACATCCAGCGGCTGTTTTGATTAACATCGTGAATAGTTTTTGATAGCCCATTAGTTAGGAACCCACTTCTGAAAGTGAGAGTCTTGAGTTCAATTTCCACTCAATCTCAAATGACCACTCTCCGTAGAATCACTCAGTGTGTGTAGGTAGGAAGGCTTACACATAGTCCGAGGATTAGTCGTATAATACTCTGATCCAAATTAGTGATTAATTGTGTGATTATTAGCCATTAATGGTGATTTGTGATCCATTAATCTAAGAGATTATAGAGTGGACTTTATGTGGAGTCCAAGTTTGACTCGATCTGAGATTGAAAGCCTATGGATCCGACACGTTAGATTGTTGTGACAAAGTTGTAAATGTCTATGGCGACGACCCTAAAAAGCTATCTGTATTTGAAAAACCACTCAATTGAGATATTTAAATTTCAAATTTCACATATTTACTCAGTTTTAAATTCTGAGTTTAAAGAATTTTACCATCTGTCATTCGGATTTTCAGAAGTGTAAATTTTGACTCATCGGGGGTATCCCTATTTTATAAAATGCTAATTTTCAAGTGTTTAGGAGTGTCAAAATATCTCAGAGTTTTAGAATGCTTTTATCAGATAAATTTAAGTGGTCTGACTGTAAAATCAGAATTTTCCAAAAGGATATTTTTAAATTTTAAAAATTTGACATTTATGTGATTATTGTTTAAATCATCGACTCTTTGACGTACTTTTCTCTTCAAATTTTTATGGTATTCCTAATTTTTGATACCTTAGGATCTCCACTATTACCAACTATGAAATGGGTGTCAGGAAGTGGATAAACATGAAAATTTTATTTTGTAAGAAAATAAAATAATAGGGTGATTATTCACCCAGCCTAAGGCGAGTAGCCGTAGGTTTCCAGTTTCCACTGACTTAAAGGTCGGTGTTAAACAGAGGAGAGGACGAAGAGCGGAGGAGAAGAAAAAAAATATAAGATTTTTTTTTTAATTGTGAGAAATTTCAAGGTGTTTTCTAAGGAGAAGCATATCACCTAACACCGACTAAGCTTTCCAGCATCATAGCACACCGACGATACTCTCCTCCCTCTCCTTCCGACTTCCGAGAAGATAAGAGTACGTACTTCCGCTCCCCATTACTTTCCCAAAATAGAACTTCTTAACCCCAACCGCCTTAGTTTTCATCCTCCGACTTCCCTCTACTCTCTATATAACTCCCTTTTCTGCTTTCAATCTCTCGTCACCTCAGGAAACAGAGCATCTATCACCAATTCCACTCTTTCCTTTCATTCTTTCAGCTATGCATCCATATTTCGTCATCACCAATATTTCTTCTAATTTTCTCTTCCTCCCATCCATGTACAAATCAACTTCTGTTGCTTCTTCCCCTTCTGAGGTCTCGGGAGTTTTGCAGGGTGTGTCCAAAGAGGAAACAACAAAGAAAACAGAGAAGAAAGGAGAGGGGAGGCTGATGTCGATGGAGGAGAAGAAAAGGGACAGCAACAAGTTTCCTCCGGAGCCGGAGCGGGTTAAGAAGACGGAGAAAAGAAGAATTTGTTTTGCGCTGGAGTTTGATGGCTTGCACTGCTACGAGACGTTCGTCTCTCATTGATTCCTTCATTTGTTCGTTGTTATTCTTTTTCTTTGTTTTTTCCTTTTGTTTTAATTCTGTGAAGTCCTATGTTCTTTCTTTGAAATGTAGTCTCTGTTCAATTTTTACTGGTAATAAATAGGCCAATTGGATTCTCCAATATCTGTTCTTTCATGTCTTGTGCGACTCTGTACAATGATGTGACTGCAACGCTTGGCGTGTGGTTTCACTTCTGATAAAAAAAGAAGAAGTAATTTTTGTAGTAATTTCAGAATTAAAATTTACTTCAATTTGTAAAAAAAAAGTATAAGATAAATATTGATTAAATATAGGTATTAAATAGAAATATTTTATCTTTTATATTTTATAAAATAAAACTGTACAAGGAAATTGAATCCATTAAAATTAGTTTCCTATATTAAAAAGATAGGGGACTATCTGAAAATTCTTTTAGTAGACACGGATTTTAGTGAATTTTTCATTTTATTTCTATTCTCGTATGAAATTTTAAAAAAAAAAAATCAAATATTCAGAAATCGGTTCACTTTCCACTGAATCGGTGCACTGGACCGGTGTACCTACCGGATCACTGAAAAACGTGAATTTGAGGAAAGTGATCCAGTCGGTATACCGATTTCTTGAGATGTGAAAGAGTCCAAATTGGTACACCAATTCATTGGAAAGTAATCCGGTTGGTGTACTGATGTCTAAATGTCTTATTTTTAAAAAATTTTGTATTAACAGATGGGGGTAAAGAGGGCCGGCTCTGAGATTTCAGGGGCCCTAGGCGAACTTTTAAGATGGGCCTTTTATATACTCATAAAAAATAAAATCATACAATTTTTTTTACAAAGTGTGAAACATTTAAATAAAATATTATAATTAAATTTATAACAAATTATTATTTAAAATTTATTCTTATTTTGAGATGTAAAATTACTAATTAAATTACAATATTCAAATTTTTTAACATTTATTTTTCAATAGATAAGATAGCTAATTCATTCAATCTTCTTGTCACATCGTAGACTGAAGATAAGATTTTATCAATTTTAACTTTGAAAAACTTATTTCTGTATAGGTAACTGTAACTGGTATAATCAATATTATTTTATAAGCAATTCAAGCATTTAGAAAACAACAATTCATTTTTTTTATATAATTTAGCAATTCATTCTTTTGGTACTGCATCTTTTGTTATATTCGAGTGGACACTAATGCAAATTCTCATTTGAAATAAATATATTATTATTATTTTAATTTTTCAATTTTTTTGGATTTTTAAAAAATTTAAAAATTAAAAAATATCTTAATTATAATGATTTATACTTATATACTACATCTAATAAAATCTATATTGATCAAATGAATAAAGCTATGTTTTTTCATCTCTTCAAATTTTAAAAGCTTTAAATTATTTTTAATATAAAATTATCAACTCAATATAGATTTATCTTTCTATCTATTTAGATAATAGATATATTTTAAAAGATTATTTATTAATTTAAATTATTTTTTATTTTTATTATTATTAATAAACTCAATAAAATGAGGATTATAATAATTATTATGATTATTACTATCACTATTTTAATTTTTTTTAAAATACACGCTTTAAATTGAGTAGAAAAATTATAAATATATAAATTTTTAATTTTGAGTGTTCTAAATTCGAAATAAGTATTATTATTAAATAATACCATAAAAATAATAATAATACACAACTAGGATTTGAACCTGAGCCCGTATTCTTGAGAGGCGAATTCTAACCATCCTGGTCAAGAATGGATTTGTGTTTTAGTTATGTATTATTAACTATTTAATATATAATAAAGGAGCTTATAGACTTGGGGACCCTATTTATTTGGGGGCCCTAGGCGGCCGCCTACTTCACCTATAGCCAGGGCTGGCCTTGGGAGTAAAGTGGGAAGTCTGAAAAACTCGTATCTTTTAAAAGACTAAAAGACTGTGCCCATATTAAGATAAGCACCCATAAGATATAGTGGTTAAATGATTTTTCACAATGATTACAACTTTAACACACAATCGATGTTATTATCTTTTTCTTATAAATAGACACAATTAACATTTATAACCTTGTATCGCAAACCAACGACAATGCAGTGATCAATTATATATAGAAATATCAAATTAAAGGTAAAATGATCTATGCCTAGAATTATTGACTAATGATGATTGATGAGTGAATCCATTGCTCATTTTGGCTCAAATAAATTCAGTCATCCATAAAAAAAATACTCAAAAGTTAGGCGAGTGATGGATTCACTCATTCTCGTAGTAGTTACTATGAGGACCACAGTATATCATCATTATCACTTAATTAAGAAAAATGCTAAATTTAACCTCAATTTCATCCTCTTCATCTAGTCATTTAACGCATTAGAGTAGAATTTTATAATTAGATTTAACAAATTCTTTCTACGAATTGACTTTTCCCTCTTAGATTCATGGGACTTGAGCCCTCAACCTCTATACTATAATCATGAGTCTTGATTAGTTATGCTAGAGGTTTTTGTCACAATAAATTAAAATATGAAATAATAAGATAAAAATATTATCGAAGTGATAAAATAAAGAACAAAATAGACTTGGTGTGGAAAAATTGCAAGTGGCCAAATCAATTCTCTATATTTGCCCATGTGAAAGCTACTAAATTCTTTTATATTAAGTAATTCACATGTAAATTGGTTCAAATGAAAGATGGGTGATTTGTGGCACTCTGCTGCTCCAACACTACACAATTCTAATTTAGGGTCAAAGAATGGAGTAAAGTTCATTTGAGTATTAGAAAGTGATTTAAGTGAATTTTCTAGAGAGCTAAGTTTTAAAAAGGCTTAAATTAGATGTTGATATTTAAAAATGAGTTTGTTTGATAAATCCATTTTATATAAGAAACAAGGAAAATTTTAATTTTTAAAAATCATTGAAATATGATTTCGAAGGCAAAAATTTCAAACCGTCTATAAACCTAAGTTTAATCAAACAATCAGTATATCTTAAAACAAATTTAAATGTAGCACAATTCTCTAAAACAACATTAAAATATATTACACATATTTTATTAAATTGAATGATATGTTAAGATTAAATTATACACTACAACTTATATGTATAAAAGTATAAACTATGAAAAACACAAAACCAAAATATAACTTTGTTTAAATTTATACTTATTTAAATTATAGTTTATATTTGTGAATATCTATAGATTAACATTAGGCTAAGAATAAGGCACATCTAAAGTATAAATATTAGTTATCCATAACCACTAAAAGGGAAAAACAGTGTCTTATGTCTACATACAATATATCAAACTGCATACTATGTCTTGGACACATGATATGTCTCATTAGAAAAGTTATTTTAATCAAGTAAATGAGTAAACTTGATCCAAATCTAACTCAACTCGAATTCAAAATAGATCTGAACTGACTTAGATTATTTAATAAGACCTGAAATAGACCCAACTCTAAAATAGATCTAAAAAGAATAAAGACTCAACCTAACTCAACTGTTGCCAAGTCTAGATACATCTATGACAGTCACCAAAACATCGATAACATTCACAACTTCTGTTGGAGGTTTAGAGGTGCAGAGAGATGTTGATGGGCATTTGGTTATTACTAGATGCACTGCTAATTTTACTCTCTTGGGATCCATTTGACTATCATCTTTAGTTTCAGATTAGCAGAAGGAATAAAACATTAGAACTTTGCTTATGTGGGTCCTGGATAATTCGTCTACACCATAACTCCACCTTGTTTTGCAGAGGAGTGTAACAGTGCCACATCCAATGGCTATTTTGATTAACATCATTTTGGATAGGTCATTGGTCAGGAATCCACTTCAGAGGAAATAAGAGTCTTGAGTTCAATTTCTACTCCACCCTTAAGGGTCACTCCTCGTAGAGTTACCGAATGTGTGGGTAAACTTGCACATGCCTCGAGGATTATGTGGGTCCTTTTAGAGGTTTGATTACATTGGTTATAAAAAAACATTTGATAGCTCATATTCATTAAAGTAACATAATGAATTATAGATGATTTTTGGCACTTTCAAACTCTAGTGGATGCACTTGGAAGCCCACCAATTAGCTAAAAAGGAAAGAAAAAAAACATAAGATTACTTGAGAAAAATATAAAATACATATTAAGTACCAACATCAATATGTGAATTTTGTGATGGATCAATACAGGTAGCATAGTGCAGGATCCAACAAGTCTTATTTAAAAACCCTAAACCATCATAACTTGGACCTTTCTTAATAGGGACGTTTGCCCACATAATTCCCGGGAGGATTATAGTTGCAAGTTATGAAGACACCACCATCGTTGCAAGTCACGCGAGCGCATCCGAGTTGGACAGAATCACGCCAAACCACCTGAGTGTAGTGCCCACATTGCTGGCCAGCCGCACATGTGTTAGACTCATGGTCATAGTATTGTTTCTCATCGACCCAAAGGTTAACGGCATCAGTGGCCGTGTAACTTGGCGATGAGCCCATGAAGATGTTCTCACCATATGGACCGCTAGAGTGTATCAATTGGCAATCAGTCCGCTCATGTGCATATTTCTGAGCATAGGCTGCCACCGTGTCATCCCATGTCATCGAACCGACTCCGACCTGTGACCGAGCCGCATTGTGTGCGTCAAGGTATTCCTGAGGGGAGTCTTGCGCCCCACAAACATGAGCCATGGCTAGGACCATGACCCATAGCAGAACTAATCCTAGGTTGGACGATTCCATCTGAATTCTCTCTCTCTCTTGTTAGTGGCTATGAATTTTGATTGATGAGAGCTAGAGTTAATTTTTTGAGCTACAGGTAATGTTGTATTTATAGACACAAAGTCAACAAAAGAGTCCATAAAAGCAATTCAATGTGGAAAACGTAGAATGGAGAAAAATAAGATGTGTGGACGGATTTTCTAGACTTAGAGTAGCCAACTTGATTTTCACGGTATATCAAACTAACAAAGAGTGTCTAAGGTCTGGTCTGGTCTGGCCTTCAATTTTAAATTTTGACAAAAACTGAAATTCTGGACAACATGCTAAAAGATTTCAGCTAATATTTTGGCCATTTTCAGATTATATATATATATATATATATATATATATATATATATATATATATATATATATATATATATATATACACCACTTTAAAAAATTAATTTTTATCTGACATAAAGCTAAAGTTTTTGTCCTGGTTTTGGATTTTTTCTGTCTGTGGAGGGTTTTTTTTTTTTTTTTACCTGTATCTCTGGTACTTTTTCTCTATTAATGAAAAAACTAAAAAATTTCAATAAAATTCAATATTTTGCAATATTTGCATATCACCCTTTTAAAATCCAACACTTTTCCACTGAAATTTTTTTCTCAAAATAATAATTAAAAATAAATTTTCCTTGGAGAACCCTGTGAGAAATAATATCCATATTTGAGAATAATATAAAAATATCTAATCAATAATCATCTAAGCATTTTCTTGGCTTTGGGTTGGGACCCAGTAAAAAGACTGTACATTTTTATACTTGACCTTTTCCTTTTCCATTTCCTTTTCCTTTTCCTTTTCCTACGCTTTGGAAAAAATGAGCATTCATGTGGCACACATGGATGACAAATCTGTATAGCTTAAATCATGCAAACTTTTACGGTAGATTTTTCTATCTTTTAGCCCTTTGCTGTGTGCATCACATGATTGGTCCAACCCAAGAAAGGTGCATAGGTCCTGTTTTCATACAAATCCACTTTCGATGAGGTTGGATTTGTTTGTCGTATGTTTATTGGATTCGATTAAATTTAAATTAAATAAATTCATAAATAAATTAGAATTTGTAAATAAAAAATGAAAGTCCCGCTGTACTAGAAATGATTGACTAGAGGGGGGAGGGAGGAGAGAGGTGAATAGATCAATCCCAATGTTAGTGGTCCTTTCAAAATTTTCTTGATTAATAAGAAATTGTGCGGAGTTAAATCTTAGTTAATCAATTGTGTGATTTTGGAAGTGTGCAAGATAACAATCAATCAATCACACAAAGAGACAATGCACATAATGTATAGTGATTCGGTTCGTCAACTTACATCTACTGTTAGGACTCGCTCAACCTTGAGGTATCTCCAATTCACTAAGTGGGGACTTACACCCTCACAATTAGAGTAGAAATTCCACCTCACTCAATCGGGTGAGAATTAATCGGGTGAGAATTTCACCCACCACAGTAAAATAGGAATTTCACCTATTTATTTGGCTGGAAATTCCACCCACCACATGTACCAGAGACTGTAGATCTTTTATAGTGGTTCTGAAGCCAAGTCTCTTTAATCCACTTCACACTGATATGGTTTTTAAAAACAAAATTAAAAACGAAGAAGCACTTGCCTTGAAGCTCGATTCCGATGAAGTGTGCTTCTTGAAGATCCATCCAATGTGTGCTCGTATATTCCCGACGTTCCGCTTTGTAGATTAGTCGTGTAAAGCGATCACAGTCCTTGGGTGACTAGGAAATTGGATACACCAATATCTATCATAGTTGAATGTGCTTAATCCTTCTCTCTTAATCTCAATCCCAAATAGATTAGATACTTGAATGGTTTTTGTTTTGGTTTGACAAGAGAGAATAATCCTCGATGATTTACCTTTGATACTTGGGAGTTTTACCTTGAGAATGTGGTTATTTTATGCTCTAAAGGTCTCACTTAAACTCACCAACAAAAGAAGTATTTATAGGCAAATACAAAATTTTCGGATAGCAGAACCACACGATCAGTCGTGACCACACGATTGATCGTCCGTGTTTAAATTCATGCTCATCAATCCCCCCGTTGCGCATTAAATGCACTGCAACGGCACAATAACGGTAACTATGCGATCGGTCGTGTACACGACTGATCATCCGAGTTTCAGATAACATATCGTGGGTTTGCGATAGAATCAGCCTGAGACTATCTTGTCATGACAGTTCTTTGTCAAGACAAACCTCTCTCGAACCCAGGGCGACAGGTCGTGTGCCCGATGTGATATTGCCTTATCCTGGAGATTGGTCGTAGGACCGATGGCTCGTGCTATACCACGCGAAGGGTCGCCACCAGACGATTTGATCGTCCTGAGCCTAACTGTGAATGACAGTCCAGATCAAGACTGAGTCCTGCCTACAGGTTGTTGTGACCGATGGGTCGGTGGACATGTAGACGAGGGGTTGTATGACAACGATCGGTTGTACTTTGTCAATGGCGAAGGGTCGCCTAGACAATGTATTATCCCTGACAGTTTGTTTACAAATTTCCAAGATGGGTTCTTCTTGGTGTAAAACACTTTTTAGGCTTGGTTACTCTTCTAGATATGATGTCTAAGCTTAGGGATGGTCCACCTAAGGTTTGGGTTCCACCTAAGATCATCTATGATCAATTACCTTCTGTGATTGCCATACATTTGTTGATCCGTTGAGTCTTCATACTTCAACCAACACTTGAGTTTTGAGTCTTGAACTTCTTTCTTCAAGGCAAGCCTTCTCCTAAGTCACGAACTTGACAAACAGGTGACTCAGCAAGCCGGGGCACTAACAATCTCCCCCTTTGTCAATTCATGGCAAAAATTAGAAGTTAAACAAATACATACTCAATAATCATCCTTCCCAAATATACTTCATTTCAAATAAAAATTATACAAATTTCACAATTACATTCAAATGACGCAAGGAATATGGCTTCACTTCATATTCTTACTCAGTTTGTTCTATTTGCAAATTTACATGCAAATACATACGCAAGTTATAAGGATTTGAAAATCATTAGAAACATAAATATGTATCCATGGACTAAACATCTTATCCATAGCTTATACTCCCCCATACTTCATGATTTTCTTTCATAATGCAGCTCCCCCATACATCAAGCTTCCCAAGCTTGCAATAGTTTCTCCATCATCCTACTCCCCCATAAGCTTTTAGCTTCTACCACTTTCACTTTCTCCCCATTTTGTCAACAATTGACAAAGATACATGCTATTCAAACCATCAAAGCACTCATGCATTCATATTGAAAACAAACCATTCAATACACATGATAGTTGTAAGTAATAACCATGGCATCACATAACAAGGAGAGAGGGATTTAAACAAAACCATTGCATTGATTCGCAAAATCATTCCATGCAAAGAGATTTTAACAGGCTAAACATTCAGTTTTTTAAAAACACGTAAGAAAAACTATCCTAAGCTGGGTTAGCTGGTGGGGAGGAGTAGTGTCATCCTTGCTGCACGACATGGCGGAGATGAAGTAATGGATGAATTCCTTTACATAGGTTGCCAAGGCATCAAACTTGGATTCCAATCTAGCTTCCAAGGCATTGTGCATTGTAGACTGCCTTCAAGAGCTTGAAGACGATCTTGGATGAACCTTCGACTGACAGTGTCGACTCTAGGTTCTTCATCTGTGTCCTCTGTTGGTTCAGTTTCTTCTGCAGGGGTTGTGGAGTAGTATAGGCCAGGATGGGAGATGGTATAGAGCCAGCACAAAGAAGCTGCTCATATAAAGTCTTTCCCAGAGACTTACTGATTGCAGTGGCATCCAGATGCCGAGTTGACTGGAGCGTATCCTCCCTGGATGGCTTTACTCCAAAATGCAGTGCTATCCTATACATGAAGTAGCAAAATGGAGGATGACTGACCATGGAAGAATTGATGTACTTTAGAATGGTCTGGCACATGATGGTGGGTAGACAAACTTCTTGCCAGTCACAACTGCGTGCATGTGAGCCAACATGAATTGATTCAAATCACCCTTGTTCCCATGCCTGGAAAGAGATTGAAACAGAAAAATAGGTGTAGTAACCTATATTCTGGAAGCATATCAGCTTTCATGAGCCAAATCCTTTTCCTCCAGACAACTGTCTTTCATTTCTCGCAGAACTTGTTTCCATATTTTTGTTTGTCTCTCATCCTTGTCTCAAACTTGCTATGAATGACTGGTATGAAGGGATTCTTAGCCATGGGTATTCTAATCAGTTGAGCCACCAATGGGAGACAAATTCTACGGGCTCCTGGTTTTGGAAGTAGAACCAAAACCAATTTATTTTCTCTTTATGAGTTCGATTACATCCTCTTGGCCATCCTAGGGTACAATTTTCCACCCCACTTCAGAAGGTTTTCCCATCCAACATTTCTGAGGTGTTTGAGAACACCAAGCTTGTCAAACAGCTCTGCATCAGCTGTTCTTTCCATGTTAAGTTCCAAATCTTCATATTCAGACCTAACACCTTGATCTCTTGGATTTACATCATCTTATTCTTCACTGTCATCAAATTCCTCATCTTGATCACCCATGCTGACAGTGTTAGCCCCAATATGTTCTTTAGCATGACCTCCTTCTTCCACATGTACTTCTTTTTTTCTCTTCGACTTTTCTCACCTGTAACAGGTCTCCTAATAGGTGTATCATCATCACTGCTTGATTCTACTGGAGGAGTGGGTTCCTTTTGAGCTTTCTCTTTTCCACTCACTTCTTCTACACGGGCTCGAATTTGGAGAGGTAGGCTCCCTAATGGTCAAGGCACTTGGCCTTCTAAGGGTTTTTGGAAGATTTGTTTTGTGGAGAGGAAGTTTTCTTGGCCTTTTGCTTGAATCGAACCCAGGGCTCTATTGATTTTGAGGGGTGGCTATGTCCTCAAAGGAAATTTTAGAGGGCTTGGGTCTCGGCTTTGCTCTCACCACCCTGAGTTTAGCTCTTTTGGCTGGAGGGGAGGAATCAGTGGGTTCAACCTCGATTTCTGGAGTCTCAAAGTTCTCTAGGTACTTGGTTCTTGCCATTTCCTCTCTACCCTTGACGAATGCTAAACCAAAAACTAAATGCGCAAAGAATGAGACTTACCCGAGCGAAAAATACACTAGAATCTACGAGGGGAATGGTTGCTGGAGGTGGGGGAAACCTTTTTCTGGATCAAAACCACGAATCGTTGTTTGAATGATCGTCTCTGGAGGTCTAGGGCACGACCTAATCGCTGGTTTTTCAAATGAAGGAGGAGAAGAGTCGTGGAAAGAGTGAAAGAAATAATCCCAGAAAGGCGAACTGGGTTTTAACTTAACTTAGTTCCCCGACACGGACGATTAGTCTTCCTAGCGATCGGTCACCACAGCACAAACTGGATTTTCTTTCTAACAATTTGAATTCTTTGTTTTTCAAACCCGATTTGATTTGCAACACCAGCATGATATACATACATCATATTTATCACAATAAACACAACATATATCATAAAAGCTTCTTGTAATTGATCAAATTGAAATCCATATACCAATTTAAGCACACTATGATCAAATCTATGCATGAATAAGCTACCGAGACACACCCCTATTCGAACATGCAAACAAACAAACATGTGTAGCAGATTTAGACTGAAATTTTGCACTTTGAAACTATATTTCCATAGCATGTGTGGTTTTCCAAGAAAGACTAGTGCAATAGCTAGGAAATAGATAGTCTAAGTTTGTAGTTACCAAAATTTCTCTTTCATGTCATAGAACTTGGGCTATTTGAACTCTTCATATCACCAGAGTTCAGTGTGCTAAGGTTTTAAGGTCTGAATTTGAGTCTAAAACCATATCAACACGTGATTAGATGATGGTCTATCTCCTAGGACCCCAAATGGTTGAGTTAAGTTTCTCATACACATTCCTTTGGGCATACCTTGGAAGTCTAAGTATTGGATATCTCAACTCCTTCAAAACTTGGTCGAGTTGTCTTAATAAGGAGTCATGCTTTGGGTTTACCTTCATTGGGAGTATATTACTATTAGGCCTTGGTGGGTATCTTTTAGGCTTTACCTTAGGATTTTGTGGGTGTATTTTAAGATTTGGGGCTTGGTTTTGGGCTTTGTCCTCCATGTGCCTCTTTCTAAGGTTGCATTACATCTTGTAATATCCAACCTCATGGCAATAAAAACTCTTACCCTTGGGGGTTTTAGGCACATCTCCCTTAACAATCACCCTTTGGCCAACCAGTCCATTGGTGTCCAATGAGGTACCAAGACCCGATCTATCGCCAATTTTTTTACCCATACTTAAGAGTTTTTCCAATCTTTCTTCCCCTTGGGTAAACTTATCTTAGAACTTCTTTTTATGATTTTTCAAATCTTGTAATTCTAGAGACAGTTCCATAACAAGATCTTCAAGATCTTTCTTGACATCACTCAATATCTTGATGCCATCCCTTTGTCCTTTTAATGTCTTGAAGGTACACTTCATTTTCCTTAATCTTCAAAACTTCTTCATTTGAAGATTTCAGCTCTAAAATGAGAGACTCATAGTCTTTCCTCAAGACTTTCAGTTGGTTTGCAAGGTTTAATTTTTTAGATTTAAACATGTCTACCTTCTTAGCCAACTTGTTACTTTCAAGATAAAGAGCAATGTAAGAGTCTTGGAGGTCATCATCCTCATCAAGATCCTCATCTCCATCCTCTTTTTCACTAGAGGATCCCTCTTGTACATCACCAATGGAGGCTATTAAATATTTCAAATTTTCACCTTTCTCATGATTCTCCATTTGGTTTCGAGAGTTGAAGCCTTCCATTGGACTATCCAAAGATTTACAAAACTTTTCAATAAATTCATCCTGGATAGAGGTCCAATCTTCTTCATCATGGGATGCAAGTTTATTTTACATTTTTGTTTTCAGGTATGAGTAAACAAACAATAGATAATACTGAGTAAATTTTTGAGTACCCATTATGGTTTTCTAGATCCTTTATGAAGAGCACGAGGCTCTGATACCAATTGAAAGTCCCGATATGTTAGAAAGGATTGACTAGAGAGGGGAGGAGGGGGGGGGAGGGGTGTGTTTTGAATAGATTAATCCCAATGTTAATGGTCTTTTCAAAATTTTCTTGATTAATGAAAAATTGTGCGAAATTAAATCTTAGTTAATCAATTATGTGATTTTGGAAGTGTGTGCAAGATAACAATCAATCAATCACACAAAGAGACAATGCACACGATGTATAGTGGTTCAGTTCGTCAACCTACATACACTGTTAGGACTCGCTCAACCTTGAGCTATCCCCAATTCACTAAGTGGGGACTTACCCCCTCACAATTAGAGTAGGAATTCCACATAACTCAATCGGGTGAGAATTTCACCCACCACAGTAAACTAAGAATTCTACTTATTTATTTGGCTGAAAATTCCACCCACCACATGTGCTAGGGACTACGCTCTAGATTTTTTATAATGGTTCCGAAGCCAAGCCTCCTTAATCCACTTTACACTGATATGGTTTTTAAAAACAAAATTAAAAACCAAGAAGCACTTGCCTTGAAGCTCGATTCCAATGAAGTGTGCTTCTTGAAGATCCACCCAATGTGTGCTCGCACAATCCCGGCGTTCCGCCTTGTAGACTAGTCGTGTAGAGAAATCACAATCCTTGGTTGACTAGGAAATTGGATACACCAATATCTATCCTAGTTAAATGTGCTCACTCCTTCTCTCTTAATCTCAATCTCAAATGGATTGGATACTTGAATGATTTTTGTTTTGTTTTGCCAAGAGAGAATAAGCCTCGATGATTTACCTTTGATACTTGGGAGTTTTACCTTGACAATGTGGTTATTTTTATACTCTAAAGGGGTCACTTAAACTCACCAACAAAAGAACTATTAAAGGTAAATACATAATTTTTGGATAATAAAACAACACGATCGGTCGTGACCACACGATCGATCGTCTGTGTTTAAATTCATGCTCACCAACCCAACAGTTACACATTAAATGCACTGCAATGACACAATAACGTTAACTACGCTATCGATCGTGCACACGACTGATCGTCCGAGTTTCGGATAACATATCGTGGGTTTGCAATCGAATCGGCTTGAGACTATCCTGTCAAGACAAACCTCACTCGAACCCAGGGCGACAGGTCGTGTGCCCAATGTGATATTGCCTTGTCCTAGCGATTGGTCGTATGACCGACGGCTCGTGCTGTACCACACGAAGGATCACCACCAAACAATTTGATCGTCTTGAGCCTGACTGTGAATGGCAGTCCAGATCATTGCTGAGTCCCGCCGACAGGTCGTTGTGACCGATTGGTCGGTGGACATGTAGCCGAGGGTTGTATGACCACGACCGGTCATACTTTGTCAATGGCGATGGGTCGCCTAGATAATGTGTTATCCCTGACAGTTTGTTTACACATTTCCAAGATAGGCTTTTCTTGGTGTGAAACACTTTTTAGGCTTGGTTACTTTTCCAGATATGATGTCTAAGCCTAGGGATGGTCCACCTAAGGTTTGGGTTCCACCTAAGATCATCTATGACCAATTACATTCTGTGATTGTCATTCATTTGTTGATCCGTTGAGTCTTCATACTTCAACCAACACTTGAGTTTTGAGTCTTGAGCTTTTTTCTTCAAGGCAAGCCTTCTCCTAAGTCACGAACTTGACAAACAGGTGACTCGACAAGCCGGGGCACTAACAAAAAATATTAAAAATACTTATCAATCGTTCTTAAGATGGTTTGAAAATGTACACAGAGACTCAGCCCTATAAAAGAATTGAAAACAAATGCACGTAGATGGAAAACAAGAAGGTACGTAATTTACAAATTCTTGAAGTTTGACTCGACTCTCACTCTCGTCTCTCACACGTTCGCCCCCTTTCTCCATTACTAGCACGCTCACTTGTCCTTCTATTTTCCTCGAACACCTCTCTTCCTCTCCTGACTGTTCTCTCCCTCTCTCGATTTTTCTCACTACTCACACCCTCTCTCTTGCCCACTGCCCTCTTTTCACCTGAGGCTCGATCGTCAGATCCCACTTTCTCTATCTCTTCCCTTCACTGCCACTCTCCCCTCTTGCTCCTTTCTTAGCTCCGTCCAAATTGGGCAGATGAGTCATGTAACTCGAGTGAACGCTTGAGTCGTTTGGTTCCTAGAATGGAGATCCTCTTACTCTCAACAATGGCAGGATAGCGAGTCAGTGCTGACTCGGTCCCCAACTCAATCTTCAAAGTCGAACTCGGTTCTAAATTTCAATTTTAAGGTAGGGGGAATTAAAATATTAATTATGACTTAATTATGGTTTAGCTTATGTATTAATTTTTAATCATTTTAATGTGCATTACATGATTTTAATGATTATTTCAGGTTTTAAGGTAGGGGAATTAACACATTAATTCTAATTTAAATTCTAATTTTTTTACTTCAAATTACTTTAATGGGCAAGCTTGATTATTCTGAAGTGTAAAGAATAAAAATTCAATTTTAAATTCTAGTTTAATATGTTTCTTATTGAAATCATTTTAATAAGTATTATATAACTTAGATGATTATTTTGACTTTACAATTGTCCTAAATTTTGTGACTTATGAGAAAGTCTAGAACTTGTTCAGTTATTCGGTTATTGCTTCAGTTGCATGAATTCAGAAACTATTTTACAAGCATTTGAAGTATTTATAATTTTACAAGTATTGGATTTCAAATCTGGTTAGGCCCGGGACTTTAATTAAACAGGGATTGTGTCTCCCTTGGGTGAAAGACCCTAAACCTAACAAACCTTGTATATGCAGGGTTTATTCGATCCCATAATCCGAGGGTCGTTTTCACGAGGTGTACTCATCCATCGATTGTATATACAGGGTGTACTCGGTATCCATAATTTGAGGGTTGTATATATGGGATGTACTCGATGTCCATAATCCAAGATCTGTATATGTAATGGCCCAACCCTTGATTGTGTTTTTTGAGGATTTTTAATTCCAAATTTGGGAAAATTATTGATTGGATAGATTATTTAGAGGGTTTTCCAACGAGCTCAAATTTGTTCAAATCCGAGCTATGTAATTCAAGTTATAGATATTTTAGTGAAAATGTGCAAAACTGTCTAAAACACGTTGGGTTATGGGGGCCAGCAATCCAGCACTGGTGTGGGGGCCGCAGTGGACTGACCGTAACAACCTCAAAAAAGGTCCAATTGTGTTGTAATAGGAAGTGGGTAAAAAAGTCCAACATTGCCTAGGAGGTGCAAGGCTTGGGTACTTATATGAGGAGTCAACTCCCTCATCTATTGTGATGTGTTCCAGACATGGAGGGTGGACTCCCGTTGGCACACGTGCTGGTAACAAAGCCTTGAGGGTCACCATGGGTCGCCAGATGGCCTCTTGGGACTTGTGGGACCAAAGAGGACAATATCATGTGGGGGGTAGAGTCACATTTTGTTGTGCAACTCTAACTTCACGTTACGCGTTCTAGACGTGGAGGGTGGACTCCCGTTAGCACACATGCTGGGAACAATGCCTTGAAGGTGAGGGTTACTATGGGTCATCAGGTGGACTCTTGAGGACTTGTGGGACCAAACCGGACAATATCATGTAGGGGGTAAAGCCATGCTCCCTTGTGCAACTCTGACTTCACGAGACGCATTTTGAAAACCGTGAGCCCATATTGCGGTGTGTCCAAAAGACCTTGCGGAGGTGAAGGGACTTCGATTGGTTGGCAAAGCGGACAATTTTTTTTTTTTTTGAATGTTGGGTAAGTATTCATTCGAAATAGGGAAAACTCCCAAAAAATATTACAAAGTAAGACATGGGATGCAAGAGCCCCTAGCTAGCCACAAACCCACCACATTGGGCAAGCAAAAACCGAAGAAGAACCCACAACCCGAGTCAAGTGAAATCCAAAAAATTGTTGAATAAACCAAACCTACAACTAGAACTGATAGGTTTATTGTTGCAGTACCCCAATAAGATGCTCGGAAGATCAGATGGAATCATAGAGGTATGGGTATTTAAACCTTGCAGACAATAGTGGATTGCTTTGATATGAGTACGAATAGCCCAGGCCGCAGTAATAGGTTTCCTAAGTGTTGATGTGAAAATTGTACAGAGTTTTAAATTTGTAATATCTCGCAAGCGCACGAATTATTTATAGTACAACGTTATGAGTATGAGGTCGATCCCACAGAGAACAAGCAAAATATATGCACCAAAGTATATATGTTTGGAATCTAGTGCTTATTTAATTCTAAGTTAATAAAATCTCTAATTTAAGATTCAAATCCCAAAAGTTAGAACACTGATTAAATTTGATTAAATTAATGGATTAATGTAGAATTTATGGTTAATCTCATACCTAAGTTCAAGAAAACAAAATTAAATTTTATTTAAATTAGATCTCAAACTAGCTAACACGTATTGAAGGAGTGATTTGTATACACAAAATAAAATACATGAGTATTAAAATATATGATAAACAAATTAAAGAATTTAAATTATTAAAATACAACATAAGAGCAAAAGATTTATCATAACTAAAGACAGGAATTAAATTTGCAAATAAAATAAATGACAAAATATAAAAATGCATAATTTAAAGGTGATTATGGAATTAATTTCTCATCGCCCAAAATAAATAAATAAATAGGAGATCTAGATATGAAATTCAATGCATAGAATTCAAATATTAATTTGACACCATTTAATTAAAATTCATAATCTTTAATCTAATCAAAGTTTGGATCCTAGGTTCAACATTCACAACCTAAGTCTTTAATTAAACAAAGAATGTAAATTTAAAATTAAAAGAAAGTATACAAGAAATTTTGAATGATCGGACTTTTCAGGGTTCTAAAATGGACATCTCTTATTTATTTCATGAAAGAATTATATACAAGATATGGAAAAAAATTAGAATACAACTAAAAATCAAATTTACAGTGATAGCTCACTTTCGCATGAAGCTCTGTGTCTTTTGTTCTTCAGGGTGTGTTCTCCAATCTCAGGTCCTTTTGAGCTTTAGGTCTAATTCAATTTTCACCATGGTCGAATGGGGTATTTATAGGCTCAAAGAGTGGACAAACAATGGAGATTAAATCTAAGTTTAAGTCAATAGATAAAAGGATGGGATTTAATCTAATGGAATATGGGTGGTTGGGATTTTAAGTTGCAAAACTAGGGTTGCACAGTGCTACACATGAATTTGGAGTGTGTGGTGGCTTGGGATGCAAGTAACTTGGAGAGAAAGAAAATGAATTGGAGAGAAAGTAGAGATTGGGATTAGAAATTAAGCATGGTCGAATTTAGCTATGTGGTTTAGGGTTTTGGGTTGTGCAATGCATGAATGGTTGGGATTAAATGTTAGGATGGATGGACGGATGAGATGATGTGGAAAGATATGGAGGTGAAATTCGAATGGAGTGGAGAGGAGATAGATAAAAATTGTGTATGGCTATTGTGGATTGGATTGGGAGACAAGATAAGATCTAGGTGATGTGGAGATGAGGTGGAGTGGATTGGAGAGAAAGTTTGTGGATTTTCCACTAAGTGTATGCGCATGGAGTGTTCTAGAATGAGTAACCATCGTGTGATGCATAGGGTATGAACATGAATGCTAAATTCTAGGGTTTGTGCATTATATCTAGGGTTTATGAATGGATGGCTATGATTGTTTGGCCTAGATCTAGTGGCTTTGATGGGTAATGGGTGATCTAAATGGATGGATGAGTAGGTAATGCATGAATGATCATAATCCTAAGGTTCATCTATATGATGGATGAATTGAATAACCTAGATCTAATCATGATGAATGAATGTCTTGGATTGAATGGGAGGGCTCTAATGTTTACCTAATTTGATGAATGCAAATGGATGGATTAGATGGAATGCATGAAATGAATGGTTTAGATTGATGAATGATTAAATGGATGGTGGGTATTAATGCATGGTGAAATGAATGGTTAAGATTGAATGGGTAGGATTGGTTTTGGATATGGGCTTAGGTGGCTTTGGACTTGGGATGGATTTGGGCTTAGGGTTAGTGAATTTGAATATGGACCTGGAGCATTGGATCTTGGATTGGGCTTGGACTTCTTGGACGGGAGACTTGGGCTTCCTGGACTTGGATTTACTTGGGCCTGGCCCATATTGGAGAATGTGCATGGAGTGCTTGGCCTAGTCTAGTGTCTGACATTTGGAGCAAAGCTTGGCCCATTTGCAGTGGATCTCTAGCCATGGATCTTGATTTCAAACTCTTGCCTCTTTAATTGCAGACTTTGTTTAAAATTAAATAATTAATCAAACACCTTAAAAATCTAAATATTAAATTAATCCAGACTCTCATAAATGGATCTAGATTAACCAATTTACATTTTGAAATCCTAAGAGTGGCATGATTTAATTATAAAACTTTAAAACTTTCATTTTAAGCTCTCTTCCATCAATTATCTACTGTTTTAACTTGATTTCCTGTTTTACCCTGAATTTTCCTACAAAACTAAAATAAACCATTAAATGCATCTTATATACATAAAATCAAGGCTAACTGATCTAAATACCAGGGGTAAAAATGTAATATTTCACTGTTCAACACTAAGCATCATGAGCAATGCAAGTGAGCTATAGGGAGGCCATTGCCCAACACAAAGCTAAGAGCAGCTTGACAAAATAAGAGAAGGTTGTCCCCTGCAGTAGAAAATTGGTAAGGAGCGAAAAAGAATCCATTAATGTCAGGATTGTTGCCATGATACAAGACAGTAATCAGAGATTCTGAATTATGCGAGAAGCTCCCAAGATGAATAGTACCATCTTTGATAGGGGATAGATGATGCTGAGGGCGAGAGCCAACATTTGAACGCATAGCAAGAGCATGAGGAGGCATATCCCAGTTCCAAGCAAAGGGGCCATTCATCTTGAGCAGATCGACATTAGAGACTAAGAAGTAGATTCTACTCCTAATATCACCTAAAATAGCAACACAAATTACCGCTTCAAAATTGAAAGTATTATTGAAGATACAGTTGTTTCTTTCCTTCCAGGCATGCCAAACAAGGGCGGGAATAGAAAATATAACCGCCAAAAAAGCAGACAATATCACACATGTGGGGCGTAGTTGGGTGGGGTGGGGGTGGGGGCAGGGCCGGCCCTGACATTTCAGAGGCCCTAGGCGAACTCTAAAAATAGGGCCTTTGCCTTTATATACACTCACAAAAAAAAATTATATATTTTTTTTATAAAGTATAAAATATCCAAATAAAATATAAAAATCAAATTTATAACAAAGTATTATTTAAAATTTATTCTTCTCGGATTTTGACATGCAGAATTACTAATTAAATTACTATATTCAAGTTTTTTTAACATATCTTTTTCAATGGACAAGATAGCTAATCCATTCAATCTTTTTTGTGATATTGTAGACCGAAGATAAGATTTTATCAGTTTTAACTTTGAAAAACTTCTTTCTGCAGAGGCAACTGTAACTTGTATAGTCAACATTATTCTATAAGCAATCCATATATTTGGAAAACAACAATTCATTCTTTTTATATAATTTAACACGACAATTGTTTCTTTTACTTCTTTTAGTAGTCAATCTTTCAAACTTTGTAATTCTGAAAATAAGTCACTTCCATCAATATAAGAAATCATGTCATGTCTT
Organism: Chimonanthus salicifolius; assembly: GCA_013350335.1. Classification (NCBI taxonomy): domain Eukaryota; kingdom Viridiplantae; phylum Streptophyta; class Magnoliopsida; order Laurales; family Calycanthaceae; genus Chimonanthus; species Chimonanthus salicifolius. The sequence goes on from CM023532.1 coordinate 53,956,149, forward strand.
AGAAAATCTTCAAGCTTATTACAAGAACTTTTCAAATTATCATCATCTAAAGAATTTAACTTTTTCAAATCAAACAAAAATCCAAAAGTATCTTCATATCTTTGAAATTGTTCAAATCTAGTCTTAAGCGACATAAGAGCTTGATTAATTATATGTAAGAAATAATTTATTCTAAAAGATTCTTCAGGGGATTGTGTTATCTCGTCACTAGCATTTTCATCAAAATATTTTTTCCTACGAATGATACGTTTTTCATGAACTATAGGTTCAATTTCCATTTATCTAGCAATCTCTTTAGCATCAATCATGGCAGATTCAAATCCACTTTCTCTTTGAGTTTCAAAAAAAGAAATGAGTCTTTTTAAAGCATTTAAATCAACGTTAATATTCATGTCTTTTGCTTGTAAAATTTTGCTAGTATTATTAACAGCAAACAATATATTATACCAAATAATCATACCAAATAAGAATTCAAAATTTTCAATTTAATGTTGTTAAGTCTTCAGCATCACTTTTTGTCTTAGGATCTTCACAAGTATTCGCTAAGTCAATTAAAGCATCTCTAATTTGTGGAGCTTGGAATCTAATTGCTTTTACACTTTCAATGTGACTTTCCCACCGTATTTGTGATATTGGCTTAACCGTGATACCTTTAACATAAGCTTTAAAAACTGTCCACCGCTTTGTACAAGATGAAAATACATTATATATACGTTGTATAATTCCAAAAAATGTTTTACCTTGAGAACAAGAATTTACCATATCACAAAGTGCCAAGTTAAGACTATGACAACCACACGGCGTATAGAATGCTCTAGGATTTATTTGTGGTACCCTATTTTGTACTCCTTTATTTTTCCCCTTTCATATTAGAACCATTATCATATCCTTATCCCCTCATATCATCAATATTAAGTTCAAGAGTTTTTAGAAAATCTATAAGTTCATTAAAAAGTCTTTCTCCCGATGTATCCTCTACCTTTAAAAATCCTAAGAAAAACTCTTATACTTTTATTGGACTTGTTGAAATATCCACACAATGTACCATGATAGACATTTGTTCTTCATGACTTATATCTGGAGTACAATCAAGTATGATCGAAAAGTATTTTGATTCTTTGATCCTTTTAATTATTTCATTCTTTATCTCACCCACTAACAAAAGTATTAATTCATTTTGAATTTTATGACCAAGATAGTGGTATTGAATTTCTTTATCTTGAATACGTCAAATGTGTTCTTACATTATAGGGTCATATTCGGCTATCATTTCAATAAAAAATAAAAAAATTCCATTACTTTGTTCATAAATCTTTTCATTGTTTCCACGAAATGCCAAATTGTTTTTAGCAAGAGTTTTCACAACACCAATTATTCTTATTAGTACTTGTCTCCAATGTTCCCTATCTTTATTCATTTCTTCTTTCCTAATTTTATCAATTATTTCATTTTTTTGTAATCTTATTTTCAATTCTATCCTATTTTTCTCCATTTGGTAAATATCGAATATATTGTGTGATAGTAAAATGTCTATTATTTGAATCTTTAGGAAAGTTAATATCATTATCTCTTATAGGACCTCTTTTTACCAATATGTCTCTCAAATTTTGGTCAATATTTATATTTCTCCAATTACCGGGATCATAAATGTCTAAAGAAACATGTTCATTGTAATTTTTATTTTCTTCACTCTCATTCTTATTTTCATTATCACTCTTATCTATATCTTCTTCATTCACCAAGTTAATATCATTATGTTCATTAATAGTTTCTTCGTTATTATTATATTCATCATTAACTAAATCTTCAATTGAACTTTCATTTTGTTTACTTTTGCTAAAATATCTATTAAAAGATCCCGCTTGAGATTGAATCAATTCTTGAACTTGTTTTTGTCTTTTTCTTTTTTCATGTCTAGAAAGATGTTTTCTAATAGACATAATAATAGTGATAACCAATAAAAAATTAAAAGATAAATAATTAAAATTAAAGAACAATAAAACCTGATTTGCTTTGCGAATAACTAGAACCAGTTGGAAATGGTCACACACGCACCGCCCCGTCCCGTCCCACCCACACAAGATTAATCAGAGTCGCAGAATCAATTTCACTGGCTCACTGCAAATATAAATTTAAATGTAAATTATGGGATAAAAAATATGCCATTGAATGGTTTAATTAAATAAAAGAACAATTAAATATAGAGTCTACTAAAATTATCTTAATTAAATTTATAAAACTATATTGTTTAAGCTCTTCACACTTTCATTACTTTAAAGATATTTCTTAATTTTTATATTTTTATATTTTGAAAATATAATTTGATTTATTTAGTCAAAGTAATTTTTTGTGTACTTCATATTCAATTATAAACTTTTTCAAGAGACTCATCGTATAGATAAATAGATTTAAAAAGGTTTTATCTTATTTATAGTGAGAAAATGAGTGCGTTTAAAGCTAAATGTGAACCTGCATGGCCATCAGCCCACCACCATATGAAAATTTTATGAAGACCAAATGTATAACTTGTTTATATATTATTTACACTTCTACCACTTAAACCAAATTTAAATATAATAATGCAAATTTACATCTGAAAATCAATTGGATATTAAATTTATATCCATTGAAATAAAATGTATTTAAGGTGATCAAATAGATAACATATAGGCTTTATTACTATGCTCTGTACTTAAACCCAAATATTCATTATTTCATAACATTTGCATATCTCCTATTCTCCTTCCCCCCTAAACCAAAACTTTCGACTGGTATTTGAAATATCAGCCAAATTTTTTCCCATCTTCCCATTTCTGGCCCATGGACCTAATGATATACTCCATATGCTGACTTGCTGACCCATATACAAAAGCAATAAAGCATGAGGTTTTAGGAATATCGGCTACCAATTATTGATATTTTAAAATTCTAAAATTCTAGAGCTAAACCTGTGTTGATGATAAGGAAGGTTTAGTAATAACATTAATAACCTCATTCTGTCATTCAAATATTGATAACGATTCAGCAAAAAGAAAATATTAGTAAAGAACCAGCGGCTTGGCTTCTCTTTTAAATTTTAATAGATAAATATGGCAGGAGTTATTGAGTTAATTAGGAAATAAATCAATAATACATGCTAAGAAATTGTTTAAATGTATTATTTCATATTTTATTATCTTTTTTTAAAATAAAACATTAAACACCCAAAACAGATCTCAAACATCCATGATGAATTCAAAATGACGGGATCGATGGAAAAAATACCTGCAAATCTGAAATCTGCAACTTAGCAAGCTGAAGGCGAGAGAGAACAGAGAGAGATCACTAAGAGAGTCAAAAAGAGATCAGAGGAAAGCGAGAGAGAGCACAGTGAGAGAGAGTGAGAGATCAGTGAGAGAGAAGAAGAGGAGAGGAGAGGCTGCTGATATTTTCGGATTTAAAAAATGTAGTATATTTTGACCGTTTTGAAAAGGAATACGAAGCGATAGAAAACGTGGAAGGGAAGACGAACGGGCGGAAGAAAACGCGGAAATCGCGCATCGAAACGCGAACACGCCGAACGTTTTCACGTAGAAACGCGGAACTGCGTTCCTCACATGCGATGTGCTGGACGCGGAACCGCGTCCCGCACATGCGAATGCAGGACTGCGTTCCACACATGCAAACGCAAAACCGCATTCAACACGTGCGAAGGTGGAACCGCGTTTCGCACGTGGGACACGGAAACGTGAGAACAGACTCTTATTTTTAAACGCGGATCGCGTTCCGCTTCCGCGTCCGGGAAAATGAATGGGTATCGGGCGGGAATGCGGGATTTTGGGCGGGATATTGGGTCAGGCCCGAGGCCCTTTACAAGTTATATATATCTTTGGAGGCTCTGTATATTTGGAGGCCCTAGGCTCGAGCCTACTTCGCCTATAGGCAGGGTCAGGCCTTGGGGGGGGATTAGGCATGATCCTAACAAAATAAAGTGGTTAGACCTCTGATAGAATCCATCGAAGCTCCGATGAACCCCATCGAATCCTCTGATCTTGTGTTGGATCAAAATCCATAACTCGGAATTTTACAGTCTGTTTCCTGTCTCCAGTCGGACGTCCGACAACATCCAATGACTTCCATTGGATGTTGAGAAGAAATTGGATTTTTTTTGAGTAATTAATTAAAATTTTGAATTTTTTTGCAAATTAGAAAATGCTTCAACTTAATTATATTTGAAATCCTAAGGTCCTTGAAATTTATCCAACTTTATTACGATAGAACAAATTTGAAACCCACTCAAATTCGCCCTGATTTTCACGTAAACTCGTCTCCAATTCCACATAAACTCTTAATTGATTTCTTAAAATTATCTCGCTATTTTTTTTTTAAATAAATTTTAAATATAGGTTAAGTTTATTTTTAAGTAATTATAAAAAATTTCAATAAGTGTTAATTGAGGATTGTAATAATTTAGATGATTTGAGACTTGGACATTATTTTTGTCTTGGGTTTGAGACAGTGAGATTAATATAATTCTCATTAGTTATGTTGATTATCTTTAGTTGTGGTTTGGCTTGATATATCATACATGTTAATAGGCAAATTTAATGTGGGATGTTTGTTGTTCAATATTTTAAGAAATTATTTTGCAACTCTGAATTTATTTGTGAACCATGCGAATTGTTATCATGATTATGATTAATTAAGAAAAAAAAAAAAGAAATTTGAGGCATGTTGGATATCCCATATTTGATCATTTTATTAATGTGAGGCCCCATTTGTTGAGGTTAAACGAGCGGGTGCTTACACGGAGTGGCTTCCTTCTCTAGATTCGCTCCTCCCTTCTTTCATGCGTTAGGATTAGTGCTCCTCTTCTCCCTTCATATCGTTCCATTTGAGACGATGGAGGCGGCGTTCCTTTCCTTTCTCTGTAACAACAACATTAGGGATACAGATGTGAGAATGAGATTAGGGATTCCACTTTCCACACGTTTTTAGGGTTTAGAAACCCACGTGAGCACTTGGGTTTTTTTTTTAAAAAACTCATGTGAGAAGGTCAGATCTAATTGGAGAGCACATGGGCTTCAGATTCAATTATATTTACAAAATGTTTGTAAAAACGGTTTAAATGAGAATAAAAACTAATTATTTAATAATTGAATTTAAAATATTTAATCTGTCTTTTTAATATTAATATTAAAAATAGAAAGTTTGTGTATAAACTTTAAAAAAAAAAGGTTTTGAAGATAAGATTTGATGAATTTGAAGGTAATGTTATCATATTATTGTAAAAAATGTGAATTTCATAAAAATTACTAAAAATAGAAAATAATTCTATTATTATACAATAGATTGGAAAGTTTTAACTCACTCTTGTGTTAGTATATAAAAAATAAAATTTTATCAAAAAAATTTGAAGTGGAGAAATAATGACATACTACCATTTTTTGACATTACAATTAAATTTTAAATTTTAATATTCCCAAGTCAAAATCATTATTGTGACATCAATTCTATTGCTAAACATTACATATTTTAGTCAATTGATAACCATGGGCAATTATGTTTGGTATATCTTTTAGAAAATATATTGAATTCCTTATTTTGTCTAAATAGACTTCCTCAAGACATTTTATGGATTTATATTATTTGGTTTGACCAATTAAGAGGCTATTAAGTCCGTGTACATGTGATATAAAGTAGTTTTAACTTGACCTAACTTAAATAGTTTCTTAATACTGGTCTTATAACACAGATATGTGTGTGTGTGTGTGTGGTTTCTTAATACTGGTCTTATAACACAGGTGTGTGTGTGTGTGAAACCAATTAGGAGGCTATTAAGTCCGATGTACATGTGATATAAAGTAGTTTTAACTTGACCTAGCTTAAATAGTTTCTTAATACTGGTCTTATAACACAGATATATGGGTGTGTGTGTGTGTTTTCTTTGGTCTTATAACACAGATGTGTATGTGTGTGTGTGTGTGTGTGCGCGCGCGCGCGCGCGCTTGCATTAAAATTGAACATAAAATTCAATTTTTTTAAAGTATTTTAAGATGATTCATAAATCTTAAGATGATTCATAAAAATTAATGTTGGATTAAAATTGGATATTGTAAGCCATGAGTGCATCAAAAATTGAACATAAAATTCAATTATAGTCACTTGATTTTTGATGCAAGCATCGGATCCATCAAACCCGATGAGCTCGACGCGAGCCCAATAAAAGACAAGCTGGCCTAATTAGATGTAATTAATGAGTTTGCTCTTTGGATTTGTGCTCAGGTTGATGGAGGGAAGAAAATACCTCAGACACAATCTAATAGACCCACTTACACCAGACTTAAAGCCCACTTGAACTGTTATGGACCTGGGCCCATTTGGAGTCGTTTCGAGCCTCAAAAGCCTATTATATCCAACCCATTTGTTGACCCAAGAATGCCAACTCGAATTACACATCAGATAACACGTCAATACCCATGTGGATGCCAACATGGCATGGAAATCTCACCAATACTGCAAGCTTGGACATTGAGTGTACAGAAACCCGATTTAGAAGGCCCAAATTTAGCAAGAATCCTGCTGGGACGTGTGTGTTGTGGAAACAATCCACAATGCAATCACAAAAACAAAGACAAAATCACACACAAGAGAAAGAACACCAAGATAACACAGAGACATATGTGGTTCGGCAACCTTGCCTACGTCTACGGAGCATGAATCATGAATCCACTATGAAGAGAATACCCGTACAAAGGATTAAACCCAAACCCTTTCACTCTCTTCTTCCTCTCTCTAGTTTTTCCTCTATTTCTCTTTCTCTCACTAGTTGCCTCTATAGTGTTACACAACTTACCCTAAAAGGAATGAAAAAGAGACTATATACTAGTGGGCTTAAGTAACAAACTGGGCTCACTTGGCCCACCCTAAGCCTTACAAACAGTCCAAGCCCAACAAAGGCCTCTGAGCCAAAACTAACAATTCTCCACCTTGGTGAAAAAATGCCAAGTCCATGAAGAATGTTGCACTTTGTTTGTAACTTCTCCACCCGCTGTAAACTCCACCAACTTGGAAACAACCTGAGTTAGAATCATGTCCTGCATATGCAGATCTCTGCATATCGGCCGCTCTCGGCATTACTCCACCTACAGTTGTAATCCTTTGCATCTCTGTGTGAGATACGCATCCCCACGCTCTGGGATGCTCCACTCACTTCTTTAATTAAAAGAATTGGCCAAGTCGAAGCCCCACATGAACTTGACGGCTACCCATTTCCTTGTTGAACCCTTTGCATTTTTCTCTGTGTGGCGTGTCGATGCTTTCACCTTTCCATCGCTACTTTCACCTGCATCATGGAAACCAAACAAACTACCACAGTCATCTAATGCAAAAGTAACCTTATTTTTCGAATTTTGCCTGACTGGAGGCTTGCGGGTTCTTCTCCTTCTACCCGCAGCTCAACTAGAAGATGTTTGTTGTCTGTCGAAGACTGTGTTCCCTAACAGTGTATATAAACATCCTTGCCTCTTCCACTTCATCGCTATCATGGCTTCTTTAACCAGTCTAAGAGCCCCATTCTTATCTCTAAATGTGAATCCTTCAGATTCAAGCATACCCAATGAAATTAAATTCAATTTCATATCCTGAACATGACGCACATTATTTAGCGTCTTCACCATACCATCAAACATTTTGATTTTTATTGTCCCGATCCCAATGATTTTGCTAATTGCCCCATTTCCCATTTGGGCAATTCCTCCATTGCATGATTTGTAAGCGTCAAACTATTCTCTCTTCGAACACATATAGTAGGAACACTCACAATCTAAAATCCATTGATTATATAGATTGTTCGTACCCTGTGGTGACTGTTAACACTCCAGCAAAAACCTCCTCTGCTAAGGCACCATGTGCATCTCTCGATTGATCTGAATCTTGTGATCTGGCCTCCTGATCACGTTTCAGTTTGTTACAGTCCCTCAACTTGTGTCATTCCTTCTCATAGTAATAGCACTTGAATTTTTCGACACTCTTTCCCCTTGATTTCGGTTGTGACGACCTCCTATTACCAGAGTCTCTTTCAAATCCTTTCTCGCGGTGCGGATCACTCGTAGCCACTAACCCCTCTGTACGATATGATCCTGATGTCTCACTCGATTCCTTCCTACAGATTTATTCGCTTAGAATTAAATCCCGAATTTCATTATATTTCAATTTCCTGAAGAGCTAATTACGGCTGTGACAGTAGCATTCCAACTTTCTGGTAAAAAGAACAGAAGAATCAACGCCCTGATCTCGTCCTGAAAGTTGATCTTCACTAAACTCAACTGACTTGTGACTGAGTTGAACTCGTTCAGATGTTCAACTACTGACACACCTTCTAACATCTTTAGGTTGAATAATCGTCGCATCAAATCTACTTTGTTGGAGGCAAAAGGTTTCTCACACATGTTTGAAAGGGCACCCATAAGACCTTTCCTGGTATTCTCCTTCACAATGTTGAATGCAACATTGCGAGACATAGTTAATCGAATAACGCCAAAAGCCTGCCTGTCGAGAAGAGTCCAATCTTTGTTCTTCATCCCATCTAACTTCTTTCTTAATAGAGGCTGATGCATCTTCATCTGATATAGATAATCTTTGATTTGCATCTTCTAGAATGCAAAGTATAAGCCATTGAACTTGTCAATCTTGACATTTACTTCTTCCCCCATTGCTTGCCATGAGATTTCCACACACTGCCTCTGTCAAATCCCCAAACTCCAAATCAACACCAGTAACTGCCTAGATCCTTCCGCTGCAAACGTACAGGCGAAGACGGATTTGAATTCTCCGGATGACTCCAGAAACTACAATACAATCCTGATCGATAATTTTAATCAATCTTGTCCACTGGATCAAAGGGAACTCTAGGTTGTGAGTGCTGTAGAAAAACCCTCTCAGCTGTTGTCTTACTACAGTGTTGTTCCAATAGAGATTTTTTTTTTTAAAGAGCTACCCAATCAATTTGCAGCCTGATTGTTGTGTTCTCGGCCTATCTCTCCTCTAAAACCCCAATTTGCACCTATCTTATAGTTGCGTGGAGCTGCACGTCAGATCTGCAAATCCCAATGATGTTGTCGATCTACACTTGTCGTTATCTGCTGTTCGACGGTGGGACCCTGCAGGGAGAAGATGCCAAATAATAAAACCAAGGCTGCGTTTGGATGGGGGGTAAGAGGGGGTAACCCCCCGTTACCCCTTGTTACCCTCGTTTGGTAACAAGGGAGTGAGGGTAAAAATTCAAATTTTTACCCCTCTCATCACCATTTTTAATACCCCCATGGGGCTTGGGGTATTCACTCTTGAATACTGTAACACCCCGCCCTTTTTCACTCACCAAAAATCAGAGTCTATTTTTTCTTTTTGAAAATAAAGAGTGAGAGAGAGCGGGACGCCACGACGCGAGCTAAGTCCGAGCTTCCAAAGCCTGGCTCTTAACTGACCAACCATACGTGTACGTGGACTAAGTCCACTAAAACGGTTCACACGCCTTAAGGCTATACTTACGGAATAAACGTAATGCGGAATTAATATGAGATTAAAGTTACTAACCCTAACCATTTTATTTTAAGCAAAGAAGCCCATCACAAATAATTACTTAAGTTCAAATGTCCAAAATTATAACCAAACCATAGCAAGATAGTTCTAAGTTATTATAGTCCCAAAATGTGAATAACTCAAATTACATTGTCCGAAAATAAAACTTAAATAAAGTAAGTCTAAATTATCCAAACTCCTAAGCTTGGCTCCTATCGCGTCCTTCGTTCCATCCATTCCTTGTATCATCATCTAAGGTAGAAGTAGGGCGTTAGTCAACGCGCCCAGTAGGTATTCCGAGCAGGGTCAAACACATGGATTAGTCTAAAAATCATAATAGATACATAATGCCAAAATCATGCTAAGTCAATGCCTTGCCATGGGTGTCATATGCCATAATTTCCCACCCATCAAACATATCTCAAAACACATAGATAATCCTCTTGATGTACAAGCCACATCAAGGTATTCATTGTCATGACTCCCCACGTATGCCTTATCGGTCCCACCGAACGAAGCGTGGACTCCTCTTTCATTTCAAACATCATATGTCATAGCTCAATCGGAATTAGTGCGGATCCCTCCCCACGTTGGTTTATCCGATATCGAATGGAGCGTGGACTCCCCTCATATGATCCCTCCCATACTATGCATGAGATGTAAGTGCAAACATGCTATTTCATATTAGACATAATAGCATTGAAATCCCATTCTTAAAACATAGCACTTTGATACCAAAAATAAATCATAACACACAGAAATAAAAACCATCACATATACATAAGTTCAAGTGTTTCAACAAGGTAGGAATCCTACCCAAGTCCAAGATAATATCCTTGTTGTTTTCGTACCGATCACGTTCAACGATCACGTCGAAACTGAATTGCATAACCCTTTTTGCGGATCTCCTTTTCCTTATTACATTTAACACATAAATAAATCAAACTGATGATCCATTTGATTCCCATCATCCCCTACATCACTCCAGATAACTGAACTTCTAGAAAAATTACTCACAATTTTTCACTTTTAAATTCAGTCGACTGAATCCTGTCCGATTACTGTTCACTGCATTACCCGCAGACTTTCAGTCGACTGAAATATATTTTCAGTCTGCTGAACTCCAACTCGAAACTGTTCTTACCCTGACTCGTAACCTTTCAGTCGACTGAATCACGGATTTAGTCGGCTGATTCTGAGTCAAACCCTTCATCACCCTGGTCAATCCTCTTTCAGTCGACTGAATCAGAGATTCAGTCGGCTGACTTTGGACCAGATAAACTGTTTGTTCAACCATTCCACATTCAGTCGATTGAATGAAACATTCAGTCGGTCGAATCTGCAACTGACATTTTACGTGATCAACAAGTCTACATTCAGTCGACTGAATCATAGATTCAATCGGCTGAAATTCAATATATCCGTTAGATTTAAATCCAGCTTATGTTCAGTCGACTGAATCACACGATTCAGTCTGCTGAGACTCCCAGAACTATTTTTCTTATTTGTTACGTTTCCTTTCAGTCGACTGAATCACCAGATTCAATCGGCTGAAAATCCCAGAAACAGTTTACTGTCTCAGCCACCATTGTTTCAGTCGACTGAATCCCACATTCAGTCTGCTGAAACTCCCAGAAACTACATTCTGATTCGTCCAACACCAGTTCAGTCGACTGAATCCTAGATTCAGTCAACTGACTGTTTGTCAGTCTCTTTCGCTTGATCCATTGACCAGATCTTTCTTCATGGAATTCATCCCTTATTAATTTAAAACACATTAAACCTCATTCATACCACTTCTCAGTCGGTTTACTCTACGCTCTAACCAGAGTTAGAGTCTTTTCCCATAATTCTTTCAACCCTTGTTTCATAATATAAATCGGACATTACCTTCCCTTTTCTTTCAATCATTTAACCATTCCATGAATGGATTTCAAAGTCCATGGTCATATAACATTTTGGCCATTATCCTAACCATGCTTGTAGCCCATGGATTCGGCCACCCATAGCCAAGTCCATGACTTCCTTAATCACATTCCCATCTAAACAAATATGAAACATACCTTTACCTGTCTCCTACATTTATTTCGTTCTGTCTTTGTTCCTCAGTCCTTCTCCTTCTTTTCTTGTTCTTCAACAACTCCTCCAAGTCTAGAGCTGAAATGGGAGGGAGAGAGAGATTGGAGATAGGAAATCTCTATGTTACCTAGTGATGCAAATCGGCTAAGGGTGTTGAGAGAGGGAGAGGGATTGAGATGAAAAACCCTAAGGGAGGGTTCGGCCAAATGGGTAAAGGCTGAGGGAGGGAGAGAGGGAGAGGATGAGATGAAAATCTCTAACTCCTTTTTGTCTAGAGAGGATCGGCCAAGGAGGGCTTTGGTGTGTGTCTTGTGTAAGCCCTAACCTCCCAACCACCCTCATCACTTCTTGGTCTTTCCCATGTGTCCTAACCAAGAGGACACATGGCTTACACTTGGAGACTTCTCCCCACTCCCAACGGTTTTGTCTAGGGTTTCCATCTCATGGAAACCCTCCACCTTTCTCTTTGACTCACTTAAGTCTCTTCCACTTCCATGTGACTCACCTTTGAACTCATTTCCCATTCAACTCAATCCCAACTCACTTTAGCTCACTTAATTTGCTTGAATTCGTTTCTAAATAACTCGAATGATTTTTATTCCCAACTCAACATAATTCCACACACCATATTTGAACTCACCCATGGTTGACCAAATCAACCATGGTAGCCGACCCTACAAGTTATCTTAGACCACACGCCACCTCACTTGATGAGGTGGATTTGGGTCCCTCTTGGCTATGCCACCTCCATGTCACCTCATACATTTGCAATCTCACTTGATGAGGTAGATCCCATGCTTTAGATCTTAATTGGTTACATGACCGGATTAAATCAATTCCTTACCCATTTATCTTAAACATCCATTCATCTTGACCCATTGGGTCCCAATTGGGTATTTGACCCAATTAACTACATTTACCCAATTAATTAGAATCAACTCTATCCATGATCCGTTGGATCATAATTGGGTCATTGCCCCAATTCTTATCCATCTAACATTTACTTCATCTATAAATCTTAAATTTAACAATTAAAATAGATAATCTCCAATATAATAATTGCATTGAAAATCCGGGATGTTACAAATACCCCTCCTTACCCTCCATTTTCTTGTTTCATGAGAATTTTTTTTTTTTTTTACAATTTTTTATTTATTTATTTTGGTGAGTACTTGCATTTTATTTATTTTTTAAAAACACTCTATTATGTCCATTTGATAAATTTCATATCATCAAACAACAAATTATATTTTTTTATGAAGAGATATGTAGAATTTTTTTATTCATTTATTGAAATTTAAAATAATAATAGTGGTTTTTTATTTATTTTTTATTTTTAAAGAAACCTTGCCCCTATTTACCCCGTGCCTTCCTCTATTTTTCAATTATATATTATATAATTGAAAAATTAATAGATTTCAAATAATTAGCAATTTATTTTTTATATTATATAGATTTTCAACATGATGCATATGGATGAGGGGTAAATTTTTACAGGGGTTACCCTTGAGTAGGGGTAACCTGACATATTAACAATTTTAGAATAATTAATAATTTTATTTAATCCATATAATATAAAAATAAAAATAAAATTTCTAAAACGTATTTGTCAAAATGTTCTATTTTTAATTATTCGAATTTAAACCTGATTAATTCCATTAGTTCCAAAAGGGTCCCATCATGTTGGCTTTGTTTTCAACTTCGTTTACTACTCTATCCTCTCTATTCTAACCCAATTTCATTATTTTTATCTTATCCCTAAAGATTAAAAAAGATTGTAATGAAATAAATGCCATTGGTACATATCTATTTTTTTAACACGTTTTGGTTACAAAATCATTTCTCTCTTAGACTTCAACGAATTGAAACATTGGAAGATAAAAAAGAGTGAAAAATATCATAAAATACAATCTAAGAGATCAATCTTGTTCAATCCACATTCATTAGTAGCTTATCCAATTCAATCTGAAATTAATGGCACTAGTCCTTTTCTCCGTCGACGTTTAAATAACTAATTTTAGAATCGTTGATGTGTAGTATTTTGCTTTGTTTAAGAAGGTGTTTCTCTATTTTTTTTAAATAAAGTAATTTTGTAGAAAAATCATGTTATGGTTCTACTTATATTATCTAAAAATGCTATGAGGTCCAACCTCATGTCGAATTGTGAAAATCTGTCATTTTGATCAAATCTTTATTTTTATTGAAAATGAATAAAGCACGGTCTTTGTGAGCGCTGAACACCTCCCTTTTCTCCTTAATAATGTTTTTATCCACATGTATGAAATAGATTTCATGGAAAACGGAAGAATATCATATTTTTTATAATCTTAACAATAAATAAAGGTCTCATTTTCCGTGGTGCTTATATTTTATAGTTGAAAATGGAAAACAACCCTTAAATAAATATGGAAAGAAATACTCCTATGCCATAAAAATTTATAGCTTCAAATAATTTGATGCCTCACCTATTGAATAGATCTCTATAAAAAGAAATACATTATGTTTCTAAGCCTTGAAAAAAAAAAAATCCTACATCTTATAAGGGATTTTCTGATGGACAATATTGTTCTTGGAGAGTTGGAGCATTTGAGTTACTTAAGTTATATTCTATTAGCAATTATATGATGGAGTAGAGTATAGAACCATTTAAAATTATACTATTGTGTAAATGCCATGATGATCGAAATTGTATTAGTCACTAGAGTCTAATTGGGGGTTTATATAAGCTATATTGTATCTTTGTGGAATTCTTGAGGTTAAAAGGGATTCATTTATATTTAGAGAGGGGAATGAATAATAAAATATTATAATTTTATTATCGAAAATTAAGGCTGAAACTCGTGTGGCTTGAACTGGATTTTAATAGCCCCCCTTTCTTCCTTTAAATTCTCTAATCTCTACCTCTGCTTGATTAGATTTAATTTTGAAATCCATATTTTTACAAATATTTTCTGCAGTCAATATTTAAATAAAACCTTGAGAATAATATAAAAAATATCTAATCAATAATCATCTATGCATTTTCTTGGCTTTGGGTTGGGACCCAGTACATTTTTCTACTTGACCTTTTCCTTTTCCTATACTTACGCTTTGGAAAAAAAATCAGCATTCATGTGGCACACATGGATGACAAATCTGTATAGCTTAAATCGTGCAAAATTTTAGGGTAGATTTTTCTATCTTTTAGCCTTTCGCTATGTGCATAAGATGATTGGTCATCCATCACCTTGATTTAAGCTATAATTATGTGGGTATCAATGTGATGTACATAGCAAAGGGCTAAAAGATAGAAAAATCTACCCTAAAAGTTTGCGTGATTTAAGCTATACAGATTTGTTATCCATGTGTGCCACATGAATGCTGATTTTTTCCAAAGCGTAGGCATAGGAATAGGAAAAGGAAAAGGTACAGTAGATAAATGTACATTACTTCCTCCCTTAACGACTTTGATGCAGCCCTCCATCTAAATATAAAAAGAATGTGTTGAGGAAAAAAAAGGGCCCATCCAACATCTCAGTTGAGACGCTGAGATCTCAGGCCCGACAAATATCGGCCGATATCGGCACTCCTTTTTTTTATAAATCTCAGTCGTATCGGCCGATATTGGCAAGATCTCAGTCATATCGGCAGAGATATCTCGGGCATCCAAAACTCGAGATATCTAGGTCGATACATCTCATATCGGCCGAGATTTATACCCCTGGTTCATAGTCTATTTACTAGATCCCAACCCACAACCAAGAAAATGCATAGATGACTAAAGGGGTGGATTGTAATATCCCATGTGTGTGGGTATGTGGGAGAGGAGAGAAAATAGTCATGGGCGTGAATTCCTTATCCTACATTGCCTAAAGTGATGGAAATTCTTTAGTATATAAGATAGGATTTCTCTCCTTCTAGCACAAACCCTTTTGGAGGGGAGTAACATTGAATTAGCTCGTCAATGAAAAACCGTGCGGGTCCGGGTCCGTGAGCTCCAAGTAGAGAATATTGTACTAGTGGAACGGATCGTTAAAATATTCTTCTTAAAGTTTTATTTAAATATTGACCGCAAAAAATATATGTAAAAACACGGATTTCAAAATTAAATCTAATCAAGCAGAGGTAGAGAATTTAAAGGAAGGAAAAGGGGCTTCAGGTTAGGTTGGATCTATTAAAACTTAGTCCAACCCACACAAGTTTCAACTTTAATTTTCAATAATATAGCTATAATTCTTTATTCTTCAATATAATGTTGTGTGTCTATTCAATATAATGTTGCAAGTGTCTATTCATTAGGTGAGGCATCAAATTATTTGAAGCTATGATTTAGATGGCATAGGAGTATTTCTTTCCATATTGTCATTTTCAGCTATGAAAAATAAGAAGTATGAAAAATGAGGCATTTATTTATTTCTCTATGAATGAGGGCACTTTATTAAGACCATAAGATAAATGACATTTTTCTCTTTTCTATGGTATCCATTTGCTACAGAGGAATGAAAAAATTATTAAGGAGAAAAGGGAGGTGTTCAGCGCTTATCAAGAGTGCTTTATTCATTTTCAATGAAAGTAAAGATTTTAATAAAATAATCAAAATGACAGATTTTTCACAACTGTTGAACTTCATAGCATTTTTAGATAATATAAGTAGAATCATAATATAATTTTTCTACAAAACATAAAACACATCAACCATTCTAAATTTGTTAGTTAAACGTCGACAGAGAAAAGGGCTAGTGCCATTAGTTTTAGATGGAATTGGATAAGCTACTTATGAATGTGGATTGCACAAGATTGATCTCTTTATTGTATTTTATGAGATTTTTCACTCTTTTGTTTCCAATGTTTAGATTCGACAAAGTCTAAAAGACAAATGATTCTGTAACCAAAACGTGTTTTGAGATTGTTAAAAAAATAGATATGTACCAATGGCATTTATTTCATTATAATCTTTTTTTAATCTTTAGGGATAAGATAAAAATTAATGAAATTGGGTTAGAATAGGGAGGATACACTGGTAAACGAAGTTGAAAAACAAAGCCAACAGGATGGGATCCTAATGGGAACTAATGGAATTAATGGGGTTGAAATTCCAATTATTAGAAATAAGAATTTATCATCTAATGGGCTAGCACAATGTTAAAAACAGGGCAGAAAGAAGACTGTATTAATTACATCGTGTAAAACCCTATATCATATTTTTATCCATTCTACATTTTCCACGTTGAATTGCTTTTATGGACTCTTTTGTTAACATGGTATCTGTAAATACATCATTACATATAGCTAATAAAATTAACTCTAGCTCTTATCAATCAAATTTCATAGCCACCAACGAGAGAGAGAATTCGCTATGGGCCTAGCCATGGCTCATGTTTGCCGGGCTCAAGACTCCCTTCAGGAATACCTTGACGCGCACAATGTGGCTCGGTCATAGGTGAGGGTCATTTGATGATGTGAGATGATACCGTGGCAGTCTACGCTAAAAAATATGCAAATGAGCGGACTGATTGCCAATTGATAGTAGCGGCCCATATGGTGAGAACATTTTCATGAGCTCATTGCCAAGTTACACGGCCACCGGAGCCGTTAACCTTTGGGTCTCTAAGAAACAATACTATGGCTATGAGTCTTAACACATGTACGGCTGGCCAACAATGCGAGCACTACATTCAGGTGGTGTGGCGCAACTCTATCCAACTCGGTTGTGCTCGTGTGACTTGCATCAATGGTGGTGGTGTCTTCATAACTTCGTTATCTACTACAGAGGCAGAGTATATAGCATTGACAGAAGCTTCTAAGGAAGCAATATGATTGAGAGGTTTGGTGAATGGTTTGGGCATTAATCATATATCGATCTCCATATATTGTGATAAGTGCAATCTATTTGTAAAGGAATCAGGTATATCATGCCAGGACAAAGCACATAGCAGTGTGTATCACAGAGTTCGAGACTGGATTGCCACTGGTGAGATCTCCATTCTGAAGATTCACACAAATGAGAATGTTGCAGACATGCTTACCAAGCCGATTACCGCAGAAAAGTTCAGGCATTGCCTGTACTTACACATCTCTCATCATGCTAGAGATTAGACCTGCACTTTGAGGTGCAGGAGTGGTGGGAGTCACTCCCATCAAGTAGAGGTGCTACACAATATTTTAACAGTTTTCAAAGGTTGGATATTTTTCGCCAAAGTGGAGATTATTGGGTTTGGCTCAAAAGGCCAATATTTAGTTGAGCCCATTAGGCCTAAGTTCTCTTGTAAACCCAGATTATATAAATTTTTTCTCTTTAGGGTTAAGCTAATGCAAGTTTACTCTTTGTCAGATGAGAGGAGAGAGTATGGAAAGATTCATTGTAGCACCCTGTTCTTCATCTTCTTCATAGTGAATTGAGCAATCACTCTTTAGACGTAGCCTTTGGGTGAATCACGTAAATCCCTTTGTACTGTGGTTTGATCTTGTGATTGATTGTGTGTGATTATATCCGCATATTTCATAACACATAGATGCACCTAGACTTGGCAATGGTCAGGTTAGATCAAGTCTTTATTCTTTTTGGATTTACTTTAGAGTTGGGTCTATTTCAAGTCTTATTAAATAACTTAAGTCGGTTCAGATCTATTTTGGATTCGAATTGAGTTAGATTTGATCAGGTTTACTCATTTACTTGATTAAAATAACCTTTCTAATGAGATATATCAAGAGTCCAAGACTACTACAGTATGTTGTTAGATGTATTGTGTGTATTGTGTAGACATGACAATAGATAAATCAGTCGCATCTATCTATTTATAAACGGTTTTAGGTCATCATAAGTTGTCACGCCCCGACCCGAAGGGTGGGCCCGGAACATGACTGATTTTTTTTTTTTTTTTATAAGTAAACTAAACCACAAGCATACACAATCTAATTGGGCCAGATCAACAGTTGGGCCCAAGGGTCACACATGATCCCATCATGTGGACTCAAACATGTACCATATGCCTACCCCATAAAATAGACATTAACAACATCATAATATCATCAAACAAAACCATCCATTGATTCATCATTCAAAGTCACAACAAAAATACTACAGCAACGTCATAGTCTCGATACATAAAGTTTTTTAAAGAGCTAAGCACCACATCCGGTACTTTACAAAAGCCAAGGTTCCAAGAACCCGAAAGCACAAATAAGGGTATTCCCCCTTCAGGGAAATCCCAAACCACTGTCGCAGCCAAACCACCCTACGCCTGAAAGAGAGGGTCCTCCTCCTCGGGTTCATCGCCTGAAAGGTGAGTGGTGTGAGCTAACTAGCCCAGTCGGGTAGTTCTGCTCATATCCCTTCAATTGCCTGGAACCATAAGCTACTACCTTCCCCTCTTGCATCAGCACACAACCCAAACCAAACTTGGACGCATCGCAATAAACATCGTAACCTCGTCCTTGCTCGGGTATCACCAACACTGGAGACGTCGTCAACTTCTCCTTCAGCTCTTGGAATGCTTTCTCACAAGCTTCGCTCCACTCGAACTTGACGTTCTTCCTCGTCAGCCGAGTCATCGGTACCGCGATCTGAGAGAAGTGCGGGATAAACTTTCGGTAATATCCTGCTAATCCCAGAAAGCTCCGGATCTCGAACACGCTCTTGGGACTCTCCCAAGTCTTCACGGTCTCCACCTTCGCTAGATCTACCGAGATTCCTCCTGGAGACACCACATGTCCCAGAAATTGCACTTGAGTCAACCAAAACTCACACTTGCTCAGCTTAGCAAACAGTTGATGCTCCCGAAGAGTCTGAAGAACAATCCGCAGATGACGCTCATGCTCCTCCTCTGATGACGAAAAGATCAAGATATCGTCGATGAAGACTATCACGAACTCTCGTAGATACGGTCGAAACACACGATTCATCAAGTCCATGAACATGGCTGGCACGTTCGGCAAACCGAAGGGCATCACAACAAACTCGTACAAGCCATACTGCGTCCGGAAAGCAGTCTTTGGAATGTTTTCCTCTCGGATCCACAACTGATGGTAACCCGACCTCAAATCGATCTTCGAAAAACACTTCGATCCCCTCAAAAGATCAAAGAGGTCGTCTATTCTAAGCAACGGATACTTATTCTTAATAGTTACCTGGTTAAGCCGCCGGTAATCTATACACATCATCATCAATCCATCCTTCTTTTTCACAAAGAGAGCAGGTGCGCCCTACGGCGAGTTGCTCTGACGGATAAAGCGAAGACTAAAAAGCTCTTCTACCTGCGTAGCTAGCTCTCTCTACTCTGCCGGCGCCATCCAATAAGGTGCCATGGAAATTGGAGATGTTCCTAGCTGTAAGTCTATAACAAACTCTATCTCTCGGCGTGGAGGTAACCCAGCCAACTGGTCAGGAAAAACATCCATAAACTCACACATCACCCGATGAGCAACAGACTCTGCACCACCTACATCTTCCCAACCCATGCTTGCCACAACACTACCAGGATACGCCCTAAGGCCAAAGAAAGTGACTTTCATCCTTTCATAGGGTACCAACTTCTCCATAAACCTCTCACCGGTTGAGGAGACCCCACGAATTCTCCTCTGAGAGCAGTCTATCAAGACCTCAAAAACAGACAACCAATACATTCCAAGGATGATGTCAAAGTCCGTCATTTCCAGAACCAGAAAATCATAGGACAACTCTACTCCGCTAATCTTCAAAACGCAAGATCTACACTCTTGGTTCACCAAAGCCTTCTTACCCAAAGGTGATACTATCATTAGCGGGTTAACTACTTCTACCAGTTTCAAACCCAATCTAACACAACAAGTTCTAGAGATAAAGGAATGCGAAGCACTGGTATCAAACAACACTCGAGCCAAAAGGCTGAAAAGATTAAGGGTACCTTCCATCACCATGTTCTCCACCGGTTCTTCCTTCTGAGTCCCTATCGAGTAGACTCTCCCTTGAGGACTCCCTCGTCCTCTCCCCTGATCGTTCAGAGGTGGTCCGTTCCTCGGTGTCACTGAACCTCTGGAAACCTGCTGAGAACCTCTGCCGACAGATGGCTGCGCCACAGAGAAGGAAACTCCGGCGCCTTGTGAAGGTGCCGTCTTACCAGAATAAGGGCAATCTTTGAACAGGTGCCCGGTCTGCTGGCAGTGAAAGCACGCCTTCTCTCATCTGGATTGGCAGAACTTAGAAGTATGCCCCGGCTGATTGCAGGTGTGGCACACGACTGGCCGAGAGTCAAACCGACTTGACTGGCCCACACTAGGTTGGCTCTTCTTGAAGAAGGGTCTCTTCTGCTGGTTGAACCTCGCATTCTTGTTGGAAGAAGGTTTCTGGGTGCCCTCAGTGCTCCGGTTGATGGAGTCTACCGCTTCCACCTTTGAAGCGCGCTCGATGATTTCCTCCAGAGTGTTGAACACTAAGCCGGCCACTTGCCGCTGCAGGAAGGGTTTAAGTCCGTTCTCGAAGTGCTGGATCTTCTCCTCCTCATTGGATGCAATCCACCGCACAAACTGCATCAAGTCGATGTAGCGCATGGCATACTGTGCCACGGTGTCTAAACCTTGCTGGATATTGAGGAACTCTCTCTTCTTCGCTTCCTTCACCGTCTTCGGAAAGTAACGGGCCAAAAAGGCTGCAGAGAACTCCTCCCAAGTCATCGGCTCGTGATTACGAACCAAGCTCTTCGCCTCCCACCATTCGTAGGCATTCCCTTCAAGCTGGTAAGTCGCCAAGGTTACTCGCAAATCGTCCGCGATTGCTAGGGTGTTGAGGATTCGGCTAATCTGAGTTAGCCAGTTCCTCGCAGCGCTGGGGTCCTCTGTTCCTGAGAAGCTAGTCGGGTTCAGACGCTTGAACTCTTTGAGAGCTGAGGTGGCTCTCTCCTCTGGCGTTTGGATTGGCGGACGTAGCATGTTTTCAGCTATCTGCTGAAATGCTTCAACCGCCGCTCGTATCGCCTCATTAGGTAGGTTACGGGGTAGAAGACCAGTCCTCCTCCCACGGAAATTGGCTCGGTTTGTGTTGGGTCCTGACATCTGTTATTTACACTTGTAAATATAATTAACCAATTTTAAGATCTTATTAAAGCAAAACACATAAGTTGCTATACTAAGGAAAAAGCAAGTCTAACTAGGTAGTAACCCATCACAGTCCTAGAGTTGAGCCTACGCTCTGATACAAAGCTGTCACGCCCCGACCGGAAGGGTGGGCCCGGAACGCGACTGATTTTTTTTTTTTTTTTATAAGTAAACTAAACCACAAGCATACGAAATCTAATTGGGCCGGATCAACAGTTGGGCCCAAGGGTCACACATGATCCCATCATGTGGACTCAAACATGTACTATATGCCTACCCCATAAAATAGACATTAACAACATCATAATATCATCAAACAAAACCATCCATTGATTCATCATTCAAAGTCACAACAAAAATACTATAGCAACGTCGTAGTCTCGATACATAAAGTTTTTTAAGGAATTAAACACCACATCCGGTACTTTACAAAAGCCAAGGTTCCAAGAACCCGAAAGCACAAATAAGGGTATTCCCCCTTCAGGGAAATCCCAAACCACTGTCGCAGCCAAACCACCCTATGCCTGAAAGAGAGGGTCCTCCTCCTCGGATTCATCACCTGAAAGGTGAGTGGTGTGAGCTAACTAGCCCAATGAAGGAAATATAACAATGCAGTTCAAGTAAAGATAAAACAGGTTAGCAACAGTTCAATAATATCACATGCTTGATAACAATAAGCATAATCTCAAGTAATACATCAACATCATCAAATACTGCCATTTTCCACCGTAACGCCTGCCGACTACGCTGAGACTAGTATTAAGTCCCAACACGGTCAAAATACATCCTTGCAAGTACATATCCGGTTCTAACTTAGCCGATTCTGACACCCTCAAGTCAGGAACTGACGACAGCATGGTCCGCCCATGGTCCAGTAGACATAAACCATCTCTCATATGGCCGATATTGGTTCAATAGCCCAGGTACGTGGAAGCAGTCTTACATACTCATACGATCAACATCGTAATATTACAATCAACATCAGCACTCTTACCATAGTGCATCATGTATAGGCACATGGGTGGGTTCATCAAAACTGAAACCACTCATTGCTCAATATTTATCTCATCATAAAACCTGTTTACAAAATCTGTAGAGTTAAGTTCCCTCACCGTTATGTGTGATTTACGCGGTCTCTGTTCAAACAACACACAAGTGCACAATCAATATACAGATCAAATACATACACACGAGTAGTATTTTGAAATCTCACATTTTTCCAAAAATATCCGAGGTATATGGAATTGAGTCTCCTACTGGGTTTCTATCCTTTTTAAATCATCATAATCCACAATATAATAATAAATAAAAAGGGGCTCAGTCCAAACTCATATTGTCTTCTGGGCATTGACCAGATTGACTTATTGAGTTAGGTCTAGATCCTCGGGTCACTTCTCGGTTGTCTTCCGAATAGGACTAGATCTGACATTTTGACTAAGCCTCGAGGTCACCCAGTGCCCGACTATATAACGTCGGCCTGAAAGTGAATCACTCAGTGCCTGACCAATAAGGTCGGCATGGAAGCGGTTACAATAGTATTTATACTATAAATAATAAGAGAAGAGGGTTAGTACAATTTTAATTAACAAAAAGGGGTACTAATCATCACATCAAATAATCTAACAAAATAATAATTTTTTTAATAAAATAATAATATTTATTTATTTAATTATTTATTCATTTTTTTCCAATGGGAACCAACATTAAAAATCACAAGCAACAATAATATCAAATAAAAATATTTTTTTATTTTTTTGAATAAAATAATAATATTTATTTATTCAATCATTTAATTAATTATTTGTTTATATTTTTTTTTTCAAAGGGAACCAACATTTCAAATCACAAGCAACAATAACATCAAATAAAAATAAATTTTTTTTTTTTCTTTCTTCTTCTTCCTCCCCCGTTCACTGTCTGCAACAGACAGTGAACGGCCGGGAACAGTAAAAACGAACTTGGGAAATGGGGGATTTTCTGGACTCGGTTTTTACATCTGATCGGTCCGATGGATTCCTCCGGGAGTCCTCTTTCCATAGGAAGAGGTTTGGAACTTTGAAACTCAGTAAGCCATCCGATCTTAACACCGAAGCTCACTGATACAAAGAAAATTCGGGTTTTCCTTAAAACTTCAAACTAATTTTTCTTACTGAAAACATGGCTAAAATCGGATTTTCTGGGTTCAAAACTGACTAGAATTGAAAGGGGAATACAGTGGTTACATGGGATTGAATTCCTGGGCTGAAATCCGGATTTTTGAAAAAAAATTCCTCTAAGTTACTATTACTGAAAAAAAAAAGGAATCTGCAAGAAAGAGAAGGGAGAAGAGAAGCTGGGAGTTCAAAACCGAAGGGTAAGCCGGTTTATATAGATTTTTGGCCGGAAAATCCAGTGATGGGACGGGACGACGCCGGAAAATCGGGTCGAGCAGGGCACGCCGCTGACACTCGAAACAGTGCCGGATTCAGGGTTTGCAAATCAGCCCTTTACATTTTCCAATTTTTGCAAAAAGCCCCTAATTTTAATAAAAATCTGATTTTTAACTAAAACATGTTTTTAGAAGCTCAAAAATTTTGATCCAACCTTACAGATATGTTGGGTTTTAAAAATCTTAACTAACATAAAAATTTTGGAATTTATCTCTTATTAAAAACCATTTATTTAAATAAAAACCATAAATTTACACTATTTACTTAAATAAAGAATTGTTAAAATAAACAATTTAGAAACATCATTTTGAAATGAAATGAAATAACTAGACCATTCTTAAAATGGTCTACCATAAAATACTAATTTCAAATTTTATTTCATTTTCAAAACCCTTTAAAGTAATTAATACTCCCTTTCGGGGTTTTGACGGGCAGGATTTAAATACCATTTTCTGAAAATAAATTTATTTTAAAATTAGGAATACAAATCCTTTATTTAGGAGAATAGTATTTACCAATAATATACACATATCAACAATATTTATAAAAACATACACAACAAGTGGTAAATTACCAAAATGCCCCTCCAACTCGACGAGCCGGATCACTGAGTTTTCGAGCTCAGATCGGGCCAATCCTGGGCTTTCCTCAAAGCCCTAACCAAAATCTCCGAGATTAACCGGTTACACAGGAATTAACGAGCTAAAGCACGCCTAATCTAGGGCAGGGTATTACATAAGTTCCTTATTAAATGTCTATTATTCTTAGACACATTTTCCTTTTTTTAGTGGTTATAGATAACTAATATTTACATTTTGGGTGCACCCTGTTTTTAATCTAATGTTAATTTATAGATACGCACAATTATAAACTATAATTTAAACATATGTATAAATTTAAACAAAACCATATTTTGGTATCGTATTTTTTATAGTTTATATTTTTATACATATAGTTTAATCTTAACATATCATTCAATTTAATGAAATATGTGTAATATTTTAATGTTATTTTAGAGTGTCACATGGAGCATATATCAACATTGGATATGGAAAAATACAAAGAAGAGGAGAGTTATGCTTTATGAATTAGATCACTAATCCACATAGGTGTAGCTCAGCCGGTTACCTCCCGCCTCAGGAAGTGGGAGGTCACGGGTTCGAGCCCCATGGCCTAACCTTGGTGTGCCTTAGGGGTAGGGGACCACCCGTGGGGGTTTTACACTAGGTATCCCGCGGTTTCCCACACGTAAATTCAAAAAAAAATAAGATCACTAACTTTTGCTAGAACATGTATTAATATCATTTTTCTCTCCTATACACTTTCTCAATTTCTCATCATATGAATTTGATTTATGCTACATTTAAATTTATTTTGAAATATTCTCACTGTTTGATTAAACTTAGGTTTATAGACGGTTTGGAATTTTTGCCCTCAAAATCATATTTCAATGATTTTTAAAAATTAAAATTTTCCATGTTTCTTATATAAAATAGATTTAGCAAACAAACTGATTTTTAAATATCAACATCTAATATAAGAACATAGTGCTTTAGAAAATTCACTTAAATCACTTTATTTTCCATTCTTTGACCTTGTTAGTGCCTCGGTTTCACCGAGTCTATGCATTGTCAATTCCGTGACTGAGTGTGACCGTGTGTGTTGGACCTTGACTTGAAAGAATGTGAAGATGTCAGAAGATCTACTGTGTATAGAAGAGTCTACACCGAACATGTGATTAGCACGGACTATAATGGACCTTAGGTCAAGCCTAAACATCCTAGAAATCAATAGTTAATAAATTGGAAATTTGAAAAATGTTTAGTCTCAGCCTCGAGGCCTCAAAGACTGTCCATAACTGAGTGAAAATTATGACAGCTAGACTTTAGCGTGCGATCTCAGGGCCATCTGTCCTTTGACCAATTATCTTACAAAATATGGTAAGGAAAATCTAAAAAAGGTGAAAAGGCTCCTCATGATTTCAAAACATCTTATGCCTTCATCGTAATTGGCAATCATGGTTATAATTGAAAACCTTGAGAAGGCTCCTCAATCTAATAAGGGATCAAAGTCTCACTGTGATTTGTAATCACATGCAAATCTGAAAATTTCAGAAGTCTACTCAAGTGATTGACAATCTTACAAATCTAGAAAATTTCAAGAGGCTTCTCTTGATTTAAAAAAAGATTGTGGAAATCTTTTTGCCATCATATGATTAGTTAATTGATTAGTCTGATTGGCAATCATGGACATGTGGTGGATGAGTGAGCTGGTCTCTGCCTAAATATCAATAAGATTAAAGTATGAAATTTGAAATTGAAGTGTGTTGTATTTCCATATACAGGCTCGATGCCTCGAAGAAATCCTTGAGGCCTCGAGACTGAACTGTTGGATAGAAACTCTATAAATACATGCTTAAGCCTTGGTTTAAGATACAACTGATGAATTGGAAAAATATAGACATTCTCCAGAGACTTATCATTTCCTAATCTCCTCACCTTCATCATCCTTTAATGGAAGAGTTTAAGCATTCAATGCTTGTTTAGTTGTGAAGATGAGGACATTCTTGTAGGACCCAATACAGTAAAACCCTTGTCCTAAAATCCATATTCCCCTTTGCCAATACGCAACAAAGATGGACCTGATCTAAAGGAAGAAGGCGCAGAAGCATCTACAAAAAGAACACATATTTTGGAGAATTGTTAAGACCCAAGGCAAGTGTTCTTTATTTACTTTGTTTATCATTGTAAGGTAGATTAGATCAGTATGATTGAACTACCTTAAAAAATAGGTGTCAAGGATTAGACCAGGGCAGTCGAACCTTTCAAAACTAAGTTGTAATGTTTGGGTGTGACTCTCATACATAATGGATTTGGGATAGCCCTAGAGAGGGTGAGTCCAAAAGTAAATGTAGGTTTAGGTGAACCGAACCACTATATATCGTTGTGCATATGTGGTTTGATTTATTTGTTTATCACTTGCACACATGTATATTCCATTGCACATATTGTTAAATTGATTTATTTTTAAAAAAGGAAAATAAAATCGGATCAGATATATTCACCCCCCTCTAAGTCTTGCATACTTCTAATAATGAATTTTCAGACCCTATATTAGAATTGTGTAGTGGGCGAGCAGTAGAGTAACATACATCACCATCTTTTATGTAAACCAATTTACATGTAAATTAGTTAATGTGAAAATTGTTAGTAACTTTCACACGGCTAAATTGAGAGAATTGATTTGGCCACTTGCATTTTTTTTAGTTTATTTTGTTTTTTATTTTATCACCTAGATAATATTTCTATCCTATGTTTTTATATTTTAATTTATTATGACAAAAACGTCTAACACCACTAATCAAGGCTCGTGATTGTAGTATAAAGATTGTGAGTTCAAATATCATGCGCATGAGATAGCGGTCTATAGAAAGAATTTGTTAAGTCTAAATAATGGATTAAACGAATAGATGATGACATGAACTTGAGGTTATATTTAGTACTTTTCGTAATTAAGTGATATGATCATAAATCCATCACTCATCTAATTTTTGAATAACTTTTTATCAATGACTGAATTTATTTGAGTCAAAATGAGTAATAGTTAACTCATCAATCATCATTATTCAATAATTCTCGGCATAGATCACTTTACATTTAATTTGATATTTCTATATATAATTGATCATGCGATTTAATAATGAATACAAAGTTATAAGTGTTAATTTTGTGTATTTATAAGAAAAAGATAATAGCATCGATTGTATGATAAAGTTGTGATCATTGTGAAAATAATTTAACTCTTATATCTTTTTGATATACGAATCTAATTTTAATGGATTCAAATTTTTTGTGCAGTTTTATTTTATAAAATATAAAATATTTCTATTTAATACCTATATTTAATCAATATTTTTCATGTAATTTTTTTTACAAATTGAAGTAAATTTTAATTCTGAAATTACTGCAAGATTTTACTTTTTTCTCTTTTTTTTTATCAGAAGTGAAACCGACGCTAAGCTCTGCAGGCACATCATTGTACAGCGTCGTAGAAGACATGCAAGAACAAATATTGGAGAATCCAATTGGGCTATTACCAGTAAAAATTGAACAGAGACTAAATTTCAAAGAAAGAACTAACACAGAATTGAACTCCAGAGAATTCATCCTAAAAGAGAAAATAAAAGGAAAAAAAGAGAAAAAAGAATAACAACAAGCAAATATAAAAGAGACACAATCGGGACATGAAGGATTCAATGAGAGACGAATGTCTCGTAGCACTGCAAGCCATCAAACTCCGGCGCAAAACAAATCCTTGTTTGCTCCGTCTTCTTAACCCGTTCCATCAGTGACTTGTTACTGTCCCTTTTCTTCTCCTCCGTCGACATCAGCCTCCCTTCTCCATTCTTCTCTGTTTTCTTTGTTGTTTCCTCTTTGGACACACCCTGCGAAACCCCCGAGACCTCAGAAGGGGAAGAAGCAACAGAAGTTGACTTGAACATGGGTGGGAGGAAGAGAAAATTAGAAGAAGTATTGGTGATGACAAAATATGGATGCATAGCTGAAAGAATGAAAGGAAAGAGTAGAATTGATGATAGATGCTCTGTTTGCTGAGGTGACAGAGAAATTGAAAGCAGACTGGGGAGTTATATAGAGAGTAGAGGGAACTCAGAGGAGTAAAGCGGTTGAGAACTAAGGCGGTTGGGATTAAGAAGTTCTATTTTGGGAAAGTAATGAAGAGGAAGTGCGTGCTCTTATCTTCTCGGGAGGAGGGGGCTGTGATGCATGAAAGCTTAGGCTGCGTTTGGACGGGGTAAGAGGGGGTAACTCCCATTACCCCTTCTTACCCACGTTTGGTAACAAGGGGGTGGGAGTAAAAATTTAAATTTTTACCCCTCTTATCATTATTTTGAATACCCTCATGGGGCTTGGGGTATTCACTCTTGAATACCCCTCCTTACCCCCCATTTTGATGTTTTATGAGATTTTTTTTTTTACATTTTTTTTATTTATTTTGGTGAGTACTTGGCTTTTATTTTTTTTTAAAAAGAACTCTATTATTTCCATTTGATAAATTTCATACCACCAAACAACAAATTATATTTTTTATGAAGAGATATGTAGATTTTTTTTGTTCATTTATTGAAATTTAAAATAATAATAGTGGTTTTTTATTTTTTAAGAAAATCTTGCCCTTTTTTAACCCCGTGCCTTCCTCTATTTTTCAATTATATAATATAGATTTTCAACATGATGCATTTGGATGAGAGGTAAATTTTTACAGGAGTTACCACAGGCTACCCTTGAGTAGGGGTAACCTAACCTATTAACAATTTTAGAATAATTAATAATTTTATTTAACCCATATAATATAAAAATATAAATAAAATTTTTTTAAACGTATTTATCAAAATATCCTATTTTAAGAGGTGATTCTGTCGAAATTTCAATAGGGTCTCAAAACTCTAAAAGAGTTTGAGATTCATGGTAATCTTTTTTAGGGAAATTAACAATTTATTCTTTTAGAAGTTTATTTTAAAAATGTGTCAACATTTTCAACGTGATGCATTTGGGTGAGGGGTAAATTTTTACTGGAGTTACCCTTGAGTAAGGGTAATTGTAAGTAGGGGTAAACTGACATATTAACAATTTTATGAGAATTAATAATTTTATTAAATCTATATAATATAAAAATTAAAATTAAATTTTCAACGTAATGCATTTCGGTGAAGGGTAAATTTTTACAGGGGTGACCCTTGAGTAGGAGTAAACTGACATATTAACAATTTTATGAGAATTAATAATTTTATTAAATCTATATAATATAAAAATAGAAATTAAATTTTCAACGTGATGCATTTGGGTGAGGGGTAAATTTTTACAGAAGTTACCTTTGAGTAGGGATAACTGTAAGTAGGGGTAAACTGACATATTAACAATTTTATGAGAATTAATAATTTTATTAAATCTATATAATATAAAAATAAAAATAAAATTTTCAAGTGATGCATTTGGGTGAGGGGTAAATTTTTACAGGGGTTACCCTTGAGTAGAGGTAATTGTAAGTATGGGTAAATTGACATATTAACAATTTTATGAGAATTAATAATTTTATTAAATGTATATAATATAAAAATAAAAATAAAATTTTCTTAAACATATTTGTCAAAATATTATATTTTTAAGGGGTGATTTTGTCAAAATTTCAATAGAGTCTCGAATCTTTGAAAGAGTTTGAGGTTCACGGTAATCTCTTTCAGAGTAATTAACAATTTATTCTGTTAGAAGTTTATTTTAAAAATGTGTCAACATTTTCAACATGATGTATTTTGATGAGGGGTAAATTTTTACAGGGGTTACCCTTAAATAGGGGTAACTGTAAGCAGGGGTAACCTGACTTATTACCAATTTTATAAGAATTAATATTCTTTATTAAATCTATATAATATAAAAAATAAAAATAGAATTTTATTAAACATATTTGTCAAAATATCCTATTTTTAAGGAGTTCAGCCCGTGATAATTTTTAATATTAATTTTATATTTGTTTTGATTTATTAAACTATTATAATAGTTTATTATATTATAAATTTCGTGTTACCAATAAACAAATTATATTTTTTTTATGAAGAAATATGTTGATATTTTTTTATTCATTTATTGAGATTTAAAATAATAATATCTATTTTTTTCTTTATTTATTTTTTACTGTTAGAATGCAAGTGTTCATTTTAAATTATAATTATAAAAAAGGATCTATAAGAATTAGATAATATTAGATTTACTTAATGAATATTATTTAATAATTATATTTTATAAAGTTTTTCATAAAATTATTAATATATCAGGTTACCCCTGCTAATAGGTACCAAATAACATTTTTTACCCTTAGGGTAAGTTCTTACTTTACTACTGCAATTACCAAAAAATATAAGGGTAACCCTTTTTCAAAAGTGACCCCTACTCAAAGGTGACCCCTACTTAGGGATAACCCCTATAAAAATTACCCCCCATCCAAACGCAGCCGTAGTCAGCTTTTGGCTATATGTTTTTTTTTTTTTGAAACTCAAAAAGCGCCTTGAATTTTCTCACAATTAACAAAAAATCTTATATTTTTAGTGACGACCATAAAAATATTTTTATAAAAATCCCGTGACTATTTGGGACAACCTCCAGAACCCATGAAAAATTATAATTCAAAAAAATAAAATTAATAAAAATGTGGTACACTAATTATTCAAAAATAAATTAGTATTGGAATAAAAAATGAGGAAAATAAAGGATTTCTCTCTTTTTTTAAAAAATATAATTGTATCTTTGTAACTTTTATCTAGAAGGGTGATTTCATCATGCTCATTTTACATAACAAGTAATATAGAATTTAAGTTTGACTTTTAGTTAAAAGAGTATTTTGAAATTATCATGAAAATTTAGAGAGGTTTTAATATTTTTAAAAATATAGAGTGTCTTTTAAGATTATGAAAAATTTTAAGAGTCAAAAAATTTCCCTACATTTTTTGTCCACCACATGTTCACAAGTATATATTTAGTTTATGAAAACTCTAATATAACAAAATTGAATCATAAACTCGTCTCGCCCCAACGTGGGGTGGGCATGAGATGCGAGGAAATTTTATTTTTTCTAACACATGGAAGAAAATATTCGGGTTTCTACATTCCATCATCCACTGAGAGTTCCACTGTAACTTGGTAGAATTTCCAAACTACATAATGTCGCACGTGATCATCTAGGTTCATGCATAGTCTCAAACATATACCATATGCATAATTATAACACATTAGAGAGCTATGCTAAATGTTTTGATCCATCACAAAATTCACAAATTGATGTTGTTACTTAATATATTTTTAATATTTTTTTTTCAAGTAATCTTGTGTTTTTTTCTTTCCTTTTCAGCTAATTGGTTGGCTACCAAGTGCATCTCCTAGAGTTTGAAAGTACCACAAATCATCCATAATGAATTATGGTAATTATTCACAATGTTAAGCAAAAGATCCATCGGACATGGCACTATTACACTCCTTTTCATAACAAAGAAAGAGAAACTATTTATAAGAGGACTTCAATACGAACAGTGCTTGTGGTTTTTCTCCTCTAAATTTATATTAAATATCGACAAAGAGTTGCGTTGTGCCATTCTCTCTTGGCCTAAGCATCGGTAGAAATATAGAAGGCAAGTTATAATACATAGATTTTAAGTGATATAGATAGATTGAATGCGTATCTCAACTAATCTTTGTGGTCATAATATTATACAACTTTAATTTTACCATTTATAAGAATTGCTCATCTAAAGTGCCTTCAATGAATTCTCAAAATTTATTTATTTGACTCTGCTTTTTATAAATAAATAAAGTAATGAGATTTAAAAAATTATATTTTTGATTTATTTTGAATAAAATAAGTAGAGGATTACTATAATTGATTGCATAAAAGAGTTTCTCTAAGTATTTTAAAAACCGACCCTGCTTAAATTTTAATTCTGAAATTACTACTAGATTTTACCTTTTTTTTCTTAAGTGAAACCCACGCTAAAGCTCTGTAAGAGTGTCGGCATATAATTATAGAGAGTCGTAGAAGACATGAAAGAACAAATATTGGAGAATCCAATTGGGCTATGTATTACCAATAAAAAATGAACAGGAAAGAACTAACACATAATTGAACTCCAAAGAATTCATCCAAAAATAGAAAATAAAAGGGAAAAAAAAAAGAAGAGAAAAAAGAATAACAACAAACAAATGTAAAAGAGACAATCGGGACATGAAGGAATCAATGAGAGACGAGCATCTCATAGCAGTGCAAGCCATCAAACTCCGGCGCAAAACAAATCCTTGTTTGCTCCGTCTTCTTAACCCGCTCCGGCTCCGGAGGTGACTTGTTGCTGTCCCTTTTCTTCTCCTCCGTCGACATCAGCCTCCCCTCTCCTTCCTTCTCTGTTTTCTTTGTTGTTTCCTCTTTGGACACACCCTGCAAAACCCCCGAGACCTCAGAAGGGGAAGAAGCAACAGAACTTCACTTCAACATGGGTGTGAGAAAGAGAAAATTAGAAGATATATTGGTGATGACGAAATATGGATGCATAGCTGAAAGTGAAAGCTGAAAGAATGAAAGGAAAGAGCAGAATTGATGATAGATGCTCTGTTTTCTGAGGTGACAGAGAGATTCAAAGCAGAAAAGGGAGTTATATAGAGAGTAGAGAGAAGTCGGAGGATGAAAACTAAGGCGGTTGGGATTAAGAAGTTCTATTGAAAATAACGAAGTGGAAGTGCGTACTCTATCTTCTCGGGAGGAGAGGGAGGAGAGCATGTCAGGTGCTGTGATGCAGGAAGGCTTACGCTGCGTTTGGATGTGGGGGTACCCTTTACCCTTGGTAACGGAGGGGTGAGGGTAAAAATTTCCTCTTCTTTTTTTAAAATCCCTTGAAGTAAGGGGGATTTTATGAAATCCTTACCCCTCTTTACCTCTCTTTACTCCTCTTTACCTCTCTTTGCATATATAGAGCAAAAATATTTTAAAATATTTCTTAATTGATCAATATTATTTAATAATTATATTTTATAAAATTTTATTTTTATTTTTTATATTATATGAATTTAATAAAAATTATTAATTCTAATAAAATTGTCAATATATTACCTCTATTTATCCCTCTTTGCACCTATGGAGCAAAAATATTTTAAATATTTTTTAATTGATAATATTATTTAATAATTATATTTTATTATTATTTATATTATATGAATTTAATAAAATTATTTATTCTAATAATTTGTTAATATATTACCCCTCTTTACCCCCCTCTTTGCACCTATGGAGCAAAAATAATTTAAAATATTTTTTAATTGATGAACATTATTTAATAATTATGTTTTATAAATTTTTATTTTTATTTTTTATTATATTGAATTTAATAAAAAAATATTAATTCTAATAAAATTGTTAATATATCAGGTTACCCCTATTTATAGTTACCAAACAAGATTTTTATCCTTAGGGTAAGTTCTTACTTTACCACTACAATTACCAAACAAGATAAGGATAATCTCTGTTTAAGGGTGACTCCTACTTGACCCCTACTCAGAAGTAACCCCTGTAAAATTTACCCCTCATCCAAATGTAGCCTTAGTCGGCGTTTGGCGATATGTTTTTTAGGAGAAACTCAAAAGGCACCTTGAATTTTCTCCAGTGAGAATTTGGGACAACCTCCAAACTCCATAAATAATAATAATAATAATAACAATATGGGACACTACTTATTAGAAAATAAATTAGTACTGGGACAAAAAATAAGGAAAAGTAAATTTTTCTTTTTTTTTCTTTTTAAATATAACTGTGTTCTTGTAACTTTTGTCTAGAGGGGTAATTTCGTCATGCACATTTTACATGACAAATAAGAGTGAAGGGAGTTTTTTTTAGATTATCGTGAAAATTATAGAGGTTTTAATATTTTTAAAAATAGTTCTTTTAAAATTATGAAACTTTAATGACTCAAAAAAATTTCCTATATTTTTGTCCACCACATGTTCACAAATACGTATTTAGTCATCGAGACACAAGAGGATTTTATTTTCTCTATCATATAGAGGAACTTATGCTGGTTTCTATATTCCATCATCCACCGGGAGTTATACCGTAACTTGGTAGAATTTCCAAACCACACACAAGATCATCGAGGTGCATGCTTAGACTCAAACATATACCATATGCATAATCATATTAGAGAGCTATGCGTGTATTGGTCAATCACAAAATTCACAAATTGATGTTGTTACTCTATGTTTTTTTATATTTATTTCAAATAATTTTGTGTTTTTTTCTTTCTTAAATGGTGGGCTTGCAAGTGCCCTTGCTAGAGTTTGGAAGTGTCACAAATCATCCATAATGCATTATGTTAATTTAATGAATATGAGCTAATCCAAAATTATTCACAATGTTAATCAAAACAGCCACCGGAGGTGGCACTATTACGCCCCTCCTCAAAACAAAGAAAGAGAAACTATTTATAAGAGACTCTAATATGAAAGTAGATCTAGCTCAATTGGTAATCTTCTATCTCAAGAAGTGAGAGGTGTTAGGTTTTGAACTCCCACGACCTCACGGTGTGTATTTTTATTGAATATTGACACTGAGATGCATTGTGCTATTGTCTTTCTTGGCCAACCTTTTAATGAATTGTTCAAAATTTAAATAAAATAAGTAGAGGATTAATATAATTGATTGCATAAAAGAGTTTCTCTAAGTATTTTAAAAACTGACCCTTCTTAGAGGTTTAACCCTGACCTTGACTTGATGTGGCTCGACTATCTTTAAAAACCCTTAATAACCCATGGGTTGAAAGGGTTGAAGCTCGACTATCTTTAAAAACCCTTAATAATCCACTGGTTCAAAGGGTTGAGATGGTTGACCCTTAATAACCCCTAAAAGATTTAGAGTTTATTATGTTAAATTGTTGGATTACTTTGTAATTTATAATTAGAATTAGTGTGAACACCATATTTTATGAAAAATGAGATTATTAATTTTTTATATTTTACATGTTTTGTACTTGACATTTTAATAGTTATTTGAATATTAAATTTTAAATGTGTTTATTATTAAATTAAAAATACTATAAATATCATAATGATGTCCCCAAGATTAATCGAATTTGACTGCTAAAAAAACATTAACCTTATTGAACCCAACATTTTTCAAGAACCATTTGATCTATGAGTTGGTTTTTAAAACATTGGTTTCCCTTCCATGTTTGAATAAGAAGGATTTAAAATAGGAGAAGTCTCCTTAGTTCTCCTTGAGCAAGAGAAAAAAGGAGAACTTTTACCTCAGTTCATATTGTTGATTTAGATGATTTATTTGAGAACTTTAGTAAAACTATATAAATAGTGTATTAATGTTTTGATTTTTAAGATAATCATAGATTTAAAAAAAAATGTTCTGTAGTATTGAAAGTTTATATTAAGCTTAGTATATAGACTGAATTTCAAATGAAAAGCCAAATCCTAACCATTTGATTTTAATAGTTGAAATTATCAAGCATTTTTAAAAAAAAAAAAAAAAAGAATTTCTACTTATATTTGACCACTAAAATCAAATGGGTGCAAGCTAAAATTTAGTCCACTTATCATATTTTAAATGAATTTTCAACCCTATTAATTAATTTTTTATTAAATAAAAAATAAAAAAAATAGATAATAGAATATAATAAATGACATATTGCACAGAACATCTTGTATAGGTAGAGAGCTAGAGACCTAACATCTTCTCTTTCTTCTCCATGATTTGAGCATATTTCTATATTTTTAGAAATTAAAAATAAAGAGGAAAATCAATTTTACAATCTCTTCAGTAGAAAAGTGGTTTTCTTGAAAATAATCTT
The DNA here is from genome assembly GCA_013350335.1 of Chimonanthus salicifolius. Taxonomy (NCBI): domain Eukaryota; kingdom Viridiplantae; phylum Streptophyta; class Magnoliopsida; order Laurales; family Calycanthaceae; genus Chimonanthus; species Chimonanthus salicifolius. Next base: position 53,992,662 of record CM023532.1, read on the forward strand.
TTAGATAAGAAAATTTATTTTTCACACATCAATGATATTTAAAAAAAAAATCATCTTTTAACAAATATAAGAAAAGAAAAATAATTAAAAATATAATTTAGTTTTTATAAAAACTATTTCATTTTTTATAAAAATACTGAAAATCCCATTTTCATTGAAAACACAACCATACCCATCTATCGTGGGGTCGCTTACTCGAGCCCTCTACTTTTGTCTCTCAGAGAGGATTTTCATCTCACTCTTTCATTCTCTTTCCCTCTGCGATCTCCGGTTTCTCTCTCACCGTCCATTGAATCCAACAGCTCAGACTGGAAGTTCACATGTTCACAACGGCTCATTTCTGGACTTCCCTTTCTATCTTAGGTTATTTGTTTTAGGATTTTGAAAGAAAGAAGGGAGGGGGTTTTGGACGTTGAACCTCCATTTCAAGGAAACAACCAAAGGTCTAGTATTCTTACTGCGGTGAACTGCCTAACTTTGTTTTGGACTAAAATGAAATCATTCATTTGGCCAGTTTTGGTCTTGTACTATATTAGATTTTATAGGATTTCTTCTTACTTATATTATCATTTAATTTGAATTGTTTTCCATGAAAGAGGGCTCTGTTTGATTTCCCTTTTTTCTTCTTCCTTTATAATGGTGTTTTTAATGTTTCATTTGGTCGAGCACCTTTTTTTTTTTCTTTTATGGGGTTTTCCCCCATCTATTAACATTCTAATCTTCCAATGCAAAAAATGTTGTCTAGAGCTCCTATCAAATCAGTTTTTCTCCTTTTTTCCCCTTCCAGACCCATTTTATGAGAAACTTACAAAATGGTAAAAAAGGTTAGTTTCTAGATTCTGTTTTCTTGGAACAATTAGTTTCAGGAATAAACTCCAATAGATCAATTTCCCATTATAACTCTTTTCTTATTTTGTGTTGAATAATAGGTTCTTACGTTCTCACTGGGGAGCTACCTTTTCTTGTTCATTTTTTTATTGGTGATTAACCTATTTTGGAAAGGGGACTGCAGTTACAGTCCGTAGCAATGGATGGTACGTGATATTCTTCATTTTTTAATTCATTCTTTTTATTTCTTGTAAAATGGGAATGAAGGATTTGAATTGTGTGACTCTGAGAAGCTTGATTTTGTTGTGATTTATACTAGGTGATTATCGTCAAAGTTATTTATCCCATCAATTTGGGGTTGGCATTTGCATTTAGATCTGGCATTGTCTGATTAATATTAGGTATTAGCAGTATATAGTAGCATGAAAATATAGAAGTTCTTAGGCAATCAGGCCTGTCAGCACTATATGTATGCAACCTAAATATAAAAAAAAAATACCATTTCAAACAAAAATATAAACAAACATAGCATGTATTGTTACTTGCATTTCCACCCAAAGTCATTGGTAGAGATCATCCAATATAGTTATTTGAGCTTATAAAAGTGGTAGAGGAACCAACAATATATGATCTTCAAGCTGTCTTAAATTCATGTTAGGATGTGTGAAAATTGATTATCTGTTCTGCCAATATACTGAGAGTTCAACCTTGTTGTTATTGGTGTAATGGAAGTCCAAATTCACCCTTTATAAAAAAAATTGTTTTCCTATCTTGGACTTTAATTTTAGTGTTTTTTTTTGTCCAAACAGGTAGCTCAGTTGGTTTGAGCTTGTAGGAATAAACTAGAGATCTCGGGTTTGACTCCTGATGGAGTAACTTGATGCACAAAGCTTGTGGGTGGCTTTTTGTATCATGGGATTAGTCTCACCTTCATGTGGGGTGGAGATACCCATGGTATTCAAGAAAAAATCATGTAGTTTTTGTTTTTGTTTTTGAGATAGTGATGTGAAGATGGTATTAAAACCAAGAGAGGCAGAACAGTAAGAGTGCAGCTGCATTAAAAGAAAGTCAACACCTTGACTGGATCAGCCAATAGTCCAGATAATTTTTTTTTGGGCACCTTCCAGCACTGGGGAAACAACTTCTGAGAAATTGCTTCCTTGAGCCCCACCAACGGAGCGTACTTTATATGCGTGAAGAATGCTTGTTGGACATGAGAAGGTGGTGACCGTCTCATTTTATGAGCGACACAGTGGCCCACCCACATGAAGTTGATCATCTCAACCTTTGACCCTTTGATTGCCAAGTATCATCAAAATTGAGCTTATAAACACTTTGAGGGGATGGATTCCATTAGGAAATATGGGAAAGTTCCATGGCCCACCTTGGAGACCTCATCAAATTTTGTATCATAAACTTTAGAATTATAAGTTTCATTAGTGTTTTTCCGTAGAAGTATTTAATATATAAAATAACATAAAAGATATCTAAAAAGTAATAGTATGAGCTATTCTTAAATTTTCTTTCTATATTAATTGAATATTATTTAGCTATTTTATTGGAGCTCAAATTTCAAAGTTTCAACTTCTAAAAGTATAAAACTAATTTATACTCCAATTAATGTTATAAAAATTCAACAATAACTAAAAGACTTCCCCCAAATGCAAAAGTCCTAGATGTTTAACAACTCAAGTCGTAAAAACCATCAAAACCTTAAGTTTCATGCTTTCTCATTCTAAATAGCCCAATAATTCTATTATCCTTAGGAATTGTAAGAGCTTTAATTTGATACAATTTGTTCATTTGTCATGTTGTATAAATTGTGTATTGTAAGATTTTATAAAAAAGATTTGGATGGCCATAATTTGATAGTAACAAAGCATTGCACACTGAACTTAAAACTTAAAAGCATTGCAATGATAGGCTCATGCAATTACTTTTTGCTTGCTTATGTTGAATGACCACCAATATGGTCTTACTAGAACATGTATATTGAACTAGGCCAAAAGTATTGCAATAGTAGGCTCATCTGATTTTAGTCATGCTTTGTAAAATAAATCATAGACAACCATTTGAATAATTGGTAAGTCCTCACTTTTGCAACTATAAAGCTTTTGCGATTGGTTTGAATGACATTACCATTAAAAAATCCTAAATGAATTATATTATGTTTGCCTTTGTTTTAAATCCTTTTAATGTTTATATTGTATTTTTCTAGTTCAAATGGATAGATTATAACTTTTTTGGGTGATTGATTAGTTGATTCAGAGCCAACCATGGAGGAAACCATCTTGGTCGGTGACGATCTTATGTTGGGGCCACCTTCTCCTCTCGTACCTCCAGAAATTGCATCCCATGTGCTTGAAGGCATTGATAAATGTGATGGGATTTTAAGAAACCTCTTCTTGTGTAAGTATTGTTCTTTTAGCATGTTTATTATGGATAGTTATTTTTCTTTGAACTTCCAAAGTGCTTGAGTTGGCCTTGTAAGCAATGTCAAGCATCTTAGCATGGTTTCAGACTGTAGTTTTCATTAGCATTGTATGTGACACCACATTAGGATATTGATTACAGCATCATCTGTTAGGCTTGCAAATCAATGACATTGAGCCATTTTGTCAAGATGAGATTGCACTGTATCGGCAGTGTGCTGAAAAACGGGTCAGATATATTTTCTCTTCTATTATTCTTCTATTTTTTGTTTTGAGATATTTACTTCAGTATGAGTTGGAAATCTGTTGGTCCAGTACCTTTTATCTATGGGTTATGTTTGTCCATACGATTGGTTTATATTAAGTGAATTACAGGATAAAGAAATTCGGCAACGGCTTCGAGACAGTGAGTACAAGTTGGGCTTATCGTTGCCCTTAGATTCAGCAAAGGAAAGAGCTTCTCAACTTCAGACAGAAGTTACATCATTGGAAAGGTATTTTAACCTTCAAGCTTGCATTATACATTGGTAATGTTGTAATACTCGTTACAGTTCAAAAAAAAAAAAAAAAAAATGTTGTAATACTCGTGAGCTTGGAAATCTTTCTGCTTGTACTAGATTGAAAGTTAACTGTTTTACTTGTTTGGAAATGAATTGGATAAATCTTCTTTTCCTTCGTATCAGAAGATGTGTTCTGGAAGCATGTTGTTAAATTCTTTTAAGAACTTCTATCTGCAACTTGAGATGGATGAACGTGCTCTTTTCTTGTTGGTAATATAAATCAAACCCATAACCTTTGTGGTTGTAACAACGAGAAGCTTCCAACTGTTATACAAGCTCTTTACAGTTAGAAAATATGCCCTTCTATTTCTCGCATTTGTAGTAAATGAGGACAGGTGATTTTGTTTTTTGAGAGATATGACAATAGAATCTCTCTAAAGAAGAAGATGAAGAAGAGAGAATGTTGGGAGAACTTGTTCCATGAATGCTGATGAAGCTGTCTATAACATGGGGTACTAAGGAAAAGAAGGAAAATACTAGACACGGTAGTCTTCAATCTATTAGTTCTTGTATTCAAGTATTCCCTACTAAGGTCATGCTTTTCATGGGGTAAACATCTTTTTCCTTGTTTTACTTTAGTTGTTATGTTTAGGTTAAGGTTTTGGGTTTCCTATTGGAAAAGAACTTTATCATTGTTCTTGTCTTGCATTTCAAAGAAAAATGGAAAATAATGGAAGAAAATCATGTAAATAGAGAACCTGTTTCTTTTACAAAAGAAAGGTAACTTTCCAAATTTTAATCCTCATAAATTGTGAGTTTTTCAACTAAAATGTCCTGAAAGTAACTTGCGGAGTGCAAATTAAAATGGTAATTGAAAAAGTACTTTATAGTATTTTTAGGGCATGTTTATGTACATAAAGAATTGTAGAATAAAAATATGAAAATAAGGAAAATAAGAAGAATAAAGATAGTGGAGAAGAGTTCTTCTCTGATTATATTGTATTGTGTATAAACTGAAAGTTATACATGTATAAATAGGAAAAAGAGAGCCAATCTAGTTGGCTTGAAATGGAAAGTAATAAAAGAATAGTTATCTACAATCAATCATACAACCAATAAGATGTATTTCCAAAATTAGATGATTTGGGTTAACTGCTGTTAAGACTCACCCTCAAGCTGGTTCGAAGATGTCGAGTAATCTCAGCTTGTTAACATCCGAATCGAGCTGAGTTTGGGGAACATACTTTGTGAAAATGTCCGCAAGCTGATCTTTTGACTTAAGATGAGGAGTGAAAAGTCGGCCTTCAGAAATATGCTAACGAAGGAAGTGACAATCAACTTCAATGTGCTTAGTCCGATTATGGAAGACTAGATTAGAGGCAATGTTGATGGCTGCCTGATTGTCACAGAATATGATGAGTGGATCGGCAAGAGTAAAGCCCAATTCAGTAAGGAATTGTCGAAACCACAACAATTCAGAAGCAGTATCTGCCATGGCACGATATTTGGCCTCAGCACTTGAACGAGGAATAACTGACTGCTTCTTGCTTCGTCAGGCAACTTAAATGTGATCACAAGAAAACACAATAGCTGGAAGTAGAGCGACGATCATCCGGAGACCCGACCCAATCAGCGTTAGAATATTTACGAACTAGACAAGTATGCTGGTGTGCATAGAACAAACGTTGGCCAGGATGTGCCTTAAGATATCGAACGATACGAAGCACAACATGAAGGTAAATGTCTCGTGGTGCATGCATGAATTGGCTGATAACACCAACAACATAAGATAAGTCTGGTCTCGTGATGGTGCGATAAATGAGCTTGCCGATGAGTTTTTGATAAAAATTTGTGTGTCAAGAAGATTCCCATCAGATGCAGATAACTTGGTGTTCACATCCAACGGAGTATCAGCGGGTTTGCAGCCAGAATAGCTAGCCTCCTGGGGGAGATCCAGGGCATACTTCCGCTGAGAGAGATAGAGGTTACGAGAAGATCGAGCAACTTCAATTCTAAGAAAGTACCGGAGGGGCCCCAAATCCTTAATATCAAAAGTCCGTTGAAGAGACTGTTTGAAGGAAGAGATGGCTGCATCATTGTTACTTGTGAGGACAATGTCATCAACATAAACCACCAAAATCATTACAACTGAGTGGAGGCTGTAGAAGAAGACTGAGTGATCCGACTGACAACAAGTAAAACCATAAGGTAGCAAGGCATTGCTAAACTTCTCAAACCAAGCACAGGGAGACTGCTTAAGATCATAGAGAGCCTGCTTGAGTCTGCAGACAAAGTTGGGCTCCCCTTGTTTGACAAACTCCAGAGAAGGAAGCATGTACACTTCTTCTTGAAGATCACCATGGAGAAAACGTTCTTCACATCTAACTGGTGAAGGGGCCAGATATAAGTGGTAGAAAGTGAGAACAATATGCGCACAGAGGTAATCTTGGCGACATGTGAAAAAGTGTCCTGGTAGTCCACCTGATGCAGGACAATGATGCACCGCATCACCACCCCATATGTCTATATGAAGCCTTTGGCAACTAGTCATGCCTTATATCTAGCAATGGAGCCATCTGAATTATACTTCAAATCAAAGACCCACTTGCACCCAACGGGAGTCTTCTCTGGAGGTAGAGGGACTACGTCCCAAGTATGGTTATCAAGTGGAGCTAATTCCTCATCCATGGCGGCTTTCCATGTGGGATGTTTCAATGCAATGTCAATCCTCGTTAGAATCTTAACTGTGTCCAGAGCTGTGAGAAAGCTGTGATAGGAAGGGGAAACAACGTGGTAGGACACAAACCGATTAAGTGGGTGACGGGTGCAAGTACGGTTACATCTGCGAAGTGCAATTGGGAGATCAGACTGATCAGAGGATGGCAAATTTGGACCATTGGCAGAAGAGTGGGTGGAGTCAACTCTAAGTGGCGGTCTAGGCTGTTGGCGTTGGTATACTAGAATGGGCTCGGTAGTGGTGATCAACAGGGAGAAGAGGAAGAACATGGGAGGTGGAAGAGGGAGACAGTGTTGAAAAATAGGGTTCCCGCTCAAAAAAAGTCGCTATATGTAATGGAAGATGAGGGACGGATTTATGTAGCGACGACAGGTCAATACAGGACTGCTTTTTTAAATGCGAGATGGCATTCTGTTGATGAGATAACAAGCAGTCAACACGGCTTTGGCCAATAGGACTGTGGGTCATGCATGGTAAAAAGAAGAGAATGTGCCACTTCAAGAAGGTGACGGTTTTTCGTTCAGCTACATCATTTTGTTGAGAAGTAGAAGGACAAGAGAGCTGAGAGTCTATACCATGCTCTTGCAAAAATGTAAGAAATGAGTGTGACAAATATTCCCCCCCCCCCTAATTATCATTTCGCAAAACTTGAATTTTACAACCAAATTGAGTGTCAACCCATTGATAAAAAGTACGGAAGTGATCAAAGACCTCAGATTTGTGTTTCATCATATATGCCTAAGTCATACGAGAATAATAATCAATAAATGTAACAAAATAATGAAAATCAGTGCGAGAGACAGAAGGAGATTGCCAAACATCAGAATGTATGAGCGAAAAAAGTGTAGAGCCAGATTGATTGAGAGATGGGGGAAAATGAGATCTACTATGTTTGCCATATTGGCAGTGTTCACACTCAAAATGACTAAAAGATAGACTAGGAACAAGTTGGTTTAAAACAGGGTCCGATGGATGACCCAAGCGACAATGCCATAACCATATATCTGAAGAAGAAGATGTTGAAAAGGCTTCGGGTGTGCCAGGACTAGAGTCAATAAGGTAGAGGCCATCATCTTTACGACTGCTACCCAAAACTTGTTTTGTGGTCAAATCCTGAATGACACAATGAGAAAGAAAGAAAGTGACAGATCAATTCAAACTTGTAGCCAAAGCACTAACAGATAACAAATTGTAGGATAAGTTGGGAACAAACAAAACAAAAGATAGGTTCAAAGTAGGAGAAATTGAAATTGTCCCCTTCCCAGCAATATTAGTAGAGGATCCGTTAGCTAATTTAACCTTCCCACATGAAATGGGTGTAAGGGAAGAAAAGAGGGTGGACATACCAGCCATATCGTCAGTAGCACCAGAATCAATAACCCAAGAATGATGGGAGATATGGTGCGCACGGTGCTCAGTACCTGAAGTGGATGAGACAATAGGAGAGACCTTGGAGGATTGAAGGCACTCTAGTCGTTGCAATAAGAAGTTAATGTCCTTTTGAGTCATTGGAGCACTGGCATGAGCCACATCAGAGGAAGGAGCAACATGAGGGGCAGCGGAGAGATAAGCATGCTTTGGTCGGCCATGAAGTTTGTAGCATGAATCAACAAAATGATTGTGCATCTTGCAATATGTGCAAAAAGGCGTACCCTTCTTCTATGGGTCTCTGGTGTCCCTACAAGTATCATAATAAGCCATGGAAGAGGTAGTAGATGAAGCCATGGGCGCACTAAATTGATCTAGGAGCACAAAAAACCAAAATATAATCAACCGAACTGTGGGCAGCCTTGCGGGAAGAACACCTCGATGCAGAGTACAAGGAGGGGCGACACCAATGAGAAAAGAATGAGGCCAATCTGAGATCTTCAGAAGTAGATCCAAGCCAAATAAAGGGTCCCAAGTCCAATATCTGCATCAAATCTGAGTAGGAGGAGGGGACCACCAGTTGCAATGAAGCACAAAGCAAGGGCGATTCAAGTAGTCTTTATTTCGAACACAAAAGGTGCAAAGACCAGCAGATCGTAGCATAGAAAGCAGAAGATCTGAGTGGTCCTGTGTGCTTGCAACCACCGAAAATCTTCAGAGATGAAGGGCCCAGCGATGATGGAAGGGGGGTCCCACCAGGGGAGATGGAAACCAAGACACAGGCGACTGTAGCAGACTTGGTGCCAAGCAGAACCAGTCAGAAAGCCAGTAGATCTGGCCCAAAAAACAGTGAAGTCCAATGCTGCAGCGTCACAGGCAGCAACCCAAAAAACCACAGATCTGCGGGCTCACACAGGTCAGATCAAAGAGGCAATGGTACTGATGGATGGGCCGCCAAAAAACGGAAGGGAGAGGGAGGTGTCCCACCGTCAGATGAGAGTCCAATTAATATAAAATGTTCATGTTTGACACAGCAAACTATTAGACTTTCATTTTTAAAATATTATCTTTTAAAAATTTGTCCATATACATTAAATACATAGCCACTAAGATCCTGCTTGATTTTAAAGTCTCAAGCAAGGATCATTTCCCACTCCCGATGGCAGTGATGCTGGCAAGGGAGGGATTTGTCTGCAACCAGCATCTCACTTCTATCTAGACCCAAGTCCTGGCCATCATATGCCTCTTCATGGTCCACAAATGTTGACTATTTGTCTAACTACCACATCCACCATTTGCTTTTGGACCTCTTCTACTGTTTGCTTCCAATGCTTCCTTTCTCAACCATCAAGGTTTGTCTTTCTGAACTCATGCTATACAAACAGTAAGCCCTTTTTTTGCTCGCCAGGGGGGAGAGAGAGCCTTAGCACCTATGAGAACGAAATAAGAGCAATAGAGGAAGAGAGATACAATGAGAGAGGAAAAGGCAGATTAGAAATGATGAAGCATAGACGAGAGAATTGATCTGGGAGTGGATGAGAGCTGCTAGTGGAGAGAATGTGTGTGTGTGAGAGGGAGGCTTATGTGTGTGTTTTCATATTCCTCCATTTCTCTCTCGTGAATTGATTTACCTTTTCCTTCTTCGCCAGCAACCAGGATCCAGGTGACTCCATGAACAGACTCTGTATTGCGCACTTCGGCTGAATTATTTTGGGTATTATGAATTTCAGATTTTCCAATCCAATAGGGCCTATTGGATGGCAAATTCTTGGACTTCTATTCTTCAGTATGGATTTATGTCGCACCAAACAAATAATTGAAGATTTCGGATTTAAAATTCATAAATTTATGTACACAGACATGCCCTTGGATCTTTCTGGAATACAAAGTTTTGACTGAAATGACCAAAATAAATTCTATCAGTTGTTTTGGTTGGAGCAGAATGGCAGATCACGTTTGAGGGTTTTTCGTAAATTTTATTTTGTGATTCATTTCTCATATTTGCTTCTTTATTACATGAACATCTGTCTGACTCCAGAAACCCATGGGAAGGTGTATCAGGACATTACCATTGAACAGTTTGTTATTTTGCTTTGACAAACTTGGACCTCCGTCTACCGTAATTGGGTGCCATATTGAAATGATGATAGTTTACTAGTGGAAGCTATTAGTATAAAAACAGGGGAGAACTCCAATGCAGTTAATTATTAGGAACTCAACATTGTCAGACACTATAGAATCTTGCACAAGTTCTCATATATTTTTATTATCAACATGGTAGGAGGATGATCCTTGCTAGTGGAATTGAAGGTATGGCAGGATTTCGACAACGATGGAGCTTGCATGGACGCCTTGAGGATACCAAGTACTTCTACACATGCCCTGTCTTATTTTACATGAAAATATTCTTTCATAATGTCTTAACTATAATGCTACTTTTTCTTTCTTCTCCTAAAGGCATAAAATATGTAGACTTATGAGATGCAATTCCTTTGCTCGAAATCAGATCTCACAAATATTTTACAAATTCATTAGCACATCTCCACATTAAAACTTGCACAATGTAGAAATTTTGCTGAACTTGATATCCTGTCATCAAGAAATTTCCATTTTTATTTTGCAGACGGTTTAACTGATAAATAAGGAAAAAGTTTTTCTCTAGATTTTTGTTACCGATTTGGAGGATTTTATCTTGTGATAATTTTTTGGTTCGGAGTTGCCTGTTTTGCATGCTTTTCTAGTTCGATATGCTAGTTCATGAATTGTCTATCTGTTTTGAGTATCTGGTTATACTTGTGATACCTAGTCAAGGTTTTGGGTCAAACTGACCTAGCTAGACATTAGGTGATTTGGTTTTGAAACTTGGTTTTAGATAATCATCAATTAACCAACGTGTTGAGTAGATCCAGTTTGGGAAGGGCCTAGGTATTGATTCTGATCAGAATTTTAATTGGTAACTTGATTTAGTCTTTCTAGGTTTAATTGCCAAGTCCTAACTCAATCATCAGTTTGTTCTTATTGGTTTCCCTTTCTTTCAAAAACCAAAACCTTACATTGATCATGCAGGATGGAATCCCTTTACGTATCTCTACACACTCTTATCCAGTATGCATTTGACATTATGACGTAGGACAACGGATAAGGTAACCCTAAATGCCTAATGTGGTTCCCTAAAGATTAAAAGGGGAAGACAATATTGCACCCTAAACCTAATATGGCTGAAATTAAGCAATCAATTAATATTAACAATTTAATAATATAAATCTATCACAAATAATCACACAAAGATCCTTGGAATCTGATGGAGAATATGATGTTAGGAAATTAATGGGCTCATTAAATGATAAAATAAGGTTTTGAATGAAATATTTAAATGGGATGGGATATGGTTTTAAATAACAAGATAGGGGGTTTGTGGGTCATGGCAACAACAAAAGCAGGCATCTGGGAAGGGCTTAAGAGGACTTATGAAAGTAAAGGATGGGTTAAAGGGCTCGCGAAAGCAGGGAGAGGGCTTTGGATGGAAGCGGCGACAACAAGGGGCAAGGTGATGGCTGTAGGAAGGCTACAAAGGATGGCGAAGAGGCTAGGGAGGGATTCTAGACTTGCGGCGAGGGATAGAGATGTGTTATGGGGTGGCGGAAATAGGGGAAGGCCAAGAGAGGGGCTGGCGATTGCAAGAAGGGGGTTATATCGGGCAGATCTGGGCTAAGGAAGAGCGGTGGCAGCAGTATGAGGCTTATGGATTTGCGGCAGCAGGGAGAGTGGGTTAGGGAAGGTAGCAGCAGCAAGAGGATGGATCTATGGGTGTCACAGCAGCAAGAGAAGAAAATCTGGGACTGGTAATGACGGAAAAGGGGGTAGGAGGAAAGAAGAAAGCAAGAGAGGAGGAAGAAGAGAAGAGAAGAGAGAGAGAAGTAGAAGAAGAATACTTGAAGAAGATGGTGGCCTCATGCCAAGGCCACTTGCCAAATTCCTTGGAGTCTCTCCAAATTCGCAATCACACAAAGGGTTGCCGTAAATCTCAGATTTTATTTCATCAATCGTATGTCTTTTGCCTCAAAGGGCTACACTCGTATAAACTTTCACTTACTAAAAGAATAAACAACGAACACCTAAACTACCCTTACTAAAAAAATACAAATAAATTCGAAAATGGAAACACAGGGAAATAGAAGGCATGGAGCACGGTGTATGCTCCGCATCACATTATTTCAATCGTCTGTAAATCAGTGGAGGCATGGTATTTGTCCAGTCCTACTTAAAGGCAGAGAACACATATCTATCCAGCTAAAAGCTAATTGATTCTGTCATCAAGATGGAAATATGATTTCTAGTTTCTTCATCATCCGCATTTTCATTGTTGCCATTTTCCATCTACAGTGTCCAATTTGAAACCTTTTAAAAATTTCTTGGGAATTGTGTCACTGAAGTGATCTTATATTATTGGTAGGCAGTGGAACCTTTCCTTTCCGTACACTTTGTTTATGATCTCATTTCTAGAAATTTACAGGAAGAGATTTGAATCTTTGAATGAGGGAATATCGAAGAGGAAAAAAGAAGAGGAAGGAGGTCCAAGCAACAAGAGATGGTATTTTTGGTAGATGTCTCCCTTTGCCTTAGCAGATGTGGTAATTCTATGCACTTCATCTACTCATTTCTTTGTCTCTGTAAGGTGTTTAAATCAGTAAATTCTCCATAGAAAGTTATCTATGAAGTAGCAACATTAGATAATAGTTGTGATGGCGTGATTCCCTTGCTTGCCCAGTTATCTCCCTATTTATTGATATAGTGTCTTTCTTCCCTGAGCAAACGAATGATAATTTCATAAACCTAATGGAACTATTCAAAGTCAAGTTATTTATTGACATAGTGAGTGTGACATAGTGTCTTTCTTCTGATTTATTGATAGAATTTCAAACATTGTTTATCCATGTAGTAGTGGATAGCCATTGGCATACTCAAAAACTGTGACATTCAACAAGGCACAACTACAGTACTGCAAGTCAATGTTTATGTTCGTTACTACCACCTTCCAATTTGGTGTAAGCCAGTTCTTGAAGCTCCACCTAAAACTTGGGGTCATCTGAATTTTTGACAATATAATTGTAGTGATCAAAGATAATCTTGGGCGGGTGCTTTGTTTTTGGGGTAAATAATCCATTCTTCCTATGTTACAGAAATTATAACGGCTTTCCACAATATCTTCCCCTTCCTATAGAAAGGGCTCAAAACCCCATCCATGAGCACCCACAGAGTTCTGGTTGGGTGGATGAGCGATCTACACAAGTGGGAAAATGGACCTATCGTGTCATGTGGCATGTAGGTACTACTCATTGCTCTAGTGACAAAGAAAAAGTTTCACCTGTTATAATTTGCCAAACATCCACTCAACAGACATTACTAGTTGATCTAAGAGGACAATTGCAAACCATTGGTTGATTCTTTATGTTGATAGCTTTCAATCAACATCTTAGTTTAGACGATGGAACTATCTTGTGGGGCTATTTTGCTACACCGTAACATTTTACCTCCTTTTATATTTATAGGTTGGTAGGGCCCACAAGCAGTGCCATATTGTTGTATGGATCCAATTCTTCTCTCATTTTTTTTTTTGCTTAATGAATTGCAATTCCACTCATGTGGATCAGTTATCCACTAAATCTTGATTCATGATCAGAAGGTTTTGAGGTTGCTTCTAAGGATTGAGAATAGGTTATGAAAAACCATGAAGGCACAATAAAAAGGGTCATGCAATAATATGGTTGATAGCGACTCATAGGCCCAATAAAGGAAGCATACATTTTGTATGGTAAAATTGCTGGATTTTAGATGGCCAATGATAGAACTTATTGGATAGGGTGGGACTTTGGAAAAATCTAGATTCGAGGAAGTTACTAAGGGGCATACTGGCTTATAAAATGTACTTGGTGTCAATGAGCTTAGAGAAAGCCGCTTGAAAGAAGTAACTTATTAGAAGAATTCACTTGATTCCTTAATATAACTTAGTTGGCTCAGTGATCCCCCTAAAGTGGTTACTCATTCACTGTGCACGAGTGATGCATGCATGGCAATCCATACGGGTAAAAATCAAAGGGTCATTGTGGATGGCTTAATGTCCTTAAACAAGGTTATTCGACGATCCTAATCTTTTGCCTTTTCTTGTTGCATGAATTGGGATTTTTGGACCAATTTTACTGTAGACATTTGGATAATCTGAAACATATTCTCGTCTATGATCTCTCTGATATTTTCAATCTTGTCATGGTATTTCCATGGACAGGATGGCTTTTCATCCATTGGATCACTTTGAATCTCCCTCTATGAGGTCCCCATTAGAGCCCACCTTTCCAAGTTCCTGGACCCCAAACCAAACTGCATACAGTTCTGCCGATATTGACACGAGCTTCTAGGATGGGACCTGCGAAAGAAACAATTTGCTTCCTCTCAGCATTACAAATTATACCTCCAGAACCAGCTGTTCTCAAAGAGAGTAATGCTGCCATCAAATTTAATTTTAGTTTACAATCAGGAGGATTATTTGATAATGTTAATGATGAATGTCAGAGTTTTATTGGTTTAGATAAATTTTATTTGAAAGGTTTTCCCAACTAGGAGATTCTACTTTGTGGAGTACCATTCGAGTTAGAGATTCTCTTACCTTTACTTTTGGATTTTGTTTAGTACAAAGGAAAAAGATTTTCCAATGGGTGAAAAAAATCTTGTTTGGTGAAGATAATTGGGAGAATCATCATACTGCTCTCTTTCTTCTATTCCAGTTCATAATGATGGACCCATGTAATGAAGGAATTCATTTTTGAAAAGCAGACCATGAAAATAGACGATCTATAGCTAGATGGGCCTTGTATGGCATGAGCAATTCAATAAATGATTAGGATGTTAGTTGTGTCTGATTCCAAAAGGGGAATGTTTATCTTAATATTTATTTTAATGTTTGATTGAGAGTGATTAATGCTTAGAAGGTAGGGATGTTATCCTAATTGGTAATTAAGAGTGACTTTTGCCTAAAAGGCATAAGAATCAACAATTTCTTAGTTGCTAATTGAGAGTGATTTGTGCTTTGAAGGTTGGAGAGTCAATAACTCGTATTCGCTTTCATGCTTGAATTAATAATAGCAAGTGAGAATTTTCCAATTATTGTATTAAAAGGATGGTTTCTTGGAGAGAATTCATTGTGCAATCTTGATTGATGAGAGGGTTTATCAACTGAGAAAAGTTTCTAAGCATCGATTAAAGGTTTCTATCTGTTTGTCAGTTTGAAGGTGGTAATGTTTTAAAAACTGACTCATGGGTCAAACTGTCTTAGGAGAAGGTTGGGTTGGATAGAGTTCAATTAATGTTCAATCTTGGTCAAACTCGTGACATTAACATGATGTCATATATAATATGAATTAAGTAATTAATCAATTAATTAATAATAAATAAATTAAAAATATAATATTTATAAAATGTAAAATATCAGAGACAAAATACATAAATATAAAATTTAATAGTAATATTTATATAAAATGTCATTTTTACATTAAATAATAACAAAATAGTCCAACAATTCATAATAACCTCTAAACTTTTAGGGTTTATTGAGGGTCAATTGGCTCAACACTTTTGTACCGTTGGTCATTAAGGGATTTTGGGGTTTGAACTTCGAAAAAGATTTAAGATAATTGAACTACATCTTGGGTTGAACCTTTGGGAACGGTAGGGTTTTTAAACATTTGAGGGTGGTATGCCATGCTAATTCTCAGATGAGTGCCCTGCATCTTAAAGAATTCCTTTAAAAAATTGTTCAAAAGGATAGGATCACAATCATTCATGATCTAGCTAGGCATACCATGCAATTGGGCCACCTTTCGAACAAAGGACTTGGCTACTATATATGTTGAATATTGATTTCCAAGTGGGTGTGTGTGGGGGTGGGGGGTAGCATTGTTTCCAAAAAAAAAAAAAATTGATTTCCAGGTGGATTGAACGTGCATACTTTAGTTAGGTGATCCACCATGACAATGATCATGCTCTAGCCAGAAGAAAGGGGCAAGGTGTTAATAAATCCTTTGGAATATCTTTCAATACGTTGTCCAAAATTGGCGAGGGTTGAAGGAGACCTGCGGGGGCTAAGGTCTCATATTTTGCTTCTTTAGTAAATATCGCATGCTGCTATGAGAATCAATTTACATCTCCCTTGATGCCTCATCAATTGAAGTTTTCTGTGTATGTAGTCTTGAGTTTGATTCTCACTTCTCCTCAAGGGCCAGTCCCCGTAGAGTTATCTAGATTGTGTGAATTGGGAGGTTTGTACATGTCTTGAGAATTAGTTAGGTGCTCTAAGAAGCCTGGACACCTTAGTCATAAAAAAAAAAATTTGGAAGTTTGATGCAGGACGAGGGATAGAGTATCCCTAAATGCCTAATGTTATTATGAGATGACTAAATGGATGAACTCTAAACCTAATATGGGTTGAAATTAAGAATTAAATTGATAATGATAATAAAACAATATAAATTTCACCACAAATAATCACACAAATCCTTAGAATCAAATGTAGGGAATTATATCACTTAGTAGACCCAATTGCGACTCAAGATGGGAGCCTTTCAAAATTACGGGTTCGTCGGGATCCATGGGGTGCAGGTCTCATTAGAATTGGGTAGGGTATCAACAAAGGTGAGGTTTCTGGGTTTAGGGGTAGGTTAAGTACCAAAGGGGTTCCAAGGTTTAGGTGTTAAGGGTTAAGAAAAGGTCAAGGATGGTTCGATGGGACCCAAAGGGATTTGATACAGGACTATTTAGGTTCCTGAAGGTATCAGTGAAGAAGAAAAGTGATGCAGGACAACTAATAGGGTAATCCCTAAATGCTTAAATTGATTTCCTAAAAGTTAAAATGGATGAAAATAATGCACCTAAAACTAATATGGCTGAAATTAAACTTCAATTAATAAATGTAACTAATGAATATAAAATTTACTAAGAATAAGATGTGAATGCAAACTAAAATTAAATGACTTAAAAAGGCACGTGGGCTGGAACTTAGGCCATGCGGCAATTGCAACCAAGGATATCGATGGAATTATATGAAAGGATGGCTTAGGGCAACCACGTGAAAGGGGGCTTGCGGCAAACAAAGGGAAAAGATCGGAAGAGGGGTGGAACCCAAAAGGGGTAGATATGGTTTGGACAGCAAAGGGATGGCTTCGGAAATTCAGGGAAGAAGAAGAGAAAAGAAGAGGAAGAGAGAGAGAAGATAAAGGAAGAGTGCCTGAAAAAGAAGGAAAGGTAGCCTCACGCCAAGCTTCACGCCAAAAGGGCCTCACGCTAAAGGAATCGCTGCACAATAGGTTTGGAAAACTCCAAAATTTTATTCATTTAATTCAATCCTCAATTTGCCTTATGGAGGCTACAACTTATATAAGCTTCTTCCTTACTAAAATAAATTCTTGCTAAAAAAACCCTTTTAAAAATAAAAATAAAAATAAAAACGAAAATAGCCAAAATATGAAAATGGAAGGTTCGGATCTAGAGGATGCACCGCATCAATCTCCCCATCTGAAAAGAACTCGACCTCGAGTTCAAACAGATGAAAAAACATTAATCTTCCCACGCATGCGTCTTCCTAGTGTGGGGTCTTCAATATGCATCACGCGCATGTGAGGTCTTCCAATGTCATCCAATGGAGTCATCATCAAGCCACAATGTTGTTGGAGTGATTTTCTTCCGTCGTCGCTGGGATGCTCGGATATCTGAACTGTCACTGTGGTCAACATACTTTAAGTGAGAAGAATACGCCTTTGGTGATACAAAGTTGTGATATCTCTCCAAAAGAGTCGGATTCTGTCGCTAAAGGTCATCTGCTGTCAACAATGTGAATTCTGTCTTCGGCTGGTGTGTGGGAACTACTTTCTCATTCAGTACAAACTCTACCTTCTCTCTTGGGTGACAGGGAAGGCTTTGTAGGTTCAGGCCATAGATTATGAAGTGGGTTAAGTAGGCCAGTATGTGGGTCAGGACAAGGTTCATATGAGGTAGGACTGAGTGGTAAGGCTGCTGGACTAGGGTCTATGAATGGAGATGATATGGGAACACACCTAACCAACCCAAGGGGATATTCATCAAAATCGTCAATGCCCTCATCACTTTCGGGATGTTCTCCTGCATATAACAATTCATTCTCAACGTCCTAGTCAGTCTTTTAATTGGATTGTTTTTCCATCATAAGTGTTCTTTTCTTATTCCGATTTTTGGTAGGACATTCGTGAGCGAAATGCCCATAACCATGACAGTTGTAGCATTTGATCCCTTGTTTGGAAGAACTCGCACCAGAAGCTCCTTTAACACTTACGTCCTTGTTTTGGAATGGAGCACTGGTGGCTGGCTTGGCTTGGCTTGACTCACTGTATCCCGTGGAGTAGACTCAAATTGTTTAATAGGGTTCGCTGTCAAGTAACGTTTCAACTCTTGAACTCTCTGATAAATCTCCTCCAAGGTGTTGACATTATGGGGAATCAACTCTTTTTGGAGATTTGGACGGAGACCCATTCGAAACTGATAAAGAGTCACAAGAATAATGTCCTTTATATCACATCTCATCATGTACTCATCAAACTTGTTGATGTAATCGCCGATTGACATATTTCCCTAACGAAGTGCTTGCCATTGATCCATTAATCTCTCTCTATAGGTCAAAGGGAGGTATTTTTCTTTCAGTTTTTTTTTTTCATTTCATCCCAATGAGAAATAGGCTCACCTTCGACTCTTTCAATTTGGTGCTCTACATTGGTCCAGAAAAGTTTAGCTTGACCCAACAATTTCATTTTTGCAAATCTCACACTATGCCCTTCTGACATGTTATGCCATTCAAAGTAGTGTTTCATGCCAGACAATTAGTCAATAAAAGCCTTTGGGTCATGTCGACCATCAAAACTCGGAGCCTCAGCTTTAACAGATCTCACTATTTCATTTTCAGGGTCGGGAAGGTCATGAAATGCATAATGGTTGTGGAGACCATTTATTCCTCTACCACGCCCTCGATCACCAACTCTACCTCGACCACTACCATGACCAACTTCCATGTCAATGTTTTGATTGAGGGAAAACTCTAGTTCATCGAAGCGGTTATTGGTTTTGGTCGCCTGTTCTACTATTCTGGTTTCCATGTTGGCTAAGCGGGCACTGATATCGTCTAAGATTTTGGTAAACGATGTGAGGTCCATATTGGGTTGTATTCTCGGCCACTACGTGTGCGCATGCACAGGAAAACACGCTAAATGATGTGATTTAACTCTAATGAATGCAGTGATGTAATGACCTAAGTCTATATGCCATGAATGGAAGAAATAACTAAATGAGGTGATGCAAAAATTTTCCCTTTTTTAAAATTAATTAATTAATTATTTTTTTAAATTAATTAATCAATTAATTAAGTAATTAATTAATTTTGTTAAATGTGACTTAAGATCTGGAAAGTTAAGAAACTCTCCTAACCTAGGCTACTGATACCAAATTTGATGCGGGACAACTAATAGGGTAACTCTAAATGCCTAAATTGATTCCCTAAAAGTTAAGAGGGATGAAAATAATGCACCTAAAACTAATATGGGCTGAAATTAAACTTCAATTAATAAATGTAACTAATGAATATAAGATTTACTAAGAATAAAATATGAATGCAAACTAAAATTAAATGACTTAAAAGGCACGTGGGCTGAAACTTAGGCCATGCGGCAATTGCAACCAAGGATATCGATGGAATTATATGAAAGGATGGCTTAGGGCAACCACGTGAAAGGGGGCTTGCACCAAACAGAGGGAAAAGATCGGAAGAGGGGCGGAAGCCAAAAGCGGTAGATATGGTTTGGGCAGCAAAGGGATGGCTTCGGAAATCCAGGGAAGAAGAAGAGGAAGGAAGAGGAAGAGAGATAGAAGATAAAGGAAGAGTACCTGAAGAAGAAGGAAATGTAGCCTTACGCCAAGCTTTACATCAAAAGGGCCTCATGCTAAAGGAATCGCTCCACAGTAGGTTTGGAAAACTCCAAAATTTTATTCATTCAATTCAATCATCAATTTGCCTTATGGAAGCTACAACTTATATAATAAGCTTATTCCTTACTAAAATAAATTCTTGTTAAAAAAAACCCTATCTAAAAATACAAATAAAAACGAAAATAGCCAAAATATGAAAATGGAAAATAAGGTAAATGGAAGATCCGGATCAGGAGGATGCACCGCATCATAAAGCCAAAAAAAAGGCCAATGGGGAGTGTAGGGGGTTGTTGAAAGAGGTGAGGACTGTAGAGGAGTCTTTAGTGAGAGAAGAAGGCTATGGAATGGATTTTGGTTAGGGACGAAACAGTAAAGGGATTTTAGGGGAGGACGAAGGTAAGGGGAAGGGGTTTGGACAAGGGGTGACACCTAGGGAGGGGATTAGTGGCACTGGCGAAAGCCATGGAGGGCTGGGATGACTGGCGAAAGTCAGGAATTGAGTTTAGGGTTGCAGGCGACAACAAAGAAGGGGTCTGTGAATCAGAGGAGGGGTTGTGGGGACAGAGGCGATGGCCAAGGAAGGGTTTCAGAGAAAGGGCGAAGGCTAAGGATGGGTTACAGAGGTAGGGGGAAGGCTTGGGACTCAGTTAGGAAGGGACGGAAGTAAGGATAGGGGACAAAAGTGGCAGCGACAACTAGAGGGAGGGATATTTGGAGGCGGCGACTGTCTAGAGTAGGGGTTTGGGTGGCAGTGACTACAGGGGATGGGTTTAGGTGTCTCGACAGTCGCAGTATGGGGGGATATGGGGTCACGACAACAAAGAGCAAAGGGTATGGGATTGGTAATGGCGGAAAAAGGCTTTGGGAGGAAGAAGAGAAAAAAAAAAGGAAAGAGTAAAGAAGAGAGAAAGAAAAGAGAAAAGAAGAAAAAGAAGTCGAATACCTGTAAGAGGAGGGCCTCTCACCCTTCTCCTTGTCTCTCACCGTGGCTTCTCATCGAATCGGCAGTGGCGGCTGCTTCCCTTCTTCTTTTGTTTTCTCTGTTCTCCCGTCTGTAATCTTCAAAGGCTTTTCTTTTGGGTTACAGTTTAAAACACTCAAGTTCGCTGGGCTGGGCTCGAAACAGGGTCTGACTCGAGATTGGGCCAAGGCCCAGCTGGGATGCTCTGCATCAATCCTCCCATCTAAGAAAAACTTAACATCGAGTTCTCAGATGAGAAGAAAGAAAACCAAATCACACGTGCGTCTTCTCAGTGTGGGGTCTTCAAAGTGTAACCACGCGTAGGTGAGACAGATCAAACCACACGTGGGCCTAGTGTGGGGTCTTCAAATGATATTTGGGCACACATGAGGCCGTCAGACGTCATCTAGTCGGGTTGTCATCGAGCTACAGTGGTGGTGCAGTAGTGGCTCTTCTCTGCCTAGCGATAATATATGCGGAAACCTGCTTTGTCGCCCACTATTCTCGGATAAGTAGAATGCAAATCTTGCGAGATAAAACTCCGATACCTCTCAAGAAGATCCGGGTCAAGTCCCTGAAGCTCGCTCTCGGTCAATCACGTAGCGTCTGTAATCGGTCTGTCTTTCTACTTCACAAGATACTTCAGGTAGCCTCCGTCACATGTTAAAACCACTTCTTCGTCCAGGATAAATTCTTTCTCATCTCTCTTGGGTGACAATGATGGTAAGGAAGGTAAAGGTTGAAAAGGACATGTAGGTGTATACCATGGGTTATGAAGTGGGACAGGTAGGCCAGTATGTGGGTCAAGGTGATGATTTAGATTGAAGAGAGTTCTAGACTGTGAGGGTGGGTAACTGGTGCGCTATTGGGCTTTGAAAATGAGCTATATCCCTCACATGGAAAGTAAGACTAGTATCTGATGGAAGGTCTAACATATATGCATGGGATTCAACTCACCTCAAAATTTTGAAAGGCCTCTCACTACGAGCATGCAACTCTTTAACAGCCCCTTGTGGGAATTATTCTGGCCTTGTATGGATCATCACATAATTACCCATATCAAACTCCTTGAACTTGCAATGAGAACCTGCAACAAACTTATATTTCTTGGGAGGAAGAAGAGGAAAGAAAAAGAAAAGGAAAGAGTAGAGAAGAGAGAGAAGAGGAAGAAGGAAGAGGAAGTCGAGTACCTGTAAAAGGAGGGCTTCTCACCCTTCTTTGTCTCTCACCGAATCGGCGGCGGCTGTTTCTTCCCTTCTTCCTTTGTTTTCTCTCTTTTCTCCCGTCTGTAATCTTCAAATGCTTTTCTTTAGGGTTACAGTCTAAAAAACTTAAGTTGGCTAGGCTAGGCTCGAAATTGGGCCTGGCTCGAGATGGGGCCAAGGCCCAGTTGGACTGCTCTGCATCAAAGTTTTGTGTGCTTATAGTCTTGAAGAGACCCATTCTGTTGGGATGGAAGTTCCTGAAGAATTTGGACATTAAGGGAAGGGTCAAATTGTAGGACCAACCTATTGTTGTATGATAACAGGCCATCTTGGATGATTAGCCCACTATAGGTATGAATCTCGTCATGGATTTGGCCCAATTTGCGTCTAGATTGGGCTTATGCACGAATATCATCCATGATGTAGAGACGGGGTAGATAACGGTCATTAGCTCATTGAGCCTGTGTCGTTTGGACAAAGCTTCTGCGACTGCATTTTGTTGGCTTGCAGACATTTTTGTAGTTGTGGCCCATTATCTTGGCAACTCACCTTTGCTGCTTTATTTTGGTGATACGCTGCTTAAGTAGATACTTGAGGCTACAATGGTCAGTCGATTAGATAAAGGTACCACTTGGTTGCGACATGGATTAGTGCCGTCAACTCTTTTGTAAATGGATCGAACTTGGCTCTAAGGGACAAGACCTTGCTAAATAATAATATTGGGTGGTTGTCTTACATTAATACGACTCCCAACCTATTGCTTGAGACATTGCACTCGACTACAAACATTTTAGTGAAATATAGTAAGCTCAGAACTGGTGTTTGGGTTATGACTCGCTTCAATCAAAGGAAAGTGTGATTTGCCTCATCTGTCCAACCAAAAGATCTGTTTTAGCTTTCATCCCTTAGTCACGGGCAAATCTCCTATAGTAGTCTATCAAACCCAGGAATTCGTCTAGGTCTTTGCTCGTCTTGTGAGGGTGCCAGTCGAGCATGATCCGATTCTTATTTGGATCTGCTGTCACCCCATCCTCGGATCTAACATGGCCTTAGTCAATTTGGACTTGGTTGAAGACACACTTGGACATGTTAACAAATAAATATGAGCTTGTAAATCTCAAGAACACTTTGTATGTCAAATGTTCAATCTAAGTTGGGACTTTTAAGTATGGGGATATTTTTAGTCCTAAGGAATCACGAAGAACTTATAATGGCCAAAAGGTGGTTTTCTGTACATAACTGGCTTTGACCCTAATTTGGCGATAACCGGACTTGAGGCCTAGCTTACAAAAATACTTAGCACCATGTGGTTCAGCTAGTAGCTCATTGATGACTGTAATCTACACAAAGTACTCCCATCCCTTTTTTACCAATAGAACTGGGGAGAATAGACGTTGGTGTTGGGTTTGATGTTCCCTCTACTTGTCATCTCCTTGACAATATACTCGATCTCTCTGTTCTTTTTTGGTAGTGAGGGTACCGATAGAACTGAACATTAGGTGGAGATGCACCATGCACTAATTCTATTTTGTGATATTGGGATCTAGGCTGGGGTAGCCCCTTGAGCTCTTCAAACCAGGGGTCGAAATATCGGCTGATACACATCGCGTCGGCCGATATGTATCGGTTTTTGAACACCGAACAATATCGGCTGATACGATATGTATTGAACTGTACACAAAGATTATCGGCTGATATTACCGATAAATGGTCGAAAATATGGGTTACCATATGTCACGCCCCAAACCCGGATGTGGGTTCGGAACGCGACTACAATTTTTTTTTTTTTTCAACAATAAACTCTAATCACTCAACGTCATAAGCTGGGCTGGATCTTTAAGTTTACCAAAAGCCGATTATAGAAAATGTCACACGTGCTCTTCACACATGGACTCAAACATATACCATATGTCCCTATATACAAACTCATATCACACAACGAATATTTCCATTTATCTCATTAGTGTTACGAACTGAAAACATAGCGGATATAATGTATACAACATTAAAACTTATAGACATAAGTTTCTTATGCCACATGAGGCATATTTATAATAAAAACACACAAAATAGCCAAAGGTACGCTTAGTTTCCACTTGTAGGAAACCACAGATAATTCTCAAGTTCCGACTCCTAACGAGGTACCATTGGTTCCTCCACTCCATCTTCCAGTTTATACTCTGGATTGTAAGGGACGTGAGCTACTAGCTCAGTGAGGAGAGCTCACCATAAAATCCTACATACAATATTCATGGAATAAATAACAAGGCATGTTCCATGAATGAAATGCAATTAATCCACTTAACTCATTTTCACCATAACATGCAACATAATATATGAAACAATAAATAATGCATGTTTCATGAATGCAATGCGGTTAATTCACTTAATCCATTTTCACCCTAGGATCACTTTCTAAGGTATTTTATCAATTTTTACCGGAAGTCAGTCCCCATTTAGCAACTTGTAAGTGTATAAGGTCTCCACGACCCGGTCTACTGGCCCATCCAACACCGACAATTGATGGCTGTCGACCACAGCCTACTAACACGTCCAATCCAACGGTTCGCAAACGGCGTTCAGGCTAATATCACAAGGTCTCCACGACCCGGTCTACTAGCTCATCCAACACCAACGGGTGATGGCGGTCGACCTCAGCCTACTAACACGTCCAACTTAACGGTTCGTACATGGTGTTCGGCTAATCTCAGCAATTATAGCCCAACGGCTATTATCAGATTTCCAAAGTTATTATCTTTCACAGATTTAACTTACAATTAAAATTTTCACATGCAAATGTCAAATGCATGATAATGCATGATTTCAAGTGTCCTCTTTATACAGGGACTTATTCTGAGAGAACCACCATATTCCAGCCTTGCCCTTCGGTGCATCCAACACCAATATACAATGATCAATAAATAATCAATATTCACACAAATATATAAAACTGGATTTAATAACACGAATGTCTCCATCCAGTTTTTACCCGACAATTCCCAGACACTCCATGGGTCCATACTGCGTTAGAGGCTACAAGTCCTCGGCTCCCCAATACCAATTTACGCATACGTTCTACACAGTTAGAACATTTACATCTCTTGCATGTAGGCGGTGTCAGGTCTCGCATTCTAGATTTATATAGCCTTTTCCATCTTTAAGTGACCATGGGTCCCATTTTAGTTTAGTGTCAGTGAGTTTAACAAATAGCACAATACAAGTGTTGGTTCGAGTCTCCTCACCTTCTTCGGTTGAGTTTTTCATAGAAAATCTGTAAGATAGAGTAAAACGTATAAATTTTCTATTTATCAATATATACACATAATAATTTCCCAAACCCCATGCTATTTTCTAAAAAAAATGATGTGTAATGAGTAACATATGTTCTTTTTACTCCTTTAAATTATGTCAGAAAGTTAGTTGTCAGCCATCCAAAACATTACAATAAAATAGAAAATGTAAAGTATTCAGTGCCTTCTCTCGTATTGTTTCTGGAGGAAGGACCATGAAGACGTATTGTGAGAGGCCCAGAGGGTACAGAGATAGTAAAGTAAATAAATGTACTCAGTGCCCTATCCTCGTATTGTCCTCTGGAAAAAGGACCATGAAGACGTATTGAGAATTTGGCTCAGAGGGTACAGTGCAAGAATTTAAACACACAAGACGGAAAAAAAAAACACACAATAGTCAGCTGAAGTTAATCTTTTCCCCGATTTTAATTAGGGTTGAAAACTATTTTTTGAACGTAAAATAATACAAATCTTGAGGGTGAAACTTAAATTTTAAGAGGAAATTTATTTTTCCCTTCATTTAAAAAAATCTCATTTTAAACTCTAATACTAACACATTCTACTCCTAATTTGTTCTGGAGTTAATAAAAATAAGAATAAAATCGTTTTGATATCGTAGGTGTAAAATTCTACTAAGAATTGACTTAGTTTGAAAATTTGAAGGGGTACGCGGAAAAATTCGATGGTTCGACTGCTGCTTGAAAGAAGAAGAAAGGAAGATAAAACGACTGAAGCAGAAATGGTTTTTTTTTTCTCTCTCCTCCTCCTCCTCCTCTTCCTTCTCCATTTATAACCGTGCGGGTGAAATTTCCACTGCACACGTCCCACAGCTATATGAAGCCTGCACGGTAGGTTTGATTGCTATTAACAAGATTTTTATAATATAATATTATTTTATTCTTTTTACTATTTACATTTATGTCCTTCCTCTCATCTGGGTATTTCAGGGTCTCACTAAATCATACAATGAGTTTACTAGGTCAGGTATTAAAAGCTAAGCATGATATTAAAATTTGGAAGTGAAATCTATCTAAAAAACTCAGTGTTTTTCTTAAAAATCACCGTTTTAACAAGATCTCCTAATTCTGAAGATTTTGTTTGAAAAGATCCAACCTTATAAGTTGATAGAGTAAATTTGTTCGATAAAAACATTCTAAAGTTTAAAAGTGTTTTGAAGTCAAAAACTACATTTTCCAAGTGAAAGAATATTCAACGGTCCATATTTCATGGCTTAAAGTAAATATAAAAAATTTACTATTTTAGAGTATAAAAAAATAAACAACTTAGTTATAATACAGATTGAGTACTGACTTTTCCGTATATATTTTAGGACTTTCTCTACCCTATCAAATTGGAGTTTTACCATTTTAAAACTTGGGGATAAAATAAAGTAGTGAAACTATAACGAGATTGATATGTCATTAGGTCCGGAATTTAAAAATAATGCATAATCTAAAATTTAAAGTTCAAACTAAGTCAAATGACTGAATTTTTATAGCAGCCAATGTTTAAGTCTAAAATAATAATATTATTATATTCATAATGAAACTTAATTAAAAGAGTTATCGGATTTGGATCGAATCAAACTTAAATCCGTTGAAAAACTTATTTGATAATCTTCACGATTAGAGAAAAATAATTCATAATTAACGGATAAGAATTATTTAATTAATCATAATTAACCTCTAAATTAGGCTGGAGTATTACACCATATCGGTCGATATGTATAAAATTTGGTTTTTTAAATTTATTTCCTTTTTTTAAAAAAGAAAAACAAAAACCAATATCGCCCGATGCGGCCGATATATCGGACCGTTTATTAGTTCACATATCGGCCGATGTTGTATTTATCGGTCTGGAAAGAGTGCTTTTTTTTTTTAAAAAAAAATCGATATCGGTTGTGAGCCTCATACGATATCGGCGATATTATGTCCGAATAACAGCCGATATATCTACCGTTTATCGGTAAACAATATCGGCCGATATGTCTATATTATTGGGTTTTAAGAGGTTTTTTAGCGGTTTTAAGCGGCTTTTAAAGGTTTTTCACGATTTTTATAGATTTTTAACGATTTTCACGGTTTTCACGATTTTCACAGTTTTAACGGTATTTGGTGAAACTCAAGTGATTTCAAGTTTTCAACTTTGAAGTATTAGCACCAACCATTATTATTAGATTTAATATATTATCTTTAAATCCATTAAATTTTTTGCCTCTAAGATTAAGAATTTTAAAAATTAGATAGATTAAAATACAACAAACATTTTAAAAAATCATAATACTAAGCACTAAATTTATCATTTCTTACATACTTTTTTCATAATTTTAATAGAATTTTATTAAAATTGGGATCTTACTTTCTAGAATTTTGTATTTTGATTTTTATTTTGTACTTTTATTTCTTAAGAGACTTATGTTATTGATGGTAAAATATTTCTTTAATTAGATGTCGATCATGAATGTGAGTGTCAAATTAAATTTAAGAAGTACAATTTAAGATGAATTTGTCAATGAGCCCTAGTCGGCTCAAGGGAAAGTTTCTCGTTGTAGTTGTAACAGTCTCTTTTTGTGGCGAGCCTGCATCTCTACCCACTAAATGTGTCAAAGGTGAGGTCAATGTCCAAATTGGGTTCGAGCTTGTCCAATTGGTTTATCGGAGCAGTTGCTACTTTTTGTCTTATAGGTGAGCCAGGTCCATTAAGTTTTAACCTAAGCTCAGATCTCATCCTTTAGTCCTCCAACAAAGTAGCCCATTAATGCCTTTTTGAGCCATCCTTGGACCTTGATAGGTAGGGTTTCGAACTCAGTCTGATACTCTCGAACCAGTCTAGTTCTTCATAGTTTGGATAGTGTCTCACCAAAATGCTCGTACTTTGAAGGCCCAAAATAGACACACCACGCCTTGTAGAATTCCTCCCTGCCTTTTAGGCACTAATCACTCTCAATTAGCAAGAATGGAGCCATTAACTCTCCTACCTTGTAGGCACTAATCACTCCTTATTAATAACTAGGATAACACCCTCTCCTCTACCTTCTATGCATAAATCACTATCAATCAAATGCTAATTAAGTATTAAGATAACCATTCCCATTTTGAGATTACACATAGCTAACAACATCCTAATCATTTATTAAATTGATAAATGCCCCATATAGGGCCCATTTGGATATGGCGTTGAGATTGTTCTCATGGTCTACTATTAGAAATTTTGAAATATTTAGTTGGCCATAATCATTCCCCCAAAGAAAGGGCCATGCTAGAAATTTATGATTGGGCCTAAAATAAAATTTTGGGAAGGGAAAATAGAAGGTTCACCTAGTAGTAAACTCTAAACTGTAGGACATTGTGATAGGTATAAGAAATATCTATACATAAACATGAAATTTGAAAAAAAATAATAACAATCTCGTTTGGACCAATGAAGTTTTCTTTTGTTTTCAAAATTTTGATGATTTTAAATTATTTAATTTTATTTCGGAACTTTTCATTTCTAAGTGGACCTGCTTTAGCTTCATTTGATAGATCCTCACTCATCAAGCCAATGAACTCATATTTTAAAGCTTTTTAAGTTTTGATCACTTTGAATTATTATTTTATTTCTCAAACATTTGTGGCATTAAAAAAACATCTAATATGTATAGTCAAAAGTACACTTTAATTGCATGTAGACTCTGGCTTAAACTTTAGACCTATTTTGCGTCTCGCTTAGCGCCTTTTGGACTTAGGCCTTCAATTAGTTCTTTTAGGACATTTCTTTTCTATAGTAAGTATTTTTTAGTTGCTAACAAATATTATGGTTAAGATGAAATAATTGTTAGAAATACTTAATAAAGAATTCTAATTTTTCTAAAATATACCCTTATATAATGTGCTTTAGAGTTTAGTTGTCATTCTACTTTATTTTGGGGAATGATTACCGTTGTATTTTGTTAATATTGATTCAATAAATCTACATTACTTTAAAGTATCTAAGTGTGCTTAGTATAATTAATCTAGTACTATGCGCTTTAACCTCCATGACCCCCTGGCCCTTTGATTGCACCTCGCACCTTGCACTTATGTACAATGCCTAGGTGACCTGACCGGATCCACATGGGTGGGTGTAAGAGGATGAGGTGGCATTTGATTGAAATGTATTTTCTAAATGATGCTCCTTATAAAAAAAAAAAAAAATAGATCTAATGGATTTCAAAAGCCATTATATTTAAAGACCCAAAGATCAACAGTAAAAATGGAACTAGTTTTGAATGGATTTCAATCCAATAATGAAATTAACTCAGAGTAGATTCAAATTAAGAGTTATCGAAAGTGTGTGGGGCAAAATTGCCCATAGAAACAATTTATATTTATAAAATGAAATCTAAAAAAATCACTTAAATTAGATTGATCAAGGTTAACCCCTTTAAATTATTATTTTTATATGTATACTTTGTTGCATATTGGAACTCTCCCCCTTCCCTTAAAAAAAAGATTGAAAAGATCTATAGTTACATATGAAATACATAAAGATCACTTTGATTAGACCAATCAATCCATGTTTTAAAACACTTAATTTTAATCACTTTAAATTATTCTTTTAATCTCTATAATTTTGTAGCCTATAAAAATCTTCTTGAATTTGAGGCCCACAAAAAATCATTAGTTTGATCTATCAGACAATATATTTTGAACTCCAAAATAGTGATTTCTATAGTTAGTATTTTTCCAAATTTCTCCACGGATAATTGGCTAACGTAACAACGTACCACACAATGACTTGAAGGAAAATCACAACTTTTAGATGAACAAAAAGTTAGCTTTAATTTTTAATTCATCTACAGGTGAATCTTGAGTGGGGTTTTAATTCAACCTGCATGACTTGATCCAAGAAATCAATGGGGTTTGGATTATATTTTTGTATACCTTGAGTCAGGTTGGATTGAAAATTTTAAAAGCAATCCGACCCAATCTGAGTATACCAAGTTATAAAATAGCAAAAATTTTGATCGGGTTGGATTGAGTAACTCGGGTCAACAATTCAGATGGAGTCAGGTTGTTGAATTGAGTTTATTGAAACCCGACTTGACCCGAGTTTCAGCCGTAAATTCATCTAAAAGTTCATACTAGTTTTTATAAATCGACACAAAAATGCCATACATTCGATGATACAAACCACTACTTTCGATTGCAATAATGGTACTAACCAACTGTAATACAAATACATATTAGGTTAAGATTACTGATTTCTTAATTCAGATGTGCAGCTACAAGCGATTCTACAATGGAGACCACATTCTCAAAATTTTCAAGTCTAATATATGGGGAAGGGTACCAAATAAACGCCAGTCGTCAGTTTTGTTTTGTATCATAAGCAAAGATTCTCTGCTCCAGCTGCACCAAATGCGATGATACAAACAAGAATTCAGTGACTGATAACCGATCAAGAAATAACAACATGCATTGCAACAGGATCGTTAACGAAAACAAGACAAAAAGTGAATTGGATCGCTATGATGCAACTAGTTTTGAATAAAAAGATAATTCAAGCAAAATCTAAATAATCTACTTCTTTTTCTGAAAATTAATATCTAGATAATACACTCAGCCTAAACAAGCAATTCGATGTCATTGTGCAAAACAAACACTGAACAAACTCTTGCATAGTAATACGACAACTATCAACACAAAAAGAACCACTCTCCGTTACTCTGTATCTAGTGTATGTAGATTGGGAGGTTTAGACATGCCTCAAGGATTAGTCCGATCAGACACCTGGATACCTTGGTTTCAAAAAAATAAAAAATAAAAACAATACGAAGGACACACTATGATTGACCAAGAAAATTGAAATTTTCGGAAAATACCAACTGGAATACCTGTGTTTCAAATGGAGAGCTCTTGCAACATGAAAGAATTGGAAATTAAGGCATTACCAGTGTTTGTGTTATCCGTAAGAATGCCATACAAACATGGAAATAGAATGTGGTGAGTCTCGATGGTCAATGCCATTGATCAATGGCCTTATCTGTAATAATTGTGAGCCATTTCATAAATTTAAATATGGCCTTCTATTTAGCTCCTTAGGTTGGAGAGCTAGAATTGACCAATGAGGGGAGCTTTTGAGTCTTGGAACGTTGGAACGTTGACTATTCCTTTTATGATAAGGACCATACAAGATTTTGACCAGCCTCTTGTCATGGTTGTAATATAGCCTTTAACGACCTTGACCCGCACAATATTGTCCTCTATGGGCCCACACTGGCCCACACAACTTTGCATTGGGCCTGATCCAACTCACAGACCCAAAACACGTTGTGCTGGATTAGGGGTGAGCTGCCTCTTATATACACCCCTCAAATTTTGCTCCTTGGAGATGTGGTACTTTTTCTTGCAACCTCACACCCATTCAGCTGTTGGCCGTCAGTTAGATCGACTGCACCCATCGGTCGGACCGACACTGGCCCAACTCACTGATTTTTCAGCCCTAGGGCCATCACATGGTCAGTCATTTCTAACATCTTATATGTTTCTAGACCAATGAGGTCAAATATTTGGATTGAGATGCTATAATTAGAGGCCCAGAAGTTTGAACCTGTCTAGTGCACCTTTTATGTTATGTAACAGAAGGTCCAATCTAGGTGCAAAACAGTTAGACAACCAAAACATATTGAAAACTCTAAAGTTCAACCATTTTGCCATTAAATAAGGATGAAGTAGCTTAAAGATTGGTCAAATTTGTAGCTTTTAAAAGTATACAGAAACTTTTAGTAGTCAATTTTCACGAAATTACAAATAAAAAACCTTTCAGGTTCCAAAAAGTACAACTCGTGCAATCCAAACAGTTTTTCAATATTTTCAAGTAGATTGTAGCATTGTTTCCAAGATAACCCATTTCAAGAAAAAGGAAAAAAGAAACAGACACCAAGATAACTATTATCACACCTTTTCTTCGTTTGAAATCTATTTTAAACTAATTAAATAATTATGTTTACCTTCTTTCTTAAAAATGTATCGTGAACTGTTTACTACATTTCGTTTCAAGAAAATTTGTAGATTACTTGATATTGGAGTTTTCTATGCATAACAGTTATATTCAAATAGTCCTCGTGTAAGTTTATTCAGATGTTGTGCTAAATCAATGAATGCTCTGTTTTCAGACTTGTCAAATCATAATGCAACACCATGTCAAATTTCAACATATGTACCTACACCAACGCAAGGTAGATCAGGAAGTGATGTGTGCCTAGTATAATTCTTCTATACTTCGTTCTCTCTCATGTACTTAATTCTTGTTCTTTTTTAATGAATGGAGTCGTTAATGTTTCAAAAAAAAAAGAAGTGATATGTGTCACAAAGTTTATCAACACATAATTCCTCTCGGTATGACAATCCAAAAGTTGACGACAAGACACTTATATACAGGGGGATAGGATGTGTAAAGAAGTTATATCAACTACAAAAAGGCAAGATGAGATTTTGATTTTCAACCTGAGAGTAGGATGTTTAGTGAGGGGATCCAATTTGTGAGAGAGGAGGATGTTTCCTGAAGGGTTTGGATTCACAAAAAGTAGGGCCTACATAACTTCATATCATCAACACAGGGTCATTACCTCACCTGTGCTAGCATATGATAGGTTGTGGGGCCCACCTAGAACCAGTACAACACCCCACTCCCCCATGCATGTGGACAAAGAAAAACCTCTTCGAACAGTGAAAACAAGAGACGCTCACACCCACACGAGAAGAAAAAATAAATTGGTGTGCATCTCTCCTGGGTAAGAAATTGGTGAGCCACAGGTATCCAATATGACACATTTCTGAGAAGGATATAATGTCAATCAGAACATTTGCATCATCAAGCAGATATTTTTTAGTAGACAAAAACTACATGTTGCACTTGCGAACATTATGGAAGTGAAAATGGGCATAATCTGATCAACAGAATGCTATTTGAAAGGCAATGAAGTCGAGATGCACATTGTAAATTACCTGAACCATGGTCTCAAATTTAGCTCGCAGATTATAATACTCATGCTTCACCACATTCAATGCCCGTAGACACCTAAAAGGAGAAGACATCTCTATCAGAAAATTAGAAAAAAAATCACATATGCAAAAGATCACCTAGGAGAGAAATTATAATTAATCAAAACTGTAATGAGTATGGAAAATAAGCATGGTGAAAAAGTGGAATAGTCACGAGATGCATCATGCAATAATGGATAACTTGTTCATTTCAAAGCTCCCTTG
Source organism: Chimonanthus salicifolius (assembly GCA_013350335.1). Lineage (NCBI taxonomy): Eukaryota > Viridiplantae > Streptophyta > Magnoliopsida > Laurales > Calycanthaceae > Chimonanthus > Chimonanthus salicifolius. Next base: position 54,026,208 of record CM023532.1, read on the forward strand.
TTGTACCATATAATATACTTAACCAAGCATATCTTTGTAGCACCACTATCACCTACATATATAAAACAATGTTTATACAAACATGAAAATTGGTGCAAACTTTAGATTGTGGAGCTCATAATGAATCAAATGGATCTATTCGCCCCTTCACACTTAGCTACCTCTCGTGAATTGTACCCACTCCCAATTTAACTTTTAAAACCCATTGATCCAACCCAAATAAATTTTCATCGTTAGATGAATGTTAAAAACCATGTGATGCGGTGCATCCCTGCTTTTTTCTTTACTTACTAATTTTTGTTTTAGTTAGTTTTATTTTCAGCAAGGGTAGTGTTGTAATTTTGCTTTATGTTATTTTAAGTAAGTGATTCTTTATATAAGGCTTTGTAGCCCTTTGGGCAAAGACAGTTTTTACGATGAAATACACAAGATTGAGAATTCTCTGCAAATCCTCTGCCGTGGTTACCTTGGAGCGAATCCGAGAGTTTGGCGTGAAGCTGTCTCCCTTCCAGGTACTTGATCCTCTTCCTCTTCTCTTCTCTTTTCCTTTTATTCTTCCCTTACCTACAGTGATTCCCAAATCCCAAACCCCTTGTCGCTGTCCCAAATCCTTTCTTTTACTTTCATCCAGCCTTTACATCTTCATACTGCTTCCGTACCTTTCCAGAAACTTTTCCTACTGCTGCTACAGTTCCCAAACAGTCCCAAACAGCAACCATAACCCCTGCTGACCATTTTCACACCTTCTGAACCCCTGATCTTAGCCTCCTTTAACCCTTTCACTGTTTTAAGCCTCTTCATCCAGCCCTAACAGTCCACTATGCAGCTGCCCTCAAACCTTTGGACCCTTCTCAAGCCTCATACAGTCTTTACCACCTGTCCCAAACATTCATACAGCCCTAAACTACAGCTGTCATGTTTTCTCATAGCCTTTCTTAACCTTCTTTACACCTGTCCTGTTCTTCCAGTCCCTATCTTATTCTTTTCAACCTGTTTTCCCCTCTCTCTTACTGCTGTCCCACAAAACTGGGCCTTTTCTTAACCTCATTAACCTCTCACACTGCTATTAAAATCAGATTTAATCTTTATTTGATGTTGGTTTTATGTGTTTGTGTGATTTCATAATCCTTTTGGTTTTGAGAGCCTTCTACTTTGAGCTATGACATGGTTTGGATTGCACGCACGCACGCGCACACGCATATACATATATATATATATATATATATAGTTCTTATGGGTGAGTCAGCTCATGGGAGACAAAACTCCAATGGGGCCCACATTGGCCCCACTTAGACCCCATACTCTCCTCACACCCTGCCCTACCTTATGAATTAGATCCTTACCCAATTTAAACCCATTTTGATTTAATCTCACCATAGGACTAAAATCCATTCAAAATTGTCCCATTTTTACCGTTGATTTTGAGACCTTTAAAATACCTTTAAAATGGACTGCACCCCACCCATTGGACCCAACCCATGTGGTCCACACGAAGCCACCTGGGCACAACACTATCGTGCATGTGCAATGCACCTATTACCACTCTATTTAGTGGGCCCTATACCTAGGTGCTTGGTGTAATACACCACATACCAATGTGCAGGTGATCATTACTTTGAGAAGACAGATCCAAAGATAGTGAAAATATACTATCCGTACTCAAGTGAGATTAAAGTATCTGTATTCAAGTGAGATCAATGAAACCTTTGCTGGGCTATGACAAGACAATTTCTTGAACTGATATTTAAAATGAACCAACAAGCTTAAATACAAACTACCACTTAAAGATCTTTCCCACCTCATACTTTATCTTTCCCAAGGTGATGTAGGCTAGGTAGGAATATACCAAAAACCAAACCTCGAACTATAGCGGAAGCTTAGATAATTAACGGGTCTGTGATGAACTCGGAGAATAAGCAAGAACCCGACGATATCGGGCTCGAATCAAATGGCCTGAATAGCACAACACTAAAATTCACCACTATGCTTAAGTAATTGTATCAGATACTTATAGCCCTCCAATAAGGATCCCACGAATCTGCTAGGGATCAGATTGAGATTTAAGGGTGAATAGTCCCACCGTCCTGACTGATGTATGGGGCTTGGTTTCATCAATGAAACTGCTAGCTTTGGCACTACTTTGCTGTAATAATCTAACCCACAGATCTGTCCTTTGTTTGCAATGGGTTTGCCTCTCAACTGTGTACAGCAACCCAAACAATTCCTCACAATTGTCTGCAAATCAGCGACCAATAATGGTTGCTGGGCTAGGAAGCACGGATACTTCAAAATGCTTGAAGTACCCGTATCCGGTATGTATCTGACACGGATACGGCTGGATACGGCACGGATACGTACTGGGTACGTATCCAATTAATTAAAAAATGTTTTAATTATGGATACTCCTCGGATACGTGTATCCGGATTAGGATACGGCAACTAATACAACGAGATACGGCGGGGACGTTCGCAACACGGGCGAGAAAAAATTACGGGATGCTAGAAGTGCGAAAGAGAAAAAGGGGAAAAAGAAAAAAAAAACATCAAACCCTATCTACCGTCTCCAGCGCTTTCCATTTCCACTTCGTGCGAAAGAAAAAGGAGAAAAACGAAAAAGGGTATTCTCTTCTGCTGCGGCTGCTTTTCGTCTGTTTTCACTTTTCAGGTATGCTCTTCTTCCTCTTCTTCTTCTTCTCTTCTTCTTCTTCTATTCTCTGTCTTCTTCTTCTTCTTCCTCTTCCTCTTCCTCTGTTCTTCGTCTTCGTGTTCTCTTCTTCTCTCCTTCGTCTTCTTCTTATTCTTGTAAACTGGGTTTGATTTCAACAGAAGGTGCTCTTCTCGTGCAAATTTTCATCCTCGTTCGAGACCTTTCTCAGCCAAGGCCATTCTCATCCCAAAAGGGTTGAACCCACAATCGAGTTTTCTTCTACAGAAAAGGAACAAGTGAAGGAAAGGGGGACTGTTAGCAGAAAAGGGGTTTCTTTAGTCTTTACAGTGTGTTTGACGTGTATTCAGGTAAAAATTCCTAACCATTTAAAAAGGTCTTTTTTTTTTAAAATACATGGTCCATAAAAAAATATTCTAATTAAACTAATCAAATTATTTTTTTAAGGTCATGAAGTTTAAAAATAAAAAATAATGTAACATGATCAAATTTTGTGTGGGTGATTTTTTTTTCTACAATGGGGTTCTTCCTCGAAATTTCATTAACCTCATAATTTAATTTTTTAAAAGCATTCATTATCATTAGTGTCGAAAACTTTAATAAGCATTTCTCATGAATAAAAACATGCAAAAGTCTCAATTTATTCCAATTTTTCAAAGAAATTTGATTAATGCACTGGTACTTTTTCCTCCACGAGAATCTAAAATAGTAGTTTTTTTTATTTTATTCTTCATTTTATCTTTAAAATAAAGAAAAATATAAGAAATACACCACTCGGTCTCTATCCAAGAAGAAGCATTGTTCCTCGAATCAATTTCCTTTCTCAAATGGCATGACCTACCTAAGGGCGTACAAGTTTTGGAGTGAGCACTTTGGACCACAGAATGGATTCTATTCATTAGAAATTTCAATTGTTTAGGTAAATAGAAGGAACCGCCTTTTGAGTTTTGAATTATTTTATATATTTGGGTCTACGTTTTACCAAAAGAACATAGCAAATGCAGTATTTCCAAGGCTTGACATCCAAGTTTTAGTGGATAATGGCACCCAATAATTAGAGGACAATCTGAGAAGTTTAGGGGTGTTCATTTGTCCGAATGAGCTTAAGTTCAGTCTGAATCTAACTTAAATAAATGAGTTTAATGAGATTTTTGTTCGACAAATTGAGTTCAGACTTTTAGGCTTGACTAATTTTAATATAATTTTATTTTTTATTTTAAAAAATTAAAATATAATTATACTGATTGAAAAAAGACTTAAAGACCAAACTCCTAAAAAAAAAAAATCATCTCAAAAATTAATTTTTAGTCACTCTATTTTAACAGTCAAAATCACATAACATAATCTTTTCAAAGATGCACGTAAAGATTTTTCAAAATCAAATTTAAACTTTTATATGGAAATGAACAAATTTATCATGGACTCTTGTTTGGATGGATCTACAACAACTCGACTCTTTATGTAATTCTAGTGATAGTGCTGCATATAAAACTAGCACTACTGCTGGTAAATCTAGTGCTCAACGTGGCTGTACTTTTGAAAAAACAGTCAAAACGGTCATCTCTACAATCTTACGTTAAATGGTGGCAATTTGATAAACTTAATCTAATTGTTTTTTTTTCTTATCTATGTTTGAACCAATGATAAAATTTAAAATTTAAAATTCTGACATTTTGTTTTTGTTTTTTTTCTTATCTATGTTTGTCGTTCAGCCTGTTTGTGAATTGAAATGGCTACTGGTGTTGAGGGCAGTGGTAGTAGTAGGTGTGGTTCATCTAGTAGTACAGCTACAAGTAGATTTTGTTCTTCACTAGCTATGGATGACCATTGTCCTCTTTGGTCCTATGTTACAATATTGCAAAGTAGAGATTCGACTCTTGGAGGTGGAAATAGGAAGTGGAAGTGTAATTTCTGTAATAAGGATTTCAACGGTTCATACTCTAGGGTTAAGGCTCATCTATTGAGGCAAATTGGTAAAGGGATTCAAATGTGTTCTTCTGTGACTGAAGAATATTTAAGGGAACTCTTCAAAGTTGTTTCTGAAGCTGAAGAGAGGTCTAGACCAAGAAATGTTCCCTTACCGAATCGTTCCATTGCAACTCATATGGCCTCAGCATCAACTAGTGAGGGGAAAAAAAGACGAGTTGGAGGTACAAGTGCTTTGGAACAAGCATTTAAAAATGATGCTAAAGATCGGCTTACTAGTGAAATTGCTAGAATGTTTTATTCAGGTGGTTTGCCATTTCACTTTGCTAGAAATCCATATTATCTTAGTTCATATACTTTTTCTGCCAACAATCAGATCGCTGGGTATGTTCCTCCAGGTTATAATGCTTTAAGAACCACACTTTTACAAAAGGAGAGAGCAAACATTGAAAGGTTGCTCCAACCAATCAAAAATACTTGGCATGAGAAGGGGATGAGCCTAGTTAGTGATGGGTGGAGTGATGCACAAAGGAGGCCGTTAATCAATTTCATGGCTGCATCTGAGGGAGGCCCCATTTTCTTGAAAGCTGTTGATGGGTCAAAAGAATATAAAGATAAGCACTACATTGCCAAATTGATGATAGACACAATTCGTGAAGTTGGGTCAGAGAATGTGGTGCAAATTGTGACCGATAATGCTCCTGTATGTAAGGCAACGGGGTTACTTGTTGAAGGTCATTACCCTCACATATTTTGGACTCCTTGCGTGGTGCACACATTAAATCTTGCACTAAAAAATATATGTGCAGCAAAAAATACAGAGAGGAATGAGAATGTTTTTGCTGAATGCCATTGGATTACTGAAGTTTCAGATGATGCATGTTTTATTCGCAACTTCATCATGAATCATTCTATGAGATTGGCTATTTTTAGTTCTATTGTACCATTGAAATTGCTTGCTGTGGCCGAGACACGATTTGCTTCCACCATTGTGATGTTGAAGAGATTGAAGCTTATCAAGCGTGGCCTTCAGGAGATAGTTATTTGTGAGGAATGGAGTGCCTACCGGGAGGATGATGTTGGAAAGGCTCAAGCTGTGAAAGAGATGATTTTAAATGATATATGGTGGGGCAAGGTTGATTATATTCTTTCTTTTACACGCCCAATCTATGAGATGCTCCGGTTGTGCGACACGGATAAGCCGACCCTTCATTTGGTTTATGATATGTGGGATTCAATGATAGAGCAAGTGAAGGCGGCGATATATGGCCATGAGTTGAAGGAGCTAGATGAGCAATCTACTTTTTATGGTGTGGTGTATGATGTACTCATTAATCGATGGACTAAAAGTTGCACACCACTACATTGCATGGCTCATTCTTTGAATCCAAGGTAATTTATCTATGTCGATTATTTTTTTAGATTTTGAACTTCATGTTTTACAAACTAATGTTATGCTTTTCTAACCTATAGGTATTATAGTAGTGAATGGCTTGCTCAAGCTCCAAATAGGGTTGTACCACATAAGGATCCAGAGATATCTGATGAGAGAAACAAATGTTTGAGGAGGTATTTCCCTGATGTGAATGAGAGGAAAGCTGTTCTGATAGAATATGCAAGGTTTTCAGGAGCTACTGATGTATTTGGATCCTTTGATTGTTTACAAGACAGATGGGACTTAGATCCAAAAACATGGTGGGTGACCTATGGATCTTCTATACCAAAACTGCAAACGATGGCTCTTAAGCTTCTTGTACAACCATGTTCATCATCGTGTTGTGAGAGGAATTGGAGCACCTACTCATTCATCCACTCCATGAAAAGAAACAAGATACATCCTAAGAGAGCTGAAGATTTGGTGTTCATACATACAAATCTTCGTCTTTTGTCAAGGAAGAATGAAGGCTATGTCAAAGGACCAACTAGGATGTGGGACATTGGAGGAGATCAGTGGGATCCATTTGACGGAGCTGGAATTCTAGAGGTTGCAAGTTTGTCTCTTAATGAACCAGATATGGAGACAGTTGTTTTTACTGATGCCGGTGAAGGAAATGAAAAGATTGAAACTTTCCATCAGATTTTGTAATAAGTTTAAACATGTATTTTGTGAGTGACTTATATTTTGTTGAAATGTTGACTCTTTTTATCTAAAAGTAGAATTTATGATGTTTTTTTGTAAATGCTTGAATTTATTATTATTATATATATATTATATAATTTTTTAATTCGGCGTATCCTGCCGTACCCGTATCCTAGTTTTTAAAAATTTGTCGTGTCCCCGTATTGGATACGTGTCGTATCCGATACGCGTACCCGTATCGGTGCTTCATTGTTGCTGGGCTATGCTCGTTTGAATCCAAGTACAGCCAGCAACGCTGTTGGCTCTCCAAACAGGTGTGCAAGCCTCTTGTAACCTGTCACAAGGTGCTGCTGATGCTGTCAAAACGTGACAGATTCAATCATCCCAAGCCATGTTTCTAGGTTAGGCGAGTGGGAATAGGAAGATTTGGAAGTCTCTCAACCTTCCAACTGAACTGAAATCCAGCGATGATTGCTGGATGATTTCCGTCTACGAGGGAAACTGTTCCTCTTCAGCGAGAGGAGAAATCTGCAACTTATTGCAGTGCTCAACTGCCACAAACTGGCTATCTACAGCCAAGAACTCGAAAACACACAAACCCCACAGGGTTTAAGCCTGAGAATAGAAGAAGCTCTGCAACGTGTAGTGCTTCTCAATGGTACGCAATCTTCAATCCACAACAAACACACCAAGGTTTGCTTAAAAAAATAAACTTTTTATTCATCATCAACTCTAAATCCCCCTAAATTTGGCTGAGATACAAGCTTTAAATAAAAAATACAAACAGAATCTACCCTTGAAAATAGGAGCCGACCCTCCATAGTTTTGAATCCTACTAAAACTAAAATTCCAATAATAGCAATCCTAATCTAAAAATATATAGATTCTAATAAAATAAAAATAAATAAAGCAACTACTATCCAAACTCCCCACCGTTTAAAATACCTAATCCTAACTTGCTTAGAATTATGGAATTTGTTGGGACGTTTGACTCAGGATGAGTCAGCTGCGACGTGCACACCTCCTTGGGCCTGCTTTGCTGGGCCTGGCCTGTGTAGGTCCACAAAGCTGGATTGCATAGATCTTGGCAGCTTGTTGGGCCAAGGCTTGGACAAGATCTTGGGCTTGACTTTATATGTATTGGGCTTGGACCCACCTTCACTGATGCACACATCACAAGGGCATCACAAGTGCAAAGAATTGTGAAATTTGGCCATTGTATTGCACTATGAAGACTTCTTATAAGGAAAAGTGAGGCTCATAATGTGCCATATCATGGGTATAGAGGAGCAAGGTTGTCAAAAACGTATTGTATCGTGAATCGGTCTAGAGGTGTGAACCGTGAATCGAGAATCGTAAGATTCATAGCATTTTGTTCAATTCCTCATAATATATGTAAATATGTAAACAATCATCCAAAAAAAGAATAAAAATATATTAATATGATATTTAAATATAAATACACAATAATACAATATTATGTAAATATTGTATAACAGTATAACAATATATTGTATATTATAATACTGTATAACAATATACAATATAGTTACACTGTATGGTGTCCAATAATAGTATGTTGTACAATAATGTTGGGTACTTGTGTTAGGTTTGTGCAGCCTGATTGTCAGATATTTACAAGTGATTCCATTCCCACTTGCCGAGTTTGGGGGTCGAGCTCCCCGCTGAGCTCTCGAGGGGTCAAAGTGGGGCTAGAGGGCGGAGTTCCCGAGCAAAATTTTTTATTGGAGGGAACCACGTAAAATCCTTGTGTCTTGTATGTGATTGATATGTGGTTTTGTTTTTCCATTCATTTTTTTTTTGCATTCTCAACAAAAATAGGACAGTGGTAGAATAAGAAATTAAAAAAAAAAAGAAGAAAAAGAATAGAAAAAACGAAAACAAAACAGTGGAATAAGAAAAAGAATAGAAAAAACGAAATAGAAAGGGATTAGAGACGAAGAGAAGAATAAAAAGAGAAGATTTTCAAAACAATAGATTAAGAAATAAGAAAAAGAACAAAAAAGAAAAAATTGAAAAAACAAAGGTTAATGTGAATCGTCCGAGACTGCGATTCGCACAATTCGAATCGTGCGATTCCGAGTCAACGGAGAATCATGCGATTCCCAGCAGGTTTTTTAAGGCATTTCGATACATGATGCAACTCGAGCCCAATCACCTATCGATTCGATACGAATCGCACGATTCGATACAAATCGCACGATTCGTGACAACCTTTAAGAGGAGCTTCCTGCCAGGCTCATCTATCACCAATTAGATTCCTTATTTAGGCATCTGTTGAAGCAACATTTATCAAAATTCCAACAAATTAATGCTTGTTCCAATAATCTAGTAAGGAAGGATTCAATTGTCAATATTCAGAAAAAGGGCTTCTCGATAATCTTCCATCACCTTGATAGAGAGATCTTCAGCATCCCATGTGTAGGTTAACATTTCGCTCTGTATTAATAAAGATATAACTTGATAAAATTTAAAAGAAGGGATAAAAGCCAAAAGTTGGACATATTGAAAGATGCAAAGAACAAAAATACACACACAAGAGAGAGAGAGAGCTACAGAGAAGCATCCATGAGATCTCCCCTTTTAAGAGGTGAGCATTACAAGATCTCAAAATGAACCTCTGGATGAATGACAACAAATGAAAAGAAATTACAAAATCATAAAGATGCACAATACTACGGGTACAGATATCAAGTACAGTTGACTCATTGCTCCCAAAATCTTAGTATACAAATACAACTGGGAAGGTAGGATTTGTTTCAACCTATTGAGCATTATCCTGAGCATCGTCAAAGCCCAATTCCATTTATCTTGGATCTGAGTTCTACTCCACTCTATTCTATCTATGAAAAAAAATGTTCGGTGTCTCTCTCCAAAGGAGAGACCATTTATTTATAAAAGAAATCAATTACAAAGATAATGTGATAAAATCAAATTCAAATATAACAAGATAATGTAGATAAAGCGGAAATCAAATCAAAATAAATCTAAATTCTATCTTAGCACACCCCCACAAGCTGAAGTGTGTATGGAAATAACGCGAAGCTTGAAAATTATAAAAATGGCAGATGAACTACGAAAATTGGGACACTGACTGGCTATGGAAGAGATGAACGTGCAACACACTAACTGACAACAAAGATGAGATGAATTGGCAGCACACTGACTGGCTGCGAAGATGTGTTGAATTGATAGCGCTCTGACTAGCTGCGAAAATGTGTTGAATTGATAGCGCTTTGACTGGCTGCGAAAATGTGTTGAATTGGCAGCACACTGACTGACTGCCTTTAAAAGATAATGGTCACAATAAGTGACGAACGTAGGCGATGAATGGCTTGAAAAAAGAGATGGCAGGATCATCCGAAATTGTAGTCCTGCTGGAGCACAAAGAAATGTGGTAGTCCGTCACACCACCAAAGGAGAAGAGAGAGAGAGAGAGAGAGAGAGAGAGGTGGTTTTTTTTAATGGAAAACCAACGCCTCTGTGGCTGTTTGCAGACACAGGCGGAGAGGCTTTCCTGCATAAGAGTGACGGTCTATGCTTGGAAAGGAACAACATCTGAGCAGAAAGTTATGGATCTGAGATGATTGTAGATTTGAGATCTAGGGTTGCAAAAATAGGATTGGGTTCTGAGGGATGTAGACTTGTTGAAAGAAGAGATCCAAGCAAGGACATAGGTGTAGTTGGTAGCAAAAGGAAGAGATCCGACAAGTGTGGAGCAAAAAATCAGACGCCAAAGAGAAAAATAGTCACCGACCAGAGAGAAAAGAAAGGCATGAGTGCGGGACTAGCAAATCTGGACCGCTGTGCGTGACAACTTGAGGGAAGCAGGAATGGGAAGACAAAGCACTACCCCAGATCTGAAAGGAACAGATGAGGAGTGAGAGCGGCTAGGAGCAGAAAGAGAAGAAGATCTTCTTCGTGTCGAGTAGCCAAAATCGAGTCGCAGCAGACCGCTGTGCACGGACGGGACACAACAACGATCTGGGTGTTTTTTTTTTTTGGTGATGAGATGGATGGGATTTAAGAGAATGTGATGGCCTCCCTCTGCTTGTGTTATTTTTTCCGGCAGAGGGAGAGAAGAGTCACATTGAATGAAGGCTTGCTCAGAATCGGGAGGGAATTTTGAGAGGGATTTTGATCTTCTGACTCGATACCATGTGAAAAATATTGCTCGATGTCCCTCTCCAAAGGAGAGACTATTTATTATAGAAATCAAATACAAAGATAATGTGATAAAATCAAATTCAATATAACAAGATAATGTAGATAAAGTGGAAATCAAATCAAAATAAATCTAAATCCTATCTTAACACTATCAAAAGTACTGCACTCTATCATGCCATTTCTCATCACCACATCCCAAATCTTTATCAGTCTCCCCCTTCTAGTACTTCAACTATAAATGTGAACATTAAGCATTGTCAAGTCAAAATACATGTACAACAATTTTTGCCACTTAAAAACACCAGGTACTATTTATGCAATTCAGTCATTAAGCATATCAACTGAAAATGTATTTCAAGAAATGCTTGTAAGTCAGGTTGTAACACACCAGGTACTATTTCCTTGAAGTTCAAAAAAAAATTAATGAACAAAATTCCAAACAATTAGTATTTATGGAGATCAAAACCCCAATAAAATAATAGTTCAGGTCTCCACGAGTCGACCTTTCATTATCTTATGGTTGACTCAGGTATTCCAATTATTCTCGGAGAACCTGAGCTTCATGTATTTCAACATCCACAAAACAAAATAACCTACTTTGAAAGGAGCGAGGGTACACTTCCTACAAAGAACAGTTTTTACCATTTAATTTTCCCAATGAAGATAACAGGTCCAAATAGCAATTATATGAGAATTCTGTTAACTTACCCCTCTCTATCATTATCTTCACAAAATTGGCGGAACTCAATGCAGGCATGTTTCACATGTTGAGCGCCAACACTGCAGCAACAAATTAGACAAAGATGGATGCAAAGTTATCAAAGCGATATACAAGTGATATACATGAGTTGACAAGCATAATTGAAGATGAATCCATTTTGAGAAGGGATAAAATAACTTGGAACTACTTTTCCTGCTCTCCTACATATTTTGGAATAAATTAAACCATTCATGCTCACCTAAATGTTTTTGGGTTTTTTTTCCTCCCTACTCTCCTTGATTGCTCAGATATAAGAACAAACAGAACATTGATATCACAATATTTGAATTACAAAATTTAATTTAGGAAAGAATATAAAATGGTGACAGAGTTCGCCATAAAATAAAGAAAACATGTGAAAGCAATTTAAAACATTTTTAATGCTCTGTACTGTATTCTTCCAACAGATCAGAACATAGTAAATTCTCTCTTTTGTTTCTGCATTTACCTACATGAACAGATAAATGATGACCTTGCCTTCCATTTCAGAAAAGGGAAAAAAAAAAAAGGAATTACCTTGAGCTACTTCCTTTAAGTTGGTGAACATATGCATCAACCTTTGAGAAGTCAACAACAGGTTGATCCCTGCAGACACATTAATTGCACTAAAATCAATAAAACAACCAGAAACATAAATACACACACATAATAGAATATTGAAAAGATCCCAAGTTTAAAAGTACAGCAATTTGGTAAGTTCCCCCAGGATCCTTTCTGAATCATCACAAAACAAGGAGATCACTTCTGCCACAAAACCAGGATTATTAGCATCTTGTAACATTTGAAGCTGGGAGAATTGCTCATCCAACATCCCCTGCAACAAGCATGGTGAAATCTCATAAATAATTGACTAACAGAAACCTTCCATAGATTTTGGGTTTCTAACTGGAACTAAGCATGTGGGTAGTTCGGTAATGACAATGATTATAAAGTGACAACCCATTAATAACTATGAAAAAAATGAAGAAAACAATATGGTCAAAGACCCTGGAAACTACGAAAGCATGAAAATCTAATTAGATTATCTGATCCTTAATTATTATGAACAGTAATTGACTAAATAATTGCATCATCATCATTGTTAGAATCATCACCAAGGCCACTTTTCCATCCATCTAGTGTTAGCTTTTTGAGTTCTGCTCTTATCATTCTATCCTATTGTAAACCATAGCCATTGCTACTCCATAATCTATCATGTCATTTTTTTATTCCCTCCCTCTAGCCTTTTAATGACTCCTTCTCCGTACCTTCTAATTGTAGCTTTCAATTCATTGAATTAGGACAAATTCCAGTCTTTTGTATACATGTCTAAACCACCTGAAATGACTCTCATTTTCTCTTCTATTACACCCACTTTTAAGGTCTCCATAAAGTGGTCATTTCTAATTTTGTCTTTGACATCCATTAGCATAGGTGTCTCTATTACCGTTACTTTGTTTACTTGACTTTTTCTCATCAGCCAACAATTCACTCCAAAAATCCTAAAGAGCTAACATTATTTTTCCCTTAATTTATCTTAAAGACCTAAGAGATCACAATTATTATTCTTTTTTCCCAACTTCATTCTAGCTTTACCCTATTGCCAAATTCATTCAACTTGAATATTACTTTTGCTACTTTTTGATGTGGTAAAGAAAAGAATTCTCTTTTGTAAAGGAAAAGGGTATAGTTTTGGAAATATATTAGTAGTGTTTCTAAGTATTTTCCAGTTAACCCCAAAAAGAAACTTTTCAAATTTATGCCTTACCATGTCGGATCTCCAATGACTTCGCAAAGGGCTCCAAACATGCCAAAGTTGATAAAACACCACCAAAATATATCAGGAAAACTCTAGTAAGAATGTCCTTTTGACAGACCTCACCAAGGGTGTGCCTTAAACATGGATCACGTGGTAGGATGTGGATGAATTTCCTCTCAAGTCCAATCATACTAGACTTATGACTTCGGTGGTTAAAAATTTGACAGGTATTGGGTATTGATTTTTTTTCCTGGCCCATTTGATTGAATGCAGATCCTTTCTAGTGTTGCATGTTGAAAACGGTTTTAAAAATAACACATGTTATGGTTGTGGGTGAACCTACCATACTCATCATAATCATAGAGCAACTAATCTTATCTATCTAGAATTGGCTTCTCAGAGTTCTATTTTTCCATGCACTAAAAACATAGTATTTGGGCCCTAGAGCAATGACAACTGTAGCTTTTAGAGGATCCAGGCACCATTTGACGAGGGCAGAATAACTGGAAGGGGATGACACTTTACTCACCCATTACCTCTATGATCTCCTACAATCCCTCCAAATCATATCATCCCCAGCACCCATACTGACTTTTTAATACCAGTCTTGCTAGCAAGCTCAATATAGAAAACCAACCCAAAATGCATAAGAAAAATCTTCTAATGAAGCATAATTGATTTTTCATCAATCTATTCACTTAAAAAATCCAAGTAAATGTAAACATAAACAGATTCCACTGTAAATCACCAAGAGAAACATTAGACAGGGAAATAATTATTCACTACCAACAAAAATCTGAAAAGAAAAATCAAACAAACAAATTCATCATTTTCACCTAAGATAACACCAAACTGATGAACCTCACAAGAAACTTAAAAGTATGAAATCCATCGAATATAAGGAAAGGCAGTATGTTCACAACTACCTAAGCATAGTAGTAACAGATATGAAAAATTCATCTACAGATCTGTAAAAGAATGACCATGACAAAGATATAAAATCACGTCAATACAATTACAAAAAAAAAAAAAACTCAGTTTGCTGAAATCATGCAAAAGTCCATAGCTAAAAAATAAAGAAATAAAGAGAACAAACAAAGTTTCATTGGCAAAACCAATATCCCGGAAATCATCTATTACATCATCACAGTAGTCCACAAAATGCAGAAACCAGAATTGACCTATCTGTTCACCTAAAATAACTCAACATTTACCAAAATAACAATTCACCAAAACACAAACACAAAAGATTCCACCAAAATCTACAGCAGTTGACCCGGCATCCACCAAGCACTCATATGAACAGTAGACTATAAGGTGTCATTTGCCAATTTATCAAAAAACTGTCAGTTGTCAATTTCCACTCAAAAGATTTACCATGACAATTAAGAGACGAAGGCACCTTTATCATTTATGAAGATGCTAAAATGAAGTGAGCATCTCTGCATTAAATATGCTCTCCCTCATGAGAGTGCAAACCATGGAAAATATGGGGGACCTTTCTCTCCAAACTAATGCAATCCCTGGAAGTTGACGATTGGGCCTTAAGGACACTTTTTTGAACAAATTTTCCCAGGAAAATTTAACTTACCTAAGTAAATGGGATTTTTCATGTTGGCCTGCACAGGCTTTCCTAGAAATTTGAATTTGAGGGCTAAATTTTCCTCCAAAATCCAAGTAGTCCTTAATAGATTGGTCTGACCCAACCCGGCCAAATTATTAAATGGTTGACCAAATACAGCCCATAAAAACCTAATACCATTCAAAAAGGGAACAAAAAAGAAAATCCAATTATTAGATAGATTGACCTTACTGGTCCCAAACGAGTTGATACAATGAACAATATTAAAAAAATATCTAACCATATCTAATATAATTTATTTATTAAATAGATTGACTCAACTTTGAAGACTCAAAAAAACTTAAATAGATTAGCCCAACTTAGTTCCTCTATTAAATGGATGACATAACCCAAAAGGAGGACTACCTAACCTAACTCATGTATTAAACAAGTCAACCCAACACAAGTACCTGTCTAGATTTAAATATACTGAAATACTTCCTACTTATCAAACAATTTGACTGAGCTTGACTTGTATCAAACTTCAAACATTTATTGAAAGGTAAACCCAAGTCAATCCAATTTATTTATTAAATGAGTTTATCAAACCCAATCTTTCTTAAATGAGCTGATTCAACTTGGGTTAATTTATTAGAAGGTGTACATAACTCAATTTCTACTGATTTGGACCCTATTTATTAAACAGGTTTGCCTACCTGGCATCATAGTTGCAGGCAAATTAACCGATACTCGCTGCCTGCATGGCTGCAACTTCGGTTCGAAGTCTTTGGGCTTGGCTCAAGCCTTGGTGAAGTGAAATCCAGCAAATTATGAAAATTTTCAGTTAGAAAAAGAAGTAATACCCAGTCAATTTGCAGAAAAATGTTTTCCATTTGAATCTCTCATTGAAAATCATATTTCCAATAAGCCAATAAACGTGTCACAAAGGAACTCAAATATCATTTAAATTATCTCCAAACAGTTCAGAACAGAGAAGAATGCCCCAAAATTAATCAAGATATAATAACAGCACGTAGAAGGGAGGAGTGGGGAAAACCTCATGGATCATGGAATTGACGAGTATGTTGAGATGCTCTTTCAGCGCTGTGGACGCTATAGTTGTTTCCATCTCCTTTAGGGGAAAAGGGGTAAGCTACAGTCTACAGGAGACAGAAAGAAAGCGAGAGAGAGGGAGCGCACAAGAGAAAGGAAAGGGACGCGCATTTCGCTTTGGATGGCAAAATATATAGGAGGGAAGAGAGAGACAAAGACGGAGGACTTTAATATAAATATATTTAAAAAGGGGTTTAGACAGCGCAGCTTTGATTCGGAAAAAGATATGGAGATATGAATCTGGCAAATCACTTGCTGCTTTAATCTCAGTCTTACGCTTTGGCCCTCCACATTCGTAGAATTACAATCATGCCATTAATGGTCATACCTAATCGTCATCTAAACAAAATGTCAACTTGTGGTAACTGGGAAGTAACGACTGCAAATCTACGTAAGACGAGATCTCGTGCGTTCCTCATTTAATTATAAATTTTAATTATTTGAAATATAATATTCGTTTATGTTTCGTTTTATTTTTAATTTCTATTTATTTGAAGAATTCTTATTAAAAATTCAGACACTAGAGTTATTTGAAGAATTCTACTTTAAATAGTTTATTATAATTTATTCAACTACTTTTTTTTTTAAAATTATAGAGTTTGTGTCGTGTCCTATCCCACGTGCTCACTGAGACGAGATTTTTTTTTTTTTTTCTAATGCTAATCCACATCCAATGAACATTAATCCACTTTCGAGAGGGATCTACACACGCACGCAGGTAAAATCTATTACATCACTATGTTCATCAGACTTTGGAGTATACTAACCCTAACTTACTTGGGTTTTAACAAATAGAATACCGGAGGCAATTTCTGCGATGATCAAATTAACCTGACAACCGAACCCAACGAATATTTATCTCCTATGTAGTCTAAACACTTCGGTGCAACTTAATGTGGAGAATCTCAAACAGGCATATACAACATACCAGAGGTCCGAATATCGGCCGATACAAATCATATCGGCCTATATCGGTCGTTTTTGTTTAAAAAAAAAATGAGAGAGAAAAATATCAGCCAATAACGAGATATCGCCCGATAACGAATTTTAAACCCTTGCAATATACATTTGTAGAAGCATAGAAGGAGTGTGTGTATATATATATATATATATGTATTTGTTTGTGTGTCTAAATAATATACCCTATAGGGCGTACATTCAACCAATAAGTTTATAAAATTACCTAACATTATATATTGTTTCTCAAAAAACATAAAATATAAAGGGATCAGCAGCTCCGAGCCACTAAGGCTCCAACCCATCAACATTGTACTTCTAAGGTCCCTCGGGCCCTACTTTGAGTTGCATTCCTGAAATCTGTAACACACACACAGATAACATGCACAATAACCTACTCATGATATTCCAGTACCTGGATATCACGGTTACCTCAAATAATATAGGTTATAAAAACAACACCCAAACACATAATCATAGTATCATGCGGATAATATAAAATATATTACTCCCACGCATGGATACATATCCAATACATCAACATGCAGCATAGGTTATTGATTAACACCCAGTCCAATCCCAACACCCAATGACATGCCTATAAATGAGGGTCTTCCTTGTTCTGTGTCATGTATCTAATATGTCCATTTTGCTAACACGAGGGTTTTCCCGTTCCGTGCCTCACATATCACACGATATACAGGAGGGTTTCACATACCGTGCTCCTCCACAAGGGCTTTCCCATAATGTGATTGTCATGCCCTGACCCAAAATAGGCATGTGACGTAGAAATTATTTTTCTTTTTCGAATATCGCATGCGGGAAACACACGTGTGCTCACAACTCAATCATCGAAGTCATAAATAAACTTAAGCACCATTAATATCTCAAAGGGGTATAAATTCTCCAACATAAATGTCATCAAACTTTCTAAAATTTATACATACTAAACCTCAATGAATCAAACGGAAAACTAACAATATCAAACTAAAATCAAATAATGAAATAATCAACTAAATATGCAGTGCTTATAAAGTAGCATAATTTACTAAGCTCTTCCTCCGTGGTCCCTCTGACCCATCCGGTGCAACATTACCTGAAATTGCAAGGACGTGAGTACAAACGATACTCAGTAAGGAAATATATGCATGCTACACACTCACGCATCCACATAATAATAATGTATGAAATGAATATAAATAATGCTATGCAATCATGCATTGCTATCAATATTATCAGTGTGAACAAAAGCCCACCCAAGGATGCCTCTATGGAATGGTCAGTCAAATAACACCATGATCCCTTGCAAGACTTAGGCCACGACTTATGAAGTGGGAGATCCATGTCTAGCACATAAAGTCTATCCTCAACCTGCGTCCCTTACACTACTCTGGTAATTCAATCAAGCTCTAAAGTGATTGATATGCGTCTTACCAGGCTAGTACCACCCTCGTAGGGTTCACAAGTATCTAACTCTGCACAACAATGCACACTAATATGCAAAATAGTCGTGAGAGCACCCTATAACGCATAGCATGTGAGGGGATATACTTCTCAACGACAACCAGAAATAGTCGTGAGAGCGTCCTACAACGCAAAGCATGTGAGGGGCTATACTCCTCGACGACAACCCTATATGACTAAGTCTCATAGCTGACGCAACCATTCCAATAGGGTTTCTGAATCTAAACCATTATACTGTCACACCAACCTCCTTTATGGAGTAGGGACTCCTATTAGTGGGGCCCGAGCAAGGGAAAAACACATCATCAAATCCTATATACCCTTTGGGTCTAATCCGAACGCTAATAATTCTCATATCTTCATGCCCATTATTACAATATCCCATACTCACATCCTAGATAACATCCTAGGTACACATCAGTGAGTAATACCAGGGAACATTGTTATCAACAAATAGGGTAATACATAAATCATATGCATAAGATGATTCCAAAATCATCATAGATAGCAACATAACAATTCCATTTTAATTCATACATTTAACACAACTGTCATATTGGGTTGTTTTGGGGATATGAACACATACCAACCTTGAGATACACAGGTCGGGTTTATTTATACATAGTTCATAATATTTGCAATCAGTTAGACCTGTCTCATGGTGGTTTATCATCATAAGTCTAACTACGCCCTTTTTCATAGTACAAACTCAATTTTTTCCGGTCCAGAAATCATCTTAGTCCTTCATAAAGGGTCTCTAATTATTATCACAAATTTTCCATCATAACAATAAGATCATACACATGCTACATATCACATAATATGGAATTATAGGGGTTCAAGCATCACATACGAGATATCAAATTGTATTTATCATGCATTAAATCACAATAACAAGACAATAATTTCCCTAATTTAATATACAAGCATTTAAGCATCCAAATAGGTGTGTAGCAATTCCTCACCTCGAAAGTTACGATGTTCCTGGTTGATCTTTGGGATCGTACCTAGACGGATTCGGGGTTTGAAGGCTCTAATCAAATCAAAATAACATAATATATCCCTATTAGTTCATAGACTAGGCCAATTTAAGGTTTAAAAGCAAAACCCTCAAATATAGACCTAAGATTTACCCCTAATTTGATTTAATCTCTTCAATCTAAGGGAGATCCCCAAATTTCCTCCCACTGAATCATCTCCAAAATTAAGCATATACCATTCTTCCCAATTTACTTCCCTTCCTATGGTTCAAAACCCAATCACAACTCAGATCTACACCGAAACAATGTTCCAAATCAAAATCCCCAATTACTTCCATGGATTCCTCTCCAAATAAGGCCTATTGGCCATTACCAACTCCTTTCTCAACACATCCAGTCTAGATCTCGTCGAATAAAAGGAAGAGAGAGAGAATGATCACAACTCTTACCTTTGGAGGAGAAGGAACCATAAAAAGGGGTGCTCCAAGCGTAGGAAATCTGAATCAAACTGCCTTTAGTGGGTGGAATTCAATGGAGGGAAGGTAAAGGGTCCTAGGCTTTGCTGGTAGGGGAGAGAGAGTGGTTGCTGGGAGAGGAAGAATGTGAAAGTGACCTAAAATTCGCGAACCCACATGGTCTAAATAGGTAACTCAACTTACGTAGTCGCGACCCATCACGACTGGCGATCCATCGTGGTGCCGCGACCCATTGCACTGAGACCAATCTGTCAAACTTGGTCTACTCTTAGTGTGAGTCCATTGTCCATGGCGACCCTATTGCCTGATGACCCATCGTGGTTGACATTAGGGGAAAGTCTAATTTCCCAATTTCAGTTCTGATACGTGTGCTCAAGTGGGACTTACATAGGACCCTCAAACGTTACTCACACGTGTAACCTATATTATTACGTCATATATCCATAATTCTAAGGGCCAGGCCATTACCGTGATCATACACAAGGGTTCTCCCTTACCATGATCATACACAAGGGTACTCCCGTACCATGCTCCTCCACGAGGGTACTCCCATACCGTGCTCCTCATGAGGGTACTCTCCCGTCTTGCACTTATACACGAGGGTTATCCTGTACCGTACCCCATCATGAGGGTTCTCCCGTACTGTGCTCATATACAAGGGTTTTCCCGTACCGTAATTTGTCACGAGGCTTCTTCCGTGTCGTAACATTCTAATGCATGCTCATGCATGAGATTGTGCAACTATGTGATATCCTGACCCATGAGCCAGAGGCCAGGCCCTAGATAGGCTGATCCAAGTGAAACTGGGCCCTGTCGGACGGGCCAGCAGAGTGGGCCGGTCGGATCCGACAGCCCAGCAGTGGGTGGGAGTTGTGGAAAGTCCCACATTGGAAGTTGAGGAGTTTGAGAGGGGGTTTATAAGTAGCCTTGCTCCCTCAAACCAACAAGACGCGTTTTGGACCCGGACTTGAGCCTGATCCGATCCAAAAACCGTGCGGGCTCGCGCGTGTGCACGTGTGTGAGAGTGTGGGCCCAAACCGGATAATATCTTGTTGGCCGATCCCCATGCCCTTTTTATGGGCCGGGTTGTTACAAACTGTGTTAAACCATGCATCCCATCCCTGCATATTAGCATAATCATTTTTTACATAAAGCCTACATCAGATTGAATCATGCAACATCATTCAGGCATATTCAATTAACACAATTATTCTACAAATAACATATACCTCTTATCAGGATAAATCATTCTAACAGTATTATTATAACGCAAAGAGATGATACTATAAATACCAAATATCAACACATATTCATATAGATAATATAATACTGTACTATCTCTAATCCATAAATAATTGACACCATCCATAGGGGTATTAAAGTTGGCAACACTAACAATTCTCAAAGTTGTAAATTACAGTCTAACGAATCCAAAACTGCAAAATCATCATATTAGAGTCTAATAAAGAGCTATAAAATCAACACATTACCGCCCAACGATTCCAAGAGCTGTAAAAATTACATATTATCGCCCCACATATTCCCTCTATCCCAATTTAGTTGTCTAATATGCCATTTTTATTCTCTCTCTCTATCTGTCTAGTTTGACTATCTATCTCTTATTTATTAGAAGAGTTAAAGGATGTCGGAGAGAAGTTTATAAATTTTTTGAGAGTCGTTCCTTAATAACAAGATCATAACACTGTAAATTCACCATTTCACAGTTTAACCAATTCTATTCTTGATTAACTACGTCATCTATGTCGGAGACGGGTGTGTATGACACACTCATTCGAGGTCTAAAAAGTTCTTAGTCTTGTACGTCGAAAGTACAAGTCCAAGTCCCTGTTGGAGACTAGTTTTTACAACACCCTCATCCAATGCCCAAAAGTCCAAAGTTTACAATTCACAATTCACAATTCACAATTCAAGTTCACTCTACTTTGCTCAAATGCACCCTGAAGCATATCATAATAGTCCTTTCTCATTTCATAGTTAACTTCCCGCCAAGTTACTGATGATAAGGTCTATGGTAATATAACCATGTATAAAATTCATAATGGTCTTTTTTTTTTTTATCAACTATCCTACTAAGACAATGATGATAAGTGCATGGTAGTCTTATAAAATTTTCGAAAAATATTAGTACCTTCAAGATGATTATCTGTAACATCTTAAATGTCACTAATCCGTTCAGCTACTAATCACCCCATTATCAAGGAGTTCAATCACGGTTTCATAATTGGGAAATGAAATTCCAATTAATCTAAAATTGAAGGGCTTTAAACCTTAGATTCAAAAATTGCTTAAAACTGGGCCTAAATTGGAACATAATGTGGTTGCTGGGTATTAAGGACAACAAAATAATCCTACATTCACATAAAAGTACGGAAATAATTAAAAGTGCCATTTTAAATTGTCAATTTAAAACAGTAAAAAAATTAGATTTTTAAATGTGTGATATCTCAACTTAAAACAACTTTAAATCTTATCCCTTTTTTTAAAAAAAAAAAACGTCATCTTAAAATATCTAACTTTTATAAATCAATAAAATAGTATAACTCACATTAAGGCATTGAGAAGTATCCCTTCTTAAATATCCAAAAACAATCTTAAAAAACAAAACATTTTTTAAACAAATTTTATAAAGTAACTTTAGAAGAAATTTTTGGAGATCCAATTTGGGATAATTTTAACAACAACAAATTCATAACCCCTTTTTAAATTCTCAAAACAGACAAACAAAGACAAATTAGTGGCTGGTTGACGTCATCAGTGTCTAGCAGACATTGCAGGTGACCGGGTAGTGACGGTGGTGACTGGTGGACACTAAGGCTGCTGGCCGTGGTAGGCCCTTTGGCCTTTGCTGCTCAGCGAGTAGAGAGAGACTTGAGGAAGGAGAGAGTGACTAACAACTTTTGGACCATTTTCATTTTTTATCTTAAAGTTAAAGTGTTGGCCTAAAAGCTAAATCTGTCTCTCCTGAGTCAGACTAATTTGTCAATTTTGTGACTGTGTTCGACTGAATCCTGAGTTGTCAATTTTGTGATCAAATTTTGAGTGAGTCAGTTTGTGTCCTGAGCCTTGCTTTTGGAAGACCAATAAAGTCAAATCAAGCGTAAACCTCCAGAAGCAACGAAGACTTTGAAGGCTACGTATCAAAGATAGACAAACTCCATGAATGGCAACCAATACATGTATACTAGACCTTAGGACTGACCTAGAAGCCTCAGAATCCCTTTGTTAAAATTGACATAATATAAACTGGGTTTCTAAGTCCATACCCTACCCTTTAGAGAAGCCTTGCTATCTATCAAATATATTCACCTTAAATGTGTTCTTACAGTCAACAAAAGTTAAATCTCCTTGATTGCTAAGATCACTCAAAGAGCTCTCCATCATGCTCAAATTCACCCAACTAGAAATTGTATATTAAATGGGTGATTTGTTGAATATTTCTAGAAACTTAAGAACATGACACTGTTCATCTTTAGACCTTTTAAAGATGATTCTGAACTTAAGCCCAGGGAATTTCAGAGTTGAACTTCAGGTTGTTCCGAGCTATGGATCTCGAAACTTCTGAAATGATACCTTGGAAGTTCTGAGATTGATCATTAGTAGTTTCTCACCTCTATCTGTCCTATGGTTCTGAGCCCATAATTTCCCAGGTATTTCAGAAGTTCCGAAGGCAGCTCCAATTGGTCAATATATCCATTGCACGATCAAATTAGCCATTGTGTGTCAACCATTGGATTTATGACTGTTGCAAGCTCAGAAGTTCCTAGATCTACTCTTGGAAGTTCTGAAGAACTTTTCTATTTAGAATCTTCGCATGTATAAACAAAGCTTATTTGAGTGGCAAAGGTTGATTCTTTCAAATTGAATTTTTGTATACATATTCTAAGATTCCCAACCAACTGTAAGAGCATTAAATCCCCATAGTAAAACCATCAAAGCTCTTGAACTTAATCTCAAACACATTCAAAAGCTCTCATAGGCAAATCTTGAACATCTTAGGTTCACTCTTGAATGTATACTTGAGAAAGCCTTTAGGAATAGATTATATTTATAGAAAAACCTTCCTCCATCCCTAAACCTCATTCTCCTAATCTTTGGTTTGGCATACACTAGAGCATTGTCACATTACCAAAGAGCCAAGTGGGAGAAAGACTTTCAAGAACAAGCCCAACTTACTTAAAGCAACAAGAGGCTAGTGTTCTTGGTAAAATTCTGAAAACAACTACCTTTTATCTATTGTTGAGAAATTTGTAAAGGGTAGGTGTAACCCTAGTAAAATCCAAGAAAGGTTTTCTTGGTGTATGTAAGTCATTGGTTCGATCTCTACCCATGAAAGAGATCAAGTATTGTACCGGTTCGATCTGTACCTGTGAAAGAGATCAATGGTTGTAATTTGTTCATTTATAGTGGAATCCTCAAGTAGGTGTACTTGAGGCGTGGAAGTAGGCAAGGTTGTCGAACTATGTTAAATACATTGTGTCATTATCTTCCATTTCTTCTCATCTCCACACCTTACTTTGTGCACTTTATTTATTTCATATCTTATTGCACATCTAGTTTCTGTGGACTTGTTAATGCATACAAATCTAATTGAACTTTAACAACTTCATTTAAAAGATTAATTGGACTAATTTGCATAGACCTATCAATTGACCAAGACTATTAAAAAAAATTAAAAATCCGCAATAGTCCTATACACCACACCCCTAACCCCCCGCCCCCCCCCCCCCCCCCCCCCCCCCCTCCTCTGACTATTCTAGACATTGACTTTGTAGAGATCCAACCCAATTTTTCAGAAGTTTTAGGGAGATCTACAGATCTCCGTGTTGTTTTCAGTGTTTTGATGCCAGTGGAGAATGTGGGCACCAGTTTGATTGATTTCAAGCTTGGAAGCTCAAAGGCATTTTGGTAATTTTGGTTTATTAAATATTTATTCATGAAAAATATTTGAAAGGCACACTTTATTTATTATTTTAAAATCATTTTATAAATATTGTGTTTTTCTCCTTTTATGCTAATTTTTATTAACCAAGTTAACACTCAGTGTTTTCATAGAGCTATTTCGGAGATAACGCAGTTGTAGTGGGATGGGGCTTTACAGTAGGTATTAGAGCACGATTCAACTCTTGGATGGTGAGACTGGATGAGAAAAGGAATTTTGATGATTAGACTTTAAGTCCTTTTCCCCTGTGAGGTAAGGTAGATAGAACTTGGTTGTGGGTAGTGTGTAAACACCCCCTGTTTTTCTGTAGTAAACTTGTTATGAGATTTTTGAGCTTGGATGCGTGGATCATATATTGTTTGGATTCTCACCTATTTTAGCGACTGACCAACACATATTTTTGTGGAACAGGCGATGGCAAAGCACAATACCCACCTGAATGGGGGAGCTCGAACCAGGAATGGTATCCCGGGTGGAGTTAAAGTTCCTCTAATTGGAGGAGGAACGGGGCACCTAGTGACGGACATGGGAGTTCAGCTTAGACTTCACCTCCATTGACGGGCCCCACTCAGGGACTCATGGATTTTGCTCAGGTGATGGAGATTTCAACGGGATGATTGAGACCATGGGGAGGACCATGGAAAGGACCTTGGAGAGGACAATTCAGACTTTGTTGGAGCGGTAGGCAGCGCCTCCGCGTTCGCCTCCACCACCACTTCCTCACCCTCATCACGAGACTAAAGAGATGGTGGCATTGGGGTAAATTTAAGTGCCATTTCCCCTCTTGTTTAAGGGGGGACTTGGGTCACTAGAGAGTTGGATTGATGGTATTGGCCGGCTTTTGGACTCCCTGGGTATTATGGAGGAGGACCTGAGGGTTATTTTGGCGACACATCAGCTATCAGATGAGGCCGTTAGATGGTGGATCGTGGAGCCACTCCGTGCTGAGGCTGTGGCAGATTGGACCATGTTTCACCAACTGTTTTTGGCGAAGTATTTTCAATCAATGGTAAGGCAGACTAAGATTGTTGAGTTTGTCAGTCTGACATAGGACAGTGACACAGTGGAACAGTATGAGGCCTTGTTCATAGAGCTGGCCCATTACTGTTCCCAATATTGTGGGGGATGATGAGTAGAGAGCCTGACGATTTGAGGAAGGTTTGCATCCAATACTCCAACACGTTGTGATACCGTTGAGGTGCACCACTTTTGCTGAGGTAGTCCACACATCGACATTCACAAAGAGCACTACACTCCGCTTCCAGTAGAGCCGTGTAGATGCTGGCAATTTACGACACTCATAGGTCGAACAAGGGTTTTGACAAAAAAAAAAAAAAAGATCGATGCCTTATTAGAATCAGAAGGATTGTATCAGGTCAACAACAGAGTTCTGTGGGACCGACAACAGGTGGTCAGCCATGTTAGTTCAGATGTTTTCATTGCAACCAGTTGGGGCATGGCAAGAGGAACTGCCCCCAACTTCTAGGGGGATAGGGCCCCAACTACTTTACTTGTAGTCGGATCGGACACTATGCGAGGGATTTCCCCCAGACCGGAGGATAGAGCATGGCAGTTGCCCGCCACAAGCGATTGTACCTATTCCCGCACTTGTACAAATGGCTCCGAGTACTTATCAGAGGGGCAGGGTTCGTGGTAGGCCTGGGTAAGTGCAAGAGCTTAATGTGTCCTCCAACAATCGTAGGAGTATGCATCGCCAACTCTGATGCAAAGTACAGCTAGTACTTCATGGTTCTTGGTGCTGTGTTTTGTACGATTCTTGTGCTTCTGATTGCTTTGCTGCTTTGAGTTTTGCCTTTAGTTATGGCTTGAGGGTACAATTAGTGAGGACCCCTTTGTTAATCAGATCCCCGTTAGGACGGGATGTAGGTGTGGATCAGATCTGTTGGGCGTATGCCTTGACCGTTGGAGGCCTGGTGCTAAAGGTAGATATGCGTATTTTGGATATGTCATGCTTCGATATCATCTTGATATGGATTAGTTATCCCCCTACCAGGTCACCTTAGACTGTTATCTGAGACGAGTAACGGGTCGTTCACTCGTGGGAGATGTTTTTGTGGAGCATCTTAGTTCTGCTTTCAGTCCGAGTATAGTGGTAGCTGGGAGAGTTATTTGCCCCTGATCGAGTTTGTCTATAGCAACAATTATCAGTCAAGTATCAAGATGACCTCGTTTGAGGCACTCTACGGTAGACTGTGTAGATCTCTATTATGTTGGGAAGAGACCATCGACATGGCCTTGTTGGGACCGGATATGTTCAAAGAGACTACCGAGCAGATGAGATAGATCAGGCAGAGATTGTTCACCGTTCAGAGTCGACAAAAGAGTTATGCCGACTGTAGGAGGAGACTATTGGAGTTTGTTATGGGTGATCATGTCTTCCTCTGGGTTTCGCCCCGTCATATAGCTCAGAGTTTTGGACTGAAGACCATTTGAGGTGTCAGAGAGAGTCGGGGATGTGGCCTATAGGCTTGCTCTTCCACTGCGACTTGTTCGTGTATACAACGTCTTCCATGTTTCCATACTTTCGGAGGTACCACCGTGACCCATCACATGTGCTCAACTGAGAAGATTTGGATGATCTCAATGAAGGCATTTCTTTTGAAAAGGGGCCAGTGCATGTCGAAGATAGAAAAGAGCAGAGCTCCGTGGCATGACTATCTCCTAGGTTTGGGTTGGTTCGGCAGCGTCAATGAAGAGAGGAGGCCACTTGAGAGAATGAAGCCACGATGTGGAAAAAGTTTCTGGCCTTGTTTTGCACTTGAGGTATGACTTTTAGTTTAATTTCGAAGACGAAATTTCTTAAAGGGGGTAGGGTTGCAGAGACCTGACCCATTTTTTTGGGATTTTTAGGGATATTTATGAAACTCCATGTTGTTTTCAGTGTTTTGGTGGCAGTGAGGAGAGTGTGGACCCCCTGGTGGGCCTTGAGTTGCTTGATTTGGAGCTTGAGAGCTCGAAAAACATTTTGGTAATTTTGATTTCTTAAATATTTATTCATGCAAAATATTAGAAAACCACATACTTTGATTATTATTTTAAAACTACTTTATAAATATTGTGTTTTTCTCTTATTATTAAAAAAAAGGGTTTTGGAATCCTACCTTTACCCTGGGTTCACAACTCCCTTCATTGTGAACCCAAAAACCTTAACGTCCTCATATTTAATCTCTTTTTTTTCTCCCTCTCTCATTCTTACTGTTGCATTCCCAATCGTAGCAGGAGTGTCGGCCCCTTTCATCCTTGTGCAATTGTTATCCTTTCTCTCTCTCTCGACCTCTCTTCCTCCACCCTCTTCCAAATCCTAATCCCCCCTTGCTGCTGCCGCTTTTCTTCTCCCCCTACAACCCTAATCACCTACCGCCTCCCCTTCCCTTTGGAAACTTCCCTTTCTGGCCGGCCCTCCTTCCCAAAACCCAAATTCCTAACCCCTATCTCCTTGCAATCGTTGCCCTTTCCCTCCTTTTTACCCTTTTTTTTCTTCTTTTCGAACCCTTTTCTTTAGAGAACTTGTCTGACATTCATAACGATAATGACCATACATTTTACATCGGTAGCATTTGACTTTGGATTTATCAGATGAATTTGATTCCTGGTTACCTCTTTGACGATTATTACATCCTCTATTCCCTTTGGGGTCAAAAACTTGATTAGTTTATGATTTATCGTGTGTGGATTGATAATCACTGTTGCCTTTTCTTTTTCCTCGATCTGATCCTTTCCCTTTTTGAGGATTGATTATTGAATGAGAGTTGTAGCTACAATGATTGCTCCACTGCTACATGTTGATTCATCCATTGCTCTTGGACCATCAACGAACTCATCAATTCATCAATCGAGAGTGCATCAAGATCTTTTGACTCCTCAATTGAACAAACGACATAATTGAACTCCGAGGTCATTGATCGAAGAATCTTCTCAATTATGGTGACATCTATCATCATTTTTCAATTGAGTCTCATCTTATTTGCAATTGACAATGTTCGAGAGAAATATTCTGAAACAAACTCTATTGGCTGCATGCAAAGAGTCTCAAATTCCGCACAAAACGCTAGTAGGTGTGCACATTTCACCTTTGTAGTTCTTTGATACTTCAGTTTCATAGCATCCCAGATTTGTTTTGAAGTATCTTGGTGAAATCATCTTTAAGATTGGTCGATCAATTGCTTGGAATAGGTAATTCTTTACCTTGAGGTCCTTCAATCGTTGTTCCTCTAGCTTCGCTTTCTGAGCTACCGTTAAGGTGATTGATGCAGCTTCTGAAACACCAGTTTCAACGAGAAGCCAATATTCCATGGATCTTAAGAAATTTTCCATCAACATGCTCCAATCATCACAATGACCATCAAAACAAGGTATAACAGGTTGCACAAGATTTTCTTATGCCATAGGAAATGATATCAGATAGTATTGCTATTGCTTTTGTTAATGAGAGCAACAAATGTGCTGAATAAGTTTCTAAGAGCAGTAGAAGCACTAAATCAGAGTGAGAACAGCAACAACAATTGGATTCCTCCACTTTCTTCATTTTAGGTGCAGTCCGACTTTTTGATGGCACTGATTTTGTAAGCCAACAACACCTATTCAGAGAACCTGGCTCTTGATGCCAATTGTTAACTTAAGATAGAGAAAAGAATAACAAAACTACGATTGGAAGATGATTTATTCAGGTGTATTTAACTGTTTAAATAGAACAAATACACAACTAATAATCCACAAAAAAGGTTGCTAACTCAATAACTTAGAGATTACTAAGTAGGAGTTGTTACTAACAGATCTCCTAAGGCTTAGATAGCTGTCAGTCCTTCAAATCTCCTAAGGATTTGGTTAGCTAATAGTCTTCCTAAAGACTTGGTCAGCCTTAGACTCATTCTGAACTGTAAGACTTATTCTGAACTCTAATAGTTGCTACCGTTTGCGCCTGGCCACCTTCATTAGTCTCCTCCTCTTTCGCCCCTTAGACGTCAAATCCAAGATCCACCAACCATCTCTGCTCCTTTTCGGCCCCTTTTTCTCAGATCTAGATCTTCTTGTCTCCTTTTTGGTCTCTTCCACGGCGATCCATACTATTTCATCCGCCAACTAAACTGAACAGTTATCAGATCTGCGTGACCAACATCAATCTACGTCTCGGTTACGACATCATCATCTTCTTTTAGACTTATTTCATTGTCTCAACTACATCTTCACTGTCACTCTTAGCCAAATTTTGTTCTTGTTGTGATGCAAATTTTACATTTGTTACTCGCAAGCGCATGAACCAATTAAATAGTATAGCATATGAGTGCGAGATCGAACCCAAAGGAAATCACAAAATATATGTTTAAATCAAATAAATTAAATTGATATCCCTTTTAAAAATATATAATTTGTGAAATAGAATTGACATTTTGAAAAAGAATTCTAAATCATAAAATTTTAGATTAACTTAGATCTAAAGAAAACAAAATTTTAAAATCTTATTAACAATTCCAAATTAGATCCATTGATTTATTTTCCTCTTTTTAATTGAATGGTGAAATAAATAGTCCTTATGTCCATTTAAAATTACAAGGTTAAGAATAAAATATCACATATCCAATCCTAGTTAAAGAATCTTGAGAGAAAGAGTAGATTTACACATAAAATTTACATAAAATAAACAACATACTAAAATTGAATTTACAACAAACAAACAAATACAATGGTTTGAATAATTAATCAAATAAAATAAACAAAGGAAATAAATTGACAAATAAAGTAAATGAAATAACAAAACAATGCATAATTTAAATGTGGTACTGGAATGGATCAATCATAGCCAAAGATAAATAAATAACTAAAAGATCTAGATTTAAAATTTGCATACAAAATTAAATCTCAATTCATGCTTTTCATTAAAATTAAAATTTATAAACTTTAATCTAATTAATCGAACCTTAGATCCTTAGATTTGAACAATTAAATTCAAAATCTAACTTTTCATTATGTCCCATAGGAACCTTAGATTTGAATCTAAAGAAATCTAATTCCTAACTATTTCATTATGTCCTTTTAATTAAACAAAGAGTATAAACTTAAAATTAAATCAAACAATCATAAAAGAAATTCAAAAATTGGATGTTTCAGGGTTCTAAAAGCTTGTCTTATATTTTTTTAATGAAAGAATTAATACACATAAATTGGAAAAGTACAACAAGGACAATCAAAATAAATTTACAAAATAATATGCTCACTTGTAAAAAATCGTGTAGCTCCTTTGTTTCTTGTGTATTCCCTCCAATCTTCAATCCTCTTTAGCTCCTGACCAAATTCAAGTTTTGCATTGCGTTGGTGGTCTATATTTATAGGCTTGGGAAATGAATGAAGGGTGGAGATTTAATCTTGGTTTAAGTGATGAATGGAGGGCTAGGATTAAATCATCTTGAACATGGATAGATGAGATTTTAAGATGAAAAGGTTAGGGTTTACTAGGCATGGTCGAATGGAGTGACTTGGCGGAGGGGTTGTCTTGGTGTTTAAGCAAGGAAAGGAGAAAAGGTAGGGACTGGATGGGCTTGGTCGAATTTGCCTTGTGAGATTAGGCTTTTATGAAATGCATGCAATGTATGGATGAGATTAGGACTGCAACTCGGGTCGGGCAGGTCGGGTTCCTCAAACCCAACCCGACCCGACCCGACCCTGAATTCTCAATCCGAATCTCACAACCCAACCCGACCCTAATTCTAATCTGAATCAACCCTAATTCTGACCCGACCCGCATTTTGAACCCATTTTAGACTAATTTTAGCCCGGTCGGGTCGGGTTGTGTCGTGTCGGGTTGGGTCGGGTCGGGTCAATTTATAAAATCCTCAACCCAACTCAACCCGAGTTTCATGCGGGTTTTTTATCTTCTCAACCTGACCCGGCCCGACCCGTTGATCCAAAATTCTCGACCCGACCCGCATGATTTCTCGAGTCAGGTCATGTGGGTCGGGCCAAAACCTGACCCGAGTTGCAGCCCTAGATGAGATCTAAAGTTGGAGTGAATGAATGGTTGAGATGATAGGTGATGATGTGGCTTAGAAGTTAACTTGTGAAATTCGAATGAAGTGGAGAAAATATGGGAAAATCGTGTGGATTGAATGGGATTAGGAGATGATGTGTGTATGATGTGTAATATGCATATGGATTGGGATAGGGTTGCTTGGTGTCCAAGTTGGGTTAGATCTAAATGGATGGGTATGATTACTTTGGTTTTAGATCTAATGGTTCTAAGGATATGTGATTAAAATAAAATATATAAATGGGTAGGTTTCTAATGAAGGGTTGAGATTCAAAGGTTGATCTATATGATGGATGAAATACATAGCCTAGATCTATCTAACATGAATTATGTAGGCAATGGATTAGGTAAGGTGGCTCTAGGGTTTACCTAAGTTTTTGTATGAAATGGATGGTGTGGATGACATGGAGAGGGATAAGGCTTTGCGCATGTACATGGGTTTTTTTTACTCAGGGTTTATGGTGAATTCGAGTATGAGCTTTGGATTGGGTAATTGGATTGGGTCTGGGTAATTGGGCTTCAAATAGACACCTTGGACTTGGACTTGCACTTGGGCCTGCTGGATTTGGACTTGCACAGTGGCCTGGCCCAACTGTGAATTGGGCATGGACTACTCTGAGTTTGGCCAAATGCTTGGCATGTGGAGCATAGCTTGACCCATTTGGAGTGGATCTATAGCCCATTGATTGAAATTCAGACTTTGGCCCTTGAATTACAACTTCTCTCTTCTAAAATTAAATAATTAACTTACTAGTTAAAATCTAAAAACATTGATTTAATCTAGACTCTTATAATTGGATCCAGATTAATCAATTTACATTAAAAATCCTAAAAGTGGTGTGGAATTAATTATTAAAATTCTGGGTCTTCCAATTTAAGCACAAAACTTGCAATTTATGACTGGTTTTAATTGATTTCCTGTATTTTCCATTTTTATCTACAAAACTAACAAACAACATTAAGTGTAAGAATGCCATTTTTCATATATACAAAATTGAAAGCTAAGTAGTCCAAATAACAAAGGTAAAACTGTCATTTTTCATGTCTCAACAGTTCTATATCCTATTACTGCCAAATGAAGAATTTTCACGTCTGTGCTCCGATTTCGATTGACTGATACCATTCCAGCCCTCACCCATCTCTGTCCTTTCTATGATTTCTCTCCATCGCCTGACATCTTTTCGGTCTCAATCTCAACAGTAGAATCGACCATTGGAAGATACCCTGACCCGACGGCTTGCATCCTGGAGCAATATCATCTGGATCCAATGTCATCCTGATCCAACTTGCCACTAGCCATCCCTTTTCTATGCATCTGATCATGTCCCTGCCATTCGTCGTTTGTCGCACCTAAGTTCTCTTGTCGCCTCTCTGTCTACAATTTGATACCTCCCTTTATCTGTGATCATGTGTCATCTCTCCGTATGCGATCTTGCATCGTCTGCTCTTACCTACTCAGTGGCTTGTCCACTCCTCCTCACCCCTGCAACCACAGGACGAGAGAGTCGTTGGCTTAGACTTAGATCTAGATCTAGCCTATCCTTTTATTTAGTCCTGGTACGCTTGGACTACGTTAAGGCATATTTTATAGTTCCCCCACCACTGCTTTAGATGATTCCTCATCAGTCACCATTGTCAGTGCTACTGTTTAAATGTTTATTTGTCTGTTGGATTTAATCATTGCGGCAACGATTCATTTCTTTTCTGATGTGGTTTTGTCTGCTTCTAATATTTGAATTTCATTTCTTCCGAATCTACCTGCTTTTGTCTTCAATCGTCTCATGGACCAGAAGTCCAGAACGCCGATGTCTGTCTATTTATGTTCATCCATAGTTTGTTCTACAGACGTGGCACATTGTTTCTGTTCTTGGCTTCACCAATATATCTTCACCATTAATCTTCTTCGGCTCCATCTGATGACATTATCTGGCCGTTGGATCATCAGATTAAATAAGTTCACACTTGAGTTTGAGGAGGGGTGTTAAGATAGGTTAAGATATGATTTAGATTGTGATAAGATTAATTTAGATTGTGATTGATTTAGATAAAATCATGATGTGATTGTAATAGATTGTGAAAGATATTAAGCATATCTCTCAATTAGGAATGTTATCTTTTGGTGTTCTATTATTTAGATTTTATTCAGGAGAATAAATACATAGAAATATTACAATAAATTTTATTCTCCCTCTCATTTTTTAAAAGTTACACTTTTGCTGCACCAACATTACTTATATCCTTGGACTCCTTTGATGGCTACACATCAACTACCTATTCTTTTTTCTTTTTCAAGATTTCTTTTAATCAAATAATATCCTACTTTTTTAACTTAATTTGATTTAAGTGCAAAATTTCCTTGAATCTTTCGTTCCACTACATTTGTCTATGAGCTTTCTAGTTCCTTTTTTTTTTCATGGATAGTATGATACACTCCTAACCATTGTTCATTCCCATGGGCCAATGGTTCATACGCCTCCATCACCCTTAGGATCTCTTGATCTAAGAAATGGTAGCTCTATCAAGACTTTCTTAGAACTTTAACATTGCTAATGCTAAAGAATGACACTAGCTCAATAGAGCGACATAGGGCAGCAAATTTGATAAACCTTTGGAGGACCTGATAGTTATTTTTTTAAGATCAATGTGTCTAGATTCCTTAGAGCACCTCACTAATTTTTAGGGTATGTGCAAACTTCTCTATCTTCGTACATCACATAAAACTATGAGGAATGATCCTTTAGGGAAGTGAGAAATGAATTCAAGATATCCCACTTGAAGAGGGGATCTTGGCCTTCATTCCAATCCCATTGGATTACTTGTTACTTGACACTTGCTTCAGGATTCTCTCTTCTTCTTACCACTGCAATAGCTTCACTATGCCAGTTTCATTAAAAAATAGCTCCAAAATATCAAAGTGAGCTTTCTTGCCAGTTTATAAGCAGTCAACTTTTTTTTTATATATATATCTTTATTTTATGTTGGAGGTGAGACTAATCTTATAAATATGTGTAAACCTCCTAATCTGTATATACTAGTAAAGTCGATAGAGAGAGATCCAAATTTACGTTTCTTGAGCATAAGAAGGCTTCCTAAGCAGTGAGTTGCTCTAAAATTTCTTTAACCATTTTCCATCGTTTTAGCTCCTCCCATTCATTTTAGAATGTCTAACAGATTCATGGAGTTTCTTTCCAGAATGCTATTATTGAGATTCCTATCCATATAAATCATAAGACCTTTAAACAAAGCAGTAATTTCTGCCTTGGAGAGGCGACATTCTCTCACTTCAGCATGTTGATACCTATGGTATTGGCTGAAATTTTAAATCCTAATTTTACCTAATCTAAATATGGTGGCTATAGATAATTAATAAGATTTTTTTTTTAATTTTAGATCTATAACTATTTTTAATTTTAAATATTACGTTGATTCAAATAAAACTAAAAGAAAATTATCAGCGTCCCACCTTAAAGTTTTTAGTGCTTGGTGGAATATGTTCCTTCAAATCGAGGGTGTTTGACAAACCTAACAATATTTCTTTTTATATTTTTATGTTACTTTGACCACAACTATCATCATCAATATTAGAATAATTATTTTTTTGAGTTTAGGTTTTCAATCTGCTTTTAATCTTGCTTTTCTGGTTACGAAAGGTCAGATACTCATCACTACAAACAAGGTCATGCCATTTCGGATCCATCAAGAGATTTTATTAAATTATATAATATGTTAACATTAAATATAACAAAGCATGATTTCATTTAAATTGCACATATATTTATAAATTTAAATTCAATTAATGTGGGTCGCATATAAAGTTTAAATATTGGTTGCCTTATGATTATTAAAAGTATATTTAATAATATCAGAAATTCAAAGAATAATTTATAGTCAACAATATTATAGGAGCTTAAAGTAGGCTCATATAAGATGCAAATTTGTTAGAATTTAAAAATAACATAAAGTAACTAACATTTGAAAAGTATAAAAAATGTGGCTTATATGTTTAGATGTAAAAGTTTAGTGAAGTTAAGAAATAATTCAATATCATGAAATTTGGAGGGTTTAAATTTTATAGCTTCTGCCTTTTATAATTAGATCAAGTGATTTTCTTTATTTTCCATAGCCAATTGAAGATTTCAACCTCTCTGTGATAAAGTGGGACAAGCACTAAATAATTAATAATTAATATTTATTTGGTGACATTTGAGAGTGTATATGGAAAGAATGTTGGAGAAGTTTATTCCATACACAGTTATGTCCAAGGTTAAAGTAGTGAAAACACTAACTTACAAACTATAATGTAAAATTTCTAAATCTAGGGCAAATTCTAAATCTAAGGAAAACTGTAATTAGATCATAGGACACAAAATAAATCCTAATTCAATTTATCAAAAGGTTGGGTTTAGGTGATTTTACAAAATTAGTTTTAAGGAGGTGTCAAATTCACACCTTCATACTCTTACCTGGTGTGTCCTAAGAGCAGTGGGTATCACCTTGAGAGTTTTACACTCAATTTTCTATGGTTTCCCACACACCATAGTCTCACATGGTGTGCCCTAAGGGCAGTGGATATCACCTGTGAAGGTTTTACATTGGGATTCCCGTGATCCTTGTCACAAATATCGACGGTATTTTCAAATTTACCACGTTTTTATCAGCAAAATACCATTATCACGTTAAAAACGCGTTTTTATCGCCACGACGATAAATTCCAGGTAAATTCCGAATAAAATCGTGTTAAAAACGTGATAAACGTTAATAACGCGATAATATCCCGGTAAATTTCCTATACCATTTTTATTTATTCTATTTTTTTATTTTTTAAATATTATAATTTCCGCGAGATTTTTCCGTTAAATTCCCTGTAAAAATCCGAGAATTTAAAAATATCCCATTATTACTAATTGCCATTAATATCCCGAGCACAATGCCCGTGATGACCTATACATAAATTCAAAAAAAAAAAAAAAAACCTAAAATAAATTGGCTCAATTGAGATGTGGAAGGCTAAAAGATAACAATGAACCATGAATGAATCTCTTCAAAACTAGACATTTCAAATAATGGCGAAGATAGATACCTTGAATATAGAATCGCTCACAAACTATTACATGCACTCAATGACATACATTGAATTCTGAGGACTCTATAACAAATTTGATAAGAAATTCAACGAAGATAAATAACCACATGGGTTAGAAACAACTCATTGTGGACCAAAGACCCTTATTTATTCTTTTCTATAGCCTAGGTTTTGTACACCTAAACTTTTTTTTGTCTAGTTGGCAATTCTAGTCACGTCCTTTTTCTCAAATCCTAACATGATACATCACCTTTAAATTATTCTCACCACTAAAAAATAAGATAAATATGACAAAAAGTAAATGTCATGACCTTATTTTTTTTTTTCTTTGGCTTATTAAAGATAAAGTGAACACAAATATACCCGTATAGGTATAGCACAAGTAGTAATCTCCCGTCTCAAGAAGCAGGAAATGCCAGATTCAAACTCTCATAGTCTCATCTGGAGTATCTTAAGGGAAACAAATATCACCGGTGGAGGTTTTACACTTTCTTATAAGCAAATTTCATCACTTCTATTGTTAGGAATTTGGGCTCTAAATAATGGATTCACATAAATTTTAGGTGGAAAAAGGTCCATGAACCCATGTATACTGAACGTAGGCCTCTTATGTGAAGCCCAATAGCTCTTCAAATTGGACTCTAGAAGCTATTAAATTTTTTTGTAAACCTTAAGAAAATAAAAGTGGCATATTATTCGATCTACTTGCAGATGTACTGTGTCAATACCAATGAGAATCATAACCATTGTACAAGTGAACTTGGTTAGATAATTTCTTTCTCTGCTTTTTGTTCTATTTTTAAATAATAACATAAAAAATGTGGGACAAATGCTTCAAACTAGCTAAATTAATCAGAAAATTCATAAATTTCTTTTATTTTTAGATAATAATATGATAAGGTTGGACTAAATCCTTCCAATTCACTATAATCAATCATAAAAACTCTTTTTCTACTTTTAATCATTTTTGTAAGAATTTCCTCTATTTTTAGACAATAATATAATGTGGTTGGACCAAACCAAGAAGAATGACATAAATATTTAAACAGTGACTTAATCCTTCCACTCACCTAATCCAATCTAAATTTGTGTAAGTCTTATATATATATATATATATATATATATATATATATATATTCATTTTTACAGAAATATTACATGTTTTTTTAGCCATTGACTTGACAACAATACGATTTGTCAATCGAACTCACCAAATTAAATACTAAAATACCTTTTTCCTAATTTAGATTTTTTTAAAAAAATATTTTTTATACTAATTTAATAACGGTAAGTTAAATATTTCAAACTCATCAAATCAACCAATATTATTAACCATATTTATAATAATAATTGCAACTCAAAAAAGTGAAAAATTAAGAATTCAATTAAATTCATAACTTAATTTATCCAAAATAATCCTTCACTCTATTTTCATTGATATCTTTAAATCACTAAAAAATTCACTAACGACAATATACAATGAGTTTAGGGCTATTAACCCTTGTGAGTTTGATTAGAAAGTTTTTGAAATTGATATCCTCCGATGAAACTTAATTGATCCAAATAATGTAGGGCCATACGTGGTCATCATTCAATAACTTATTTCTCTTAAAAAATAATAATAATAAACTCAATTCACAAAACTCTAAAGAGGTAAATGTATAATAGATCTAAGATTAAAAGAAATTAAAATAAAAAAGTGATCAAGAAAGTGCAAAGAATTCAAAATATTGCACAAATTGACACCAACATTATAGAATTGACTTTTGAATTTTATTACTAAAGAAATAAAAAAAAATCAAAAGATGAAGAATATTAACAAAATTAGAAGCAACTAAATGTAAAAAAAACTCAAACCTTCCATTCCTTATTATATCTATGCATTATTTCTCACTGCTTTTTTCTTTTCTTTTTATTATGTTTTCTATGTAAGCAATAGCAATTTCGTTCTCTAAATACAATTAATATATATTTTAATTTTGCTTATGAAAAATTGATGGTGAGAAAACCTAACGAATCTCTCCATTTTCTCCAATATTTTTTTTTGAATTTACATGTGGGAAACCGCGGGATACCCAGCGAAAAACCTCCACTAGGGCACACCAACAAATCTCTCTATTTTCTCCAATATTTTCGTATATGATCATGAAAATAATTTATCCTTATTCAAAATGGTTGAACATAACCATTTATGTAAATTATCATCTTAAGGTTTATTTAAAACTTAAGTATTAGAGACTGGAGCACTTATTTTTATTGAAAAGACTGCACGTTTATTATGGAATAAAGCCAATATAGTTGGCTGACATGGATATTGTTAGTGTCTCGGCTTGTAAAGTCCTAAAGTTTGTCAATTCCATGACTCGGGAAGAAGCACTTGCTAGAAGCTTGAAGACTCAAGTGATCGAAGAATGAAGATCAACTCCACTAGGTTCAAAGCTCATCGTTATGGCAATCGCAAAACAGGTATTATAGCCATAAATGACTTTAGGTGGTACCCACACCTTAGGAGGACCATTTCTAGGCTTAGTT
The DNA here is from genome assembly GCA_013350335.1 of Chimonanthus salicifolius. Classification (NCBI taxonomy): domain Eukaryota; kingdom Viridiplantae; phylum Streptophyta; class Magnoliopsida; order Laurales; family Calycanthaceae; genus Chimonanthus; species Chimonanthus salicifolius. Next base: position 54,065,733 of record CM023532.1, read on the forward strand.
GAACAAATGGTAAAATCATGAAAAGCCTAGATAGGAAGCTTGGCAGTTAATTTGAAGCGAACTCGAAAATATGAATTAAGTTCACTGTCAGCTCGACCAGTTGTTCTCATCAACCCCACAGTAGAGACAGGATCGACCCATCTTGGTCAAAGACTGGTCGGCGAGATTGACAAAGGTTCTGGAATATTGAACTGTCATTCTGTGTATGCCTCTGATCGAGAGTCTCGTATGCATTGACCCCTCGGTGATGAACTTAACGACCCCTCATAGTCAACGACTCGTTGATGATAACTTATGAGTTCTGGAACCTAGAACTCATGTGGACTCTCGAGAAAGCAGGTATCTCGGTAATTCAAGACCGATCAAGAGTACTAGGACCGACCCCTCGGTAAAAGGTGACAGGTCGTTCTTGGCAGGATAAGTTTCAGGACATGAAAGTCTGCTTGCATGGTGTTACCCCAGATCGAGACCCTCGTATGGACTGACCTCTCAGTGCCATGACTATCGACCCATCGGCGACATAGACATGTCGGCTGGGTATAAATTATGCTGTTGGGAGTGCATTTAATGCACAACAGTCGGGTGGTTGAACGGTAATATTCTTAGTCACCGACCCCTCGGTGCGCCCGACTAGTTTCTGAAACAGGTTGTTTTCTCTATAAATACGAATCCTTGTGCAATTGTTTCATATCCTTTGGCAAATCCGTTGGACCCTCATCATTATTAGTGAGCTTAAACAAGGGCCAACAAAAGGATCACTCTCTCTCTTGTGCTTACACTTGGGAAATCTAATATAACCAATCATAGTGATTGAGGTTGTGAAAAGAGAGAGAGGGGAAATGATATACAATTAGGATAGATATTGGTAGAACCAATTTCTTAGTCACCCTGAGATTGTGATTGCTCAACGACGGCTAGAAGGCAAAGCGTCTGGTTTAATTCGGGCACACATTGGGTGGATCTTTGAGAAGCACACATCATCGAGAAAGAGCTATAAAGGTATATGCTTCTTGATTTTAATTTTGTTGTTAAAACCTTTGTCCTGTAAAAGTAGATTAAGGAGGTTGGCTCTGGAACCACTATAAGAAATCTAGAGCGTAATCTCTGGCACACGTGGTGGGTAGAATTCTCAGTCAATTCAAATAGATGGAATTACAATTTTACATGTAGTGGGTGGAATTCCCAGCCGTTTGAGTGAGGTGGAATTCATACTCTAATTGTGAGGTGTAAGTCTCCACTTAGTGAATTTGGGGATAGCTCAAGGTTGAGCTAGTCCTAACAGTGGATGTAGGTTAGCTAACCGAACCACTCTATATCTTGTGTCCTTTTGTTTGTGGTGTTAGAGTAAATTTCTTGTGTTGATTACATAATCACAGTTGGTAACACACACACTTGATTGAAGTATCCGTTGCACTCTAATTAATCAATCAAGGAATTTTAAAAGGACTAACGTTTTTAAGATTGACCCATTCACCTCCCCCCTCCCCTCCCCTCTCCCTCCCCTCCCTCCTCTCGGGTCAATTGTGTTCTAGCACTAAGGGAGAACTTTCAGATATCATGGATGATATATAACTCAAGGGAAACTCTTCTTTCAACTATCATATTTTTGAGAGACGAGTCATAAAAAATCAATAGTTCTATAGTAATCAAATTTCCGAAGTCTAAAATCACAATGTTAATATGATAAGATGAGACTCAAATTTCAAAAATTCAATATCCTTATTATTTTCTACATATTTTATCTAAAATATATATAATTTACTTCAATATTTAACTAAGACTCTCTAAATAGAGAAACTTAAGAGGTCTCCTTAGTTCAAGTATTGAATTTTAAACATTGCCAAGATGTTTGACCATAACAAACATTATTTTTGTCACTTTTCTTTTTTGGGTTAAGTAAGAACGTCTAATTAGAGTTTATTCTAGATTGTAGTTACTTTAAATAAGATAATCTTATAATAAAATGGATTAAGATTATTTTCTAAAGTAGAAAGGTGAACCTGGATAATGTTTTGCGATCTTTAAATAGGGGTGTGGAAAATTGAGTTCTGATGACGTTTCAAGGTTGTTAATTAAGGTGTATGTAGAGTAACAAATTATAAAATAATTATTGATATGTATTTGACTACAGTTTTATTTTTCTTTGGTTGGAAAAATAATTATATTCTTCTTTTGTATCGCTTGTCTGAGCCATCATCTTTCTTCTATTCTCCTCTCTCACTGTTTCTTCTAAGGTTTCTTCTGACTGTTTTTTTTCAATCTTGTATGCTTATCAAGAATCTTTCTTGAAAGTTGAAAACATGATTTCTTTTTCAAATCAAATAAAAAAGAAGAAGAAATTCAACAAATTATATAAAGAAAGTTGATGACTAAGTCAAATGAATTGTTCAATCAGCTAAAATAAACTTAGAATATCTCTAGATCCAATTAATACAGCTTTGACTAAAGCCAATAGGAATGTTATTGAGTTTATAAATCAAGCAGTGGAAAATCTTGCATCAGGGGTCTGTATGAAAAAAAAATCCTACAAAGACTTAACCTACTATATAATGTGAGGTAAGATTCTCCTGTGGATTAATTCGACTGGTAATCTCCTACTTTAAGAAGTGGGAGGTACCAAATTCAAACCCCTACAGACTTACCTTGGTGTGTCTCATGGAGTCAGAGGTATCACCTGTGGAGATTTTAATAAAATTGTGTATGAGATTTTCCACATGTAAATCCAAAAAAAAAAAAAAAAATGAGGTAAGATCTTTCAAAGTCTACCCTTCCTTTCAGAACATGAGATTGAAGATTGTGATACAGAAACTTGTCGGTCTAGACCTAGCCAAAGAAAATTTAATTTTCACAGATCTCATGGCAAATGAAACAATTTCTATAGATGAGTGGCTGGAGGAATATTCGGAAATGGGAGATTTTATGGCCCTACAACTTTATGGGCTAAGGCACAAGCTCAGGCTTATGGATATGGCAGGAGTTGCCTGGACTTGGCTTGATTAAAATGACATGATTTGGATTTTGGGCCTAAAATCTGCCCACAAGTTCCATATCCGAACCTGAACGTAGTACTGTGGAATGTTGTACTGGGAAAATTTACAAATGTAAAATATAGAATGTGATAGTTTAAACTGCCTACTATGGATAATCATAATCATCAAACGCCAGCATCCAATCTATCTGTAGTTGGGTTTACGAATTGAACCAAATTTATGCACACGAGTCCAGAAAAATGTCCAGCAATTGGAAGTGAGAAATATCTAATCAGCAAGATTTTAGCATTTAATTCATGCAGCAGCCTGTCAAATGGATAATCCTGATTGATAGAATAATTGCACAGCAATACACCACAAGCTATGAGCATCACAAAAATCACAATTAGATATTACAGGATAGGTAACACATCATCTGGGTCTTATATGCATGCCCAGCACTTCAAACATGAGGACTTATATACCCAATGTCATTGCTGTTTAACAGTACACAAAAGGAGAGTACAAAATTATCAAAGCAATTATTAGTAAGCAGACTGCCAACTCCACCACAGCTTTGCCCTAGCAAAAACAATAAAGCCAGCTACCTGAGTCATGCAGCAGCTACAGCTTCCTTGGCTCCTGATTCTGCTTTAGCCTCCTTAGTTCCTGTGTCCGATTCTGCTTCCTTGGCTCCCTTCTCTGTTTCTGCTTCCCAGAATTCAGTCTTCTTTCCCGTCTTTGAAACAGTTTGCAGAACTGCCTCTGGCTGTACATTTCCTATCACTGTCACTTTCTGCTCTTTCAAGTCGACATCGAATGATTCAACGCCTTATACAAAGAACATCGTATATGCATATTAGACAGGTTGTCTCACTACTCATTAGGAAACCCAACTAACAGACAAATCAATTTGATAAAAACCAAATAAAATAAAATATGAGCAGTCAATGGAATCTCGATGTATCTTAACCCTCCTCAAAAACTGTCCAATCAAAATATTGAGATTTCCAAAGGGTATTATTTTTATGTAAAATAAAGCATAATCCAAGAGCACTCATGCATATCCTATGTTTGTCTACATGGACATCCACTTAAGCCCACTCTTCATGACCCTGTCAAGTCACACCACCAGATGTTCCCCAGCCTAAATATCAAATCTGAGACTCCAGAATGTGTCCAACAAGGTATTTTTGGACAGTTGAAGAATCATATGCTCAGTGTAAATAAGTGAGAGGATGGTATACAAGTTCTGGATATTTTTTTCTCAGATAGTGAGACTGGAACATACAAGTTTATGGAAGTCAGGGTACATGCTGTAGGTCCCAATTTACCTCAAAGGTGCCTTACTAATTGTCACGGGTTTCCCACCTTTATGACATAGTTTTTTGACCCAATAAAAACTATCATTGATTTCCTACCCATACGACAATGTTGGGAACTGTGGATTGTTCAGGGAATAAAATTATTAGGATAAGAAGATGATTACTTGTATTTTGTTGGGGCCAACAGGCGTAGGAAACCTTGTCTGTTGTTAGCGCCAACAGACTTAGGGAACCTAGTATTTTGTTACGGCCAACAGCACTAGGAAGGATTCCTTTGACAGTTTTATTTAAGGTTTAAAACTAATCCACGTTAAGTCTGTTCCTAAAACTTTGATAACTATCCAAAATAATTTTTGAAATAGCAAGCGGACCACACTTACCTAGGAAATGTCAGAGAGATGAAATAACAGATATGATCGCTTGATACAAACTAGATCCATGATAAGGATATCCAGGACAAAAGGCTCACCTAGGAGGATACAATTATACATTTATACCTATGCCAAAAAGGAAATTAAATCCTATGATGGATGGTTCAACCTCCCTTCCCCCACCCTCTGGGGAATTAATAATAATAGTAACAGTAACAACAACAGCAATATGGGAGAAGCGGGAGAGAGAGAGACATGATGGATTGTTTCTATTTGGATGTGCAAGTGTCAAAACAATTTCATATTAGAAACTGTGACTGAATCACCTTCTTTTTGGGAAAATAAGGACTTCAAATCATCTTGGTTGGATGATATAAGCATAAAGATGGCTAACCTGACAACAGTTCATATAGAAAATAGGGATCAAACTACCATTCTGGACAACTCATCTTATGGGACAGATAGACACGTTTCTCTCCCTATCATGTGAATTGCCGAATTGGTAAGTATTTTTTGATTCCAAATGAAATGACACCATTCATTTGAATAACAAAAAGCTACATCCTTGAACGGTTAGGTTCATCACAATAAGACCAATCAGTTCTAGTGATCTAGTGGCCCTCATGCTTTTCTTTAAGTTGGCATCATGCCAACCCCCCTCCCCCCCACCCGTGACCCTATACACATACACCAACCAGCAAAATTAGAACACACCCAGGGTTGATTAAAATAAATCCAGGTTGTAGGACCCATCGCCTTTTGCAAACATGGGGGATCTCTATGGGATCATTTTGATGTCATCATATTGGACAAGCTTTAGCCCCTTCCATTCATCTTAATTTCCCAAATTGTGGACCTCATAGTTCATATGACTGGCAAAACTATGTATTTTATGGGTCTCCAATCCAATCAAGAATTTCAACCAGTTAGGTATCAAATTAGGATGCATGACAGTTAACAGTGGCATAGGTAAATGTCTGAAAGGTTTACCACAGGTACGCTCTAGACATGACTTTTAGCACCAAGGCACACTTTTTAAAACAATCTTTTTAAAATGAAAAAAATCTGATGAGACTTTCTTTACTGAGACTGCACTTTGAAAGGGTCTTGGCCCCACAAGGCTGGGTGTGACATAATTAGGACCCAATGGGTATGGGCACCTCTATCCAGTCGTCCTATACCTTGATTTTTAACTTTCATAAATTAATGACTTGTATGCATCAAAAGTTAAATGCTAGAATAGTTGAACTCACATCAGCATGTGGCCCTCAATGCAAAACACACAACTACGTGCAGCCCAAGACCCATTTAAAGGAAAATTTCGATATTGCTCTTACTCAAAAGTCTCTCAAGCTTGACTCATTTAGGAAGTACACCTAGGTGTACTAAAATATTATTCCTTCTCATGCTATCCCAGGGAAATATGTAAGCATTAGAAGGGCAACATCAGATCATTTCCAGTCTCCATTGATGAAAGATCATCAATATATACTCCACTTGCACCAACGTTTTTACAGCATTATAATGCAGATAAAGAGCACACATACCTTCCATCTTTGTTAGAACTCTCTTCACTGCACCAACGCAGCCTCCACAAGACATACCAACCTTGAGAACCACTGTCTGCAGACACAATCAAAAGGAAGTTCATGTCATAGCATAAAAAGGAAATAAAAAATCAGATTCAGATTTAAGTAAAAAAGTATTTTGCTAAACATATTTTATATTTTTAATTTGCCATATCTACCAATCAGATTTCAATCTTTTTTGCATTTCGGTGGTCCATAAGAAGCCTTAAGCTCTTAATACAGACTTTTAAGACAAAGGATAACATAGTTAATGACTCGCTGACCAAATGTCATTATCGAAATACGTTCTTCCTGGAATATCTATCATCATCATGCATACTAAATCACATAGCAGATGATTGCCACTTCATCTTCCCCATTTTGGATCTTGAGGCACTTCTTTGCACAAGTACTTTTAATTGTAAGTTTCTGATTATTAAGATAAAAAAACTTGAACTTGCAAAGCGAGTAAAAAAAAGTCATCAAATGTCCCATCATATTGAAGCTAATGCATTTTTTTTTAAATGGAAAACCATTATTGTCAGTACAGCAAGCATAACATCTCCATTAGGGCTTCTTATTTTAAATGAAATCAAATTGTTCCTCCTCTTTTTCTTTATCGTCCATTGCTCTGCTCTTCTCCCTCCCACCCTTAACTCTTCTCTTCCTCAAATTGTTTCCCCTCTTTTGTTCTCTTGTAGTCGTAACCCTTCAGTTTTTGAAACTAGGAAAATTTCTTGTTTCTAATATTTGACCAAAACATCTTAAATGACATTTCTTGGTGTCTTTCTTCTATTGGGGGAACCTTTATGTTTCCTCTAATTCCACATACCCATCTTAACATAGAAAAATCCTAAAAAATGACCCTTAAGAGGAAATAAATAGCAAATAATGGTAAAATCAATAACAAAATGTGAACTCCAAACATCTCCTGGGCATGCCTTTGACTACTATGAGTGTGAATCACCATTAATTTCAACGCATAGGATTAGTTGAACAGCAATAATCTTTGGTTTTGATGTTTAGTAGATGAGTATGAGCACTTCATATTCTTGCTTTGGATAAATTGGGGTCCTCTGGCCCACCACATGCCACCTACCAAAAAATCAGCTTTCTGTGACTTTACAAAAAGGATAATGATCCGTGCACCATGAGTTTTCACTATGGTGCACCACCCTTAAAAGGAAAATACAATTTTGCCAAGAGACAAGAATATGGTGCACCACCCTTAAAAGGAAAATACCATTTTGCCCTCTCTTTTTGAAAGAGAGGAGAGAGAAGAAGAAAATTAATGGTAAAATAATTTTTTCCTTTTAAAGGTTGTGCACCCTGATGAAAACTCATGGTGCACAAATCATTACCCATACAAAAATGACATAACTTATTAGATAGCAGTTCTTATAAGAAATACGTTCCTAGCTCCTACCAAGGTTTCTTCCTCTCAGAATCCCAGAGAGACCCTAAATTCCACAAAGGGTAAATCCAGAAAAAAGCTAGGGTGCCCATGACAGATGTGGCTGCAGTAGTGATCAACCCAAACCATCCCAGACAATACTCCATCCTCTTGATTGAAACCGTTCTTTTGCCAACAAGCTTTCGACTTATCCCTACCAATGAATCAAGTTTCTACACGGTCTAATCAAAGGTCAAAGGTTAGAATCATCAGATAGGACCAAATACAGAAAATCTTAATAGCCCACGTAACTCCTTATCCATCCACCATTTAGGCATGTCAGAGAACCCAAGCTTTAAAGTTGAAGCATCTCTCATTCCTATTCTACGTAAATCAAGATATCAAGAGAATTCAAATCCCACAGAAATTCAATAACATAGGAACAACTGATATCAGCAGGCAACATAATAAATAAACTAGTTGATCTCATACAATCAAACGATACACTGAAAATCAGATTAAATTTACAGAAATCATGAAAGAAGCGAATCGAGAGAAAGAATCAGATCTTCATACTGAATTTTGTTAGAGATCATAAGAGAAAATTATTCCGATCGGAAGAGGAAAGAAGAAAGTACCTGAGACATGGCGAAGAGAAAATAATTGGATAGAAGAGAGGTGTAAATGAGAGACAGTATTGAGACAAAGACGAACTGCCGCGGTGGGTTTAAAAAGAGGAAGATGAGATATCAAAGATGCCGGCGCAGGATGCTAAAATACGCAGCATCCGAACGGACACTGCGTAACGTGCTCGCAAGGCCATTTCACTTTTTTTTTTTTGATCTTTTTCCTGAATCCAATTACGACTTTTTTTTTTCGGTAGACACGTGGGGTTAGTGAGCCCATTACGGGAACGTTGATTTGTACCTTAGTATTAAATTTATCTTTTAATTTACTATGATAAATTAAAAAATAAAATAGTAAAATAAATATTTTATTATAAATTAAAGAACAAAATAGTTTGATGTCCCTTTTAAGAAAAAAAAGTATTGGAAACAAATCAATTCTCTAATCATTTATTATCACTTTTACAGTACTGTTAAAAGTTTTAATTAATGCAACATTGAGATTATGAAATAAAATAATTATTTTATATAAAAGTCATCTAATTATAAATTTTTATTTCAAGAAGTGAGATAAATATTTTTAATAGTGACCATAATGATTTAAAAAAATTATTTACTTATTTAAAAAAAAAATCTTTAAAAATAAATAAATAAATTTGTATTAGGTATCTTAAAATCAATTAACAACTTTTAATCATTATTTTAAATCAAAGAGTTTGTTATATTGTGTGGAAATTATCATTGATTATTGTACACCATACCTCTATATCGGTGGGGCTCTTAAATAGGCAATGTATTACTTCATCTAAAAACTTTTCATTCTAGGAAATTTTCATTTTAAAGTATTTCCTTAGATGAGCTGCTAAATAATAAACAAACTTTAAATCATGTTTGTGCATTGAATTTTAATAATTTATTGCCATTAAAACAAAATTACTAAATTTTATTTTCATAATTATTAATTTTTATTATTTGATAAAGTAAAAAAATTCGATCACGATTTGTTAATAAAATTCAATTTTTATTAGCTTCACAAAATATATAAGTGCGAATCTCACTTAACTCAAAACCAAAAATAATATTAAATATATAAATTGTTTACATCATATATTATTAAATAAATATTTTGTTAACATCCTTTTAGCAACACATGCATGTGTCACCTTTTGAGGTAAAAATAATGGGAAATAAAAAATAGAAATAATTCAATTAGTTGCCTACCGCCTTAGGAAATGGGAGGTTGCAACTTCGAGCTCCCATGGCCTAATCTTGGTGTATCTTAGGAATAGTAGGCTCACCCATGGAGTTTTACGCTGGTTATCCTACGGTTTCCCACACGCAAATTTAAAAAAAAAAATTTGTAATTTAAAATATTTTCTTCACTATTGATATGTATTTTACGCGGTGCTGAGTTAAGATTTATTAGGAACCTACCCTACATGGGTATTATCTTTTTCCTCTTAAAAAAGAACTAAAGAGCAAGAGACATTGAGACACTTCTACATTTGACCCCAAACAAAATATTGGTCGTCTAGTATTCCGATTTTAAAACTATGACATTTCAACTTAGAAAAATTCTTACGAAAGAAGAAGAAAAAAAAAAAATATTGTATGCAATTGGCTAGAATGATTTTGTTCTTTCTAAGATATGTATTGATTTCATCTATGCCAATAGATATCGACTAATATGTAATGTATTGATTGTTATAGTCTATGATCCGGTCATATCATATCATCTGGTATTGGCTGATATGGTATAGTATCGATCATTTTCAATTTTTTTTTTTTGAAAAAATATTGCTTCAGGTCAGGGATCCAAATCTCATTTGGCCCGAGATATCGGCCGATACCTCGGTGATATAATTTTCTCTCCATTTTTTTAAAATATAAGCCATTTTTTATTTTTAATTTTTTATGACTTAAAAAAAATAAAAATAAAAACTGAAAGAAGAACCGTTTTTGAAAAAAAATTAAAATCGGAAATATCAACCAATATCTATTTAAAAAAAAAACGATAAAATTGAATATCGACCAATATTTAGCCGATATTCAATTGGTACAGCAGATACTTATCATATCGACCGAGATAATTCGGTTTCAAAAACCCGAGATACTTCGTATCGGCCGAGATTTCATTCCCTAGCTTCAAGGGTTTTCAAGTTGAATCTTTCATTGAGTATGAGTTTATAAGGTTTAGAAGCAAGTCTTTCAAGTGTGAAATATATTTGTCTTCCAAACTTTTTTCCTTTTATTTTGACAATTTTGAGTTAGATAATTATGATTTTGAGATTTTTTGTGAAAACAATTTAATAAAATAATATTGAGTGCTTATATAATTGAACAAAGATGTCTTGATGTGATTGATATAATTTGTAGAGTTTTTGTGTTATTTTCCATTTTTTACAAAGTAATGAATGCTTAGGTTTTCTAAGATAATTTCATTGTGGAGTATTTTGTAGAAAAATTAATAAAATGATATATAGATATTTATGAATTTAAATAAAGAGCTCTTAATGTGATGATATTATTTTTAAGGGACTATCATATCAACTACTATCTTGAAAAGAAAAACTTTTATTTGGTTCAAAATGTGACGATTTACAATAGAAGACAATTAGTTTTAATTTGAAGCCTGAGAAGCTGATAAAATAACTCAGGGATAAATTCTATGAATGGAGATTGTAAGGTTAAGCAAGCTTACAATGCTTTTACTATTAAAATGTTGGGCTCTCATTTCCATTGGAAAAGGTTGTGGAAGTAGAAAATTGTAAAAAATATTGATTTTTTTGAAAAATTATTTTGGAGAAAATATCTACTCATCTTTTTTTTTTTTTTAATTTACGTGTGGGAAACCGTGGGATACCCAATGTAAAACCCCCACAGGTGAGCCCACTGCCCCTAGCGTAAAAATATTCAAATATTTTTAATATACATGAAAGTTTGGACAAAAGTTTTCCCTAGACTAAAACTTCCCACTAACCATGACCAACTTATTAGGTCGTTGATCTTATTAATCAAAAAATATTACTGTAATCAATTTCAACCTCTAGCTCATATGATAATCTTGTAATTATTAATTAATCCTTAACATTTTCAAATGGTTGACAATATTGCCAAAAGGGTCTTAAATACATCAAATGAATGAAATATTGCTAATGAGCCTAATTTATTTGAGTCAATCCTATGGTTAGAAACTTAGAATTATGAGATTGATGTGTTCAAGTTGAATTTTGATGTGGGTACGCGTTGACAAAGACACAAACTATGATGCAACAAAAACACAAATAATTAAACAAAACACATAAGATTTAACTGCTTCAGCAATATGTCTATATCCACATTAAGATGTGTTAGATTTGTCGAGTTTGATTATAAAAAATTTACCCGTGATTCCATCCCATTGGCTCGTTCGAAACAATGAGTGCGAAAATTGTCATAAGCACGACCAGTCTCATCTTCGTCTTTTTGCCTTTAAGCATAGTAAATCTGATTTGAACATCTAGATGTATCAAAAGAGAACCAAGTAAAATCTATGTGTTTTTGTGTGTGTTTGATCTATGATTTATTTTCCTCTTTATTATTTGTGCACTTCTATTTCATAACAAGATGAAAATGATTTCAGTATCTTAAAAATATAGTTAAAATGCTCTTTCATCTAGTCTCTCTCAACAGGGGTGAATACTTGCAACACTTATCAGTGTCGGCCCTTGTGAACTCCAATTGAGACCTAATATCTAATATTATTCGGATCATCACAAAATATAAAAAATACACTACTATAAACATAGATGGAAAAAGCGACAAGAATAGTTATTTTGTTAGAGACTACTTAGAAAATATGATGTTCTACTATTTTGAAAAGATTTCTGCCAATACTTCTAGAATGTTGATTGTGTTGAAAATGACTGAATAGCAATTTTAGTGCAGAACTAGGACCATTGAAGGCTATGCTGAGACGAGTGCAAGAATTAGTCCTAAGTTGTAAAGTTATTGGTGGATGACAAATCAATCAACGAGGGATTATTATTTTCGGAAATGGTTCATTGAGAGATTTATTATTTTTTTTAAAATTTACGTGCGAGAAAACCGCAGAAAACCCATCATAAAACCTTTACTGATGATATCCACTGTCTAAAAAAAAGAACCCAGAGATTTACTATTGTTCCTATCTTCCTACATCTCTCTTCCTACATTTCTAATCCATCACTTAGACGTGTTTCTCTAAATTATAATTTAGTATTTACCTGATGTATAAAAACTAAAACTATATTATTTGCAAATAGTTAATACCTTTAGAACATTTCATAATAAGATAAATAAATAAAGAAAAAAAAACCGATAAGGATTTGTTGCTATAGTCTAGAGCAGGAGTATAAATATCGGCCGAGAAATCTCTCTCTTAATTATGTATTTTTTAATCAAAACTATTGATCGGACGATATTGGCAATACATATCGGCCGATAATTTTTTTCCTTGGTCTAGAGTTTGTGAGTTAAGTTTTAATGAGCATAGATAGGCAGTCGGCATGTAGAATTAATTTGTCAAATTTAAATATAAAGTTCAATGTTAGATCGATACAATACTATAGTAAATAATTACAATGATGACAAATAAAAACTAAATATCTTAAAATTAAAATCTCATTTACTTAGAATCGATTTTTTAAATTTTACTTCTTTATTTAAGTATATCTTAAATCTCAAAGAGAGAATGTTAACAAGTGTACAATAGACAAAGTTGTACATTTCTATTTAAGAGGTACAACTGTACTTCTAAAGGTCGTTGTTGTTGGTATATATTAACATCATTTTTTTATAAAAAAGAATATTTAAAGCCTAGATATAATTTAAATTTAATTAGTTAAATAATTCTACACGCTTTTTTTAATATTTTATAAAAATTCTTTAAGGGTCACTTACTTATTCAGAATTTTGTAAATTGAATAAACTCAGATTTATTTTTGGGTGGAAATCCTTATATGGGATTTTCTTGTAACCAAACACGGGTTTTAGTGTATTGTCAACTTTGCCCTTCGTCCCTATCGTACTGAAATTAAAAAAAGAAATGTCAGAAATTGACGTACCTTCCGAATCACTTGCGAACAACTCATCAGGGATCCAGCAAACTGATTTGGACTGATACTAATTTTTTCATACAGAATACCAAAACAGTTCACTTACTAGATTTCTTACTAGCCACTCGATGAGCCAATTACTCTGCTCTTCAGACAATAAAATAGTCTTCTAGTCACACAAAAAGATGCATGCACGCACATACAACACATGAACAAGCTCGCACAAAGGGTTCATGGTTCTTGGGATCACAAATCAATGGTATCACAGATTACAAGACTAAGATGTAAATCGCGTTGTTTGGATGTAGTTTCAGAGTTAACTTGGGTATTCTATATGTGATTGGTGTGCTTAGATGTGGCGAGATGCAGTAACTTGCAATTCCCAGCTTTTGAATCCATTCTCTCTAGTTCCCTCGTCAATTTCATATTAATTGTACATTATTAGAGTTAGAAGGCGCTCTCCACCCTCTCAACTCCAACTATATAAAATGTTTAAGATATGATGTTTGGCAGAATGTAGAAATTTTAAAAATTGAAAAATAGAGTAAATTGGTTCACCGAGTGACTAGTAAAAGATTCAGTAAGTGAGTCAATTTGTTGTTCTATATAAAAAAATCAGTATCAATGTAAATTAGTTCGTCGAATTCCTAATGAGCTGTTCGCAAGTGATTTGGAAGGTACGTTGATTTTTAATATTTTTTTTAATTTTTTTTATATGATTAGAATAAAAGATAAAATTCATAATACATTAAAATCTTTATTCGATTACGTGACAATCTCGTGTGAGGATTGCACCCTTATTTTATTCAAAACTTTTAAAAGTTTTAAAGTGAAGTCGTTGAGGTTGTGGTTGGCTTGTTGCTCCACGTAAAGATTGCAACTTGCAACGAACAAGGAAACTTTTCAACGCATGAATGGAGCAGAAGTAAAAGGTTTGGTGTGGCATGTGGACCATTTGTTTGGCATGTGGACCATTTGTATGGTAAAGCAGTTATCCAACTCACCCGCCATTCTTTCCCCATTGTACTACTTTTGCTTATCCTATCTTGGTAGTACAATCCACTTTTGTACTGCATAAGAAAAATCATGATTCAATTCAAATTTTAAATATATATTATTTTTTACTGAGAATATATCGGATATTATCGCGATATTATGATTTATCAGTATTTTTAATACGATTTTATCATGATTTATTGGGAACTTACCAAAATTTACTATCAGTGCCGATAAATACAAGTTATTAACACAGTAATGATATTTTACTGATAAAAATGTGGTAAATTTGAAAATACTGTCAATATTTGTCACATGAGTAGGTATAAGAGACTGATAGGAAAGATCTTAGATCTATTTTTTTATTGCTAGATTCATCATTTTTCACCTTGAACCTTTATAAATTTAGGTCAGAGTCGACCATTGCTTAAACACAATAATTGAATTTGAAAATTGAAGCAAAGCAAAGGTTCTTTTGGAGTCTCTCCTAATGTGGTGAGTCAGGGTTTATTTTGAACTCTAATTTGATATTGTGTTTAGTTAATTTTAATTTTAAGTGATTTGTGTGTTTGATTGCATATTTATTTTAAGTGAATTATTTGCATCCAATCAATACTTAATTAAAATTTGATTCCATAATTCATATTTAATTCATTGAACGTTCTTTTAATTTCATATTTAATTTATGCCGGATTAAATCTTATTCATGCAGTTAGTTGTTTAAGTTGCATTAATTTGTGAATCTCAATTAATTGCCATAACAATTGCATTCAAAATTTGAATTTCATATTTAATTTGATCTTTCTTCTCGAAAAAAAATCATTGATGAATTCACTAAGTGTCAGGTTATCCTATTGAGATTTGATCCATTTTTTTTTTTCTGCGAATTTGAGAGTGGAGTCATCTTTTCCATTCAAGAATTGAATTTTCAGATCCATTGCAATGTTGAAATTGAAAGTTCTCAGTGTGATAGAACACGGTGCTAGATTGATCTTAGAGGGGGGTGAATAGGGCAATCACCATTTTTAATGGTCTTTAAAAAAAGTTCTGATAATAAGATTGCAGTGACTTAATTAATTATAGGTGTGAAAAGAGTGTCCAATAAAAGGACGATCAACAATAGCTCTAAACCAGATCAATTTAAATAGTGTTAGGTAGTATTAACAATTTTATTTTGATTACCAACCATCCAATTCATAAATGGGGAACTACACTGCATAATATAGATTGGACTTCCCACTAATAAATTGGTTGGGATTCATCCACTCGCTACCTAGAATTTTTAAGTGTAAGAGTAAAAACATAATTATCTCTACAATCCACTTCACAATGACTTTTAAATAAAAATCAAAATTAAAAGAGTTTTTTGGAACCTTTCTGTCGAAGTTCAACTTGAAGTATAATTAGGTCGTTCGTTGCAAAATTTAGTCTTACATAATGTGATGTCGAACAAGGCTTGGAGTATAAATAGGCAAACCAGAAAACTGACCGTTGAGCCAGGCGATACATCGCTAGGGTCGATGTGTCCTTTGAATAAGACCATTGTAATATGATTATGTTTTCAACGGAACTATTCCAAACACACAAGATATATCGAGTAGATCGATGTGTTCTTTTGCCAGGACATGATCTGTATACAAAGACGATATATACTGAGTAAGGCTTTCGGAGTTTTACAATCTGAGTAGTTTCAGCCTTTCTGGACATATCGATACACAAAATGTGTCTAAAACTTCTCAGGGATATATTGCATGGCACGATATACACCATCTGAGAGTAAACTCAAGATACAGAGTTTTCTGCGACAAAACTCTCGCTACCCATGGGGACACATCGATTTTAGTCGATGTGTCTTGGAATGAAAAATTCCAAAACCAACATATCGATTTACAATGTGTCGACTGGGTGCTGCTCAGTACATATCTTCAAACTCGATATGCACACAGAGTCTTAGCCTTTTGATAGGGAGAACAGTTCAGAACCACTTCCAGAAAATTGGACATAACGACCAGGTCAATGTATCCTCCTGGGAATAAGATAGTTATGCAAGTTCTTTCCACTGTCAAGAGCTACACTAAGGCTTGACCAACAACATGTCTAAGTCTAGACTAGGTCCATCTAAGGTGTGTGTTCCACCTATGGTCATCTATGACCAATTTACCTTAGTGGTTGCCATACACTTGGTAATGATGAATCATGCACTTGATCTTCCTTCTTTGAGCTTTGGATTCAATCTTTGTCACTCATTGAGTCTTATTTCATTGCTTCATTCTTCCAAGGCAAGGCTTCACCTAAGTCATGGAATTGACAAATAGGTGACTCGACAAGCCGGGCACTAACATAGATTTTAGGAGTTTTTATCATTAAAGTCTTTGATTTGAATGAGAAGATTTAGATATAAAATTTCATTTAAGTTGAAGATTTCAGAATATTTGTGACATTTCTTGCAATTCAACCCATAACCTTCATCAGAGAGCAACTTGATTTTTTTTTTTTTTTTAAATAAATGAACTACACGATTACATGGGTGCATAGGTTTCAAATTTTATTGTAATACCCTAACCTAAATAATGCGAAATTAGCTAAATAAATCCTGCTTAGACCGGTTAATCTCGAAGATTTTCGATTAGGGCTTAGTGAGAAGCCTAGGTGTGGCCCAATCTGAGCTCAAAAACTCAGTGATCCAGCTCGTCCATTGGAGGGGCAAAATGATAATTTACCACTTATTGTTATTTTATTTATTGTGTTATTATGTGATTATTATTTGATGATATTATTCTCCTTAATCAAGGATTTCTATTTCTGATTTTAAAATAATTTTATTTTCAAAAAATAGTATTTAAAACCGTCCGTCAAAACCCTGAAAGGGAGAAATAAATATTTTTAAATGGTTTTGGAAATGAGATAATTTTTGAAACAAGTATATTATGTTAGACCATTTTAATATGGTCTATTTTATTCTTTTAAACCACAAAAATGAGGATTTTAAATTGTTTTATTTAACACAAGTTAAATCACGTAAATAGTGTCAAATTATGGTTTTATTTAAATCAATGGTTTTTGTTGAGTTTTAAATCTCCAATTTTTTATGGTGATTAGAGTTTTTAAAACCCAACTTATCTTTCAAGTTGGATTAAAATTTTTGAGATTTTAAAATCATGTTTTAAGTTGAAAATAGGATTTTATTAAATTTGGGGGCCTTTTTGCAAAACTGGAATTTATGGAGGACTTATCTACAACCAGTCACCCAAACAGTACCGTTACTGTTGGGGACGCAGGCAGCCATTGCATGCAGTGGCCATCGGGTCACCTCCGATTGATCGGATTTTCTATAAAAACTCAGCTTGATCAGCTGGTTTCACTCCCACACTTTCTATCTCTCTTAGTCTCTAAGTCTCAGCTGAGAAACCAACCGATCACCTCTCTTCCTTGCCTCTGTTTTTCCCAGTTTTCTTTGCCATAAGCTTAGAAGGGAGATTTTTCAAAAGTCAGATTTTCAACCTAGAAACTCGAGTGAAGGTTACCACTGTGTTCCTCTTTAAATTTCAATCGGTTTAGAATCAAGAAAAACCAAATTTGGGCCAAGTTTTGAGTGAGTAAAATAGTTTTGAAGTTTAAGAAAAAATGTGAGATTTCTTGTACCAGCGTGGTTTTAGTGCTAAAATCGGTTGGCCTAATCAGTGTTAAAGTTTTAAACCACTCCCTATGGAAAGATGACTCACTGAGGAGTCCATCTGACCGGTTGGATGTGAAAACCGAATCCAGGGAATCCACTGTTTCTGGATTAGTATTTCACTCCTTGTTTTGGCGTCACTGTCTGCTAGTGCAAACATTGGAGGAAGACGACTCTCGGACGGTCTGAGAGTTGTGCTTCAGACGGTCAGAGGGTAACACCATTCGGACGATCCGAAATTAGCCATTCGGACGTTCCGAGCTTCATACCAAAGTCCCGAAGCGTCCGAGGTTGGCCAATCTCGCCCGGATGTTCCGAGCCCTATTCGGAAGGACCGAACCCCTATCGGAAGATCCAAGCTTCACTCGGCATGATCCGAGACACACAGACCCACCGAGACTTATTTTTTCTGATTTTTCGGTTCGGAAGGACCTTCTGAGGATCCGAGACCTGATTTTCAGATGGTCCGAAGCCAGATCTATGGTCCTGAAGCCTGTAACTAGTTTAGGCAGTGATTCGGATGATTCGAAGCCACATCACCTGGTTCCGATGCATGTTTCGAGAGACCCAGTCTTTGAGTGAAAAATCTTATTTGGTTTAATGATGCATGTGATGTTTATACCCTTAATAAATTAAAATGTGTACTAATCCTCTTCTCTTATTATTATAGTGTATCTACCATTGTATTCACTTCCAGACTGACTCTATTTGTCGGGCACTGAGTGATTTCACTTCCAGGCCGACGCTATATTTTTCGGGTACTGAGTGATCTCGAGGCCTTACTCAATATGTCAAATCTGGTTATATCCAGAAGACAACTGAGAAGTGACCTGAGTATCTTGACCTAAGACAATAAGTCAATCTGGTCATGCCTAGAAGACAATATGAGTTTTGTACTGAGCACCCTATTATTATATATTGTGGATTATTGTAACTTAAAATAGTTAGAAACCAAGTACGAGACTCAATTCCATTTACCTTGGAGATTTTTTGGAAAACAAGTATGGTTTTGAAATACTACTTGTATGGATGCATTTGGATGCTATGTATGTTGACCTGTTAATGATTGTGCACTTGTTTGCTCGTTGAACAGAGACCGCGATAAAACATATTTACGGGAGGGAACTTAACTTTGCAGTAGGTGTAATCAGGTTTTATTGAGATGAATCTTGAGCAATGAGTGGTTTCAGGTTGATGAACCCACCCATGTGCCTAGACATGATGCACTGTTATAAGAAGTGCTTATGATAATTTTGAATGCTATGATGTTGATCATATGAGATATATAATACTGCTTCCACGTGCATTTGACTATTGAACCAATATCGACCATATATGTGAGATGGTTTACGTCTATTGGATCATGGGTGTGGACAGTTGCTGACTTGAGGAGTGTCAGTATCGGCCATGTGAAGGCCAGAGATATACTTATAAGATGTATTTTGACTGTGTCGGGACTTATTACAATGGTCTCAGCGTAGTATGCAGGCGTTATGTTGGATGATAACAATAATGGAAAGGATTATGAGAATGGAAATGATGATGAGATTATACTTGAATTATATATCTCATTGCAACTGTTGATTATTTATTAACCTGATGTTTACTTAACTGCACTGTTATATTTGCTTCACTAGGGCTAGTTAGCTTCACCCCACTCACCTTTCAGGAGATGTACCCGGGGAGGAGAATCCTCTTTTTGAAGCTTAGGATGGATAAGCTGCGGTGTTGTTTTGGGATTTTGGGATTCCCACTGAGGGGAATTCTCTTATCTTTGCTTTCTGGTTCTTGGAACCATTTACTTATATAAAGTACCGAGTGTGGTACTTAGTTTGTTTGCACTTGATGTATTAAACTACCATGTATCCGTAGTTACTCTGATGTTGTAATAATAAATCGTTGTTGGATTTATATGTTGATGTGTTGTATTTGTGTTTATGTTGGGTAGACTTATGGTATGTGTTTGAGTTCACATGTTGAGATCATGTGTGACTTTTGAGCCTAACTGTTGATCCGGCCAAGTTAGAATTCTTAAGTTAGTTTAGACTTTCAAAAAAAAAAAAAAATCAGTCGCATTCTGGGCCCACCTTTCGGCTCGGGGCGTGACAACTTAGTATCAGAGCTTCGGCTCAAAGTCTACGACTGTGATGGGTTACAATCTTGTTAGACTTGTTTTTGGTTCAGAACTGCAATTGTTTTTGACATTTTCCTGTTTTGTGATACAGATATGTCAAGCAATGTAGAGTACACTGAGTTGTGGGACAGAGGGACCCCTAGCTGTCCGATAGATCTGGTTTCTTCAAACAATTCCAGCGTACTAAACTTCATCAATGAAGTTGTACCCAATGAGGACATGGAAGTAGAATCACCCGAGTACAATGTTGGGGTTGCTCCAACCTTGGTACCTGAAGAAGATGAGGAAGAGGTCCCAAACTTAGAAGAGTTTGTAGGAGAGATAGGCTCGTCCGAGTATACTCCACTACTTCGACTTTGGATGAGTTGTCGGATTATATGTGCGAATTGTGCAATCAGGAGGGCACAACTGTACTTATTGCCCCCACCCTATTGATGTCATCTGCCTTGTTTGCAGGACTTCGAGGGCATGGGAAGGCAAGGACTAACTGTCCTTATGTTGGGGGACCAGGGATCATACCCTGTTTGACCTGTGGAGTATTGGGGCACAAGTCGGCGACATGTCCTGACAACTTCTATTATTTTGGTGATGATGTAGGGTCTTCTTCAGAAGATTAGATTAGATAGTGTCGGGGAATCGGGGAGATTATTTTTGTAAGGGTTGAGTCTTGTTTTGTTGTTTTGAAGGGTTTTCAAACCCTACTAACCCTTCTAATTGTAATGTAAAAATAGATGATTTCTAATGAATTATGTAACTTGTGTGTTTTGTCTTAACAAGTTTCTTAAACAATTAAGTGATATTTACAAGTGTAAATAACAAATGTCAGGACCTAACTGCTAACGGAAACAACTGCCGCGGGAAGAGGACAGGTCTTCCACCCTGCGATTTACCAATTGAGGCCATTCGTACATCGACTGGAAGCATTTCAGCAGATAGCTGAAAATATGCGACTCCCTCCTATCCGAACGCAAGAGGAGAGAGCCACCTCGGCTCTAAAAGAGTTCAAGCGACTGAACTCGACAAGCTTATCGGGAACAGAGGACCAAAGTGCAAGTGAGGAACTGGCTACCTCAAATTAGCCGATCCTGAACAAGTTAGCCATTGCCGACGACTTTAGGGTAACTTTGGTAGCGTACCAGTTGGAAGTACGAGTGGTGGGAGACAAAAAACTTGGTTCATAACTACAAGCCAATGATGTAGAAAGAGGTCTCAGCGGCCTTTCTGGCCTGTTACTTTTCGAAGACCGTCCAGGAAGCTGAGGAGGAGAGAGTTCCTCAACATCCAGCAGGGTTCCGATTCAGTGGCACAGTATGCCATGCGGTTTATCCATTTGACGCAGTTCATGCCTTGGATAGTGGAGAACGAAGAGGAGAAGCTCTAGTATTTTGAGAATGGACTCCGACCGTTTCTACAGCGGCAAGTAGCCGGTCTAACTTTCGATACCTTGGAGAAGATCATTGATAGGGTTTCGAAGGTGGAAGCAGTGGACTCCATCAATAGGAGCACTAACAACTTCCAGAAACATTCCTCCAACAAGAAGGCCAAGCTCAACCAGAAGAGGTCGTTCTTCAAGAAGAGCCAACCTAGCACAGGACAGTCGAGTCGGTCTAACGCCCGACAATTCGTGTGCTATACCTGCAATCAGCCTGGGCATACTTCCAAGTTCTGCCCATCAGGAGGAGAGAATGCGTGCTACCATTGCAAGCAGCCTGGTCACCTGTTTAGGGACTGCCCCTATCTTAATAGAGCTGCACCTTCGCAAGGCGCAGGAGCTTCTTTTTCGGTGGCGCAACCATCTGTTGGTCGAGGTTCTTAGCAAACCTCCAAAGGCTCGGTGGCATCGAGGAATGGACCACCTCAGAACAGTCAGGGGAGAGGACATGGACGTCCTCAGACTACTCAGGGGAGAGTCTACACGATTGGGATTCAGAAGGAAGAGCCGATGGAGAATACAGTGATGGAAGGTACCCTTAATCTTTTCAGTCTTTTGGCTCGAGTACTTTTTGATACCGGTGCTTCGCATTCCTTTATTTCTAGAGTTTGTTGTGATAGATTGGGTTTGAAACCTGTAGAAGTAGCTAACCCGCTAATGATAGTATCACCCTTGGGTAAGAAAGTTTTGGTAAACCAAAGGTGTAGATCTTGTGTTTTATGTGTAGAGTTGTCCTATGATTTTCTTGTGTTTGGAATGACAGACTTTGACATCGTCATTGGCATAGATTGGTTGTCAGTTTTTGAGGTTCTGATCGACTGTTCTCAGAGGAGAATCTTTGGGGTCTCCTCAACCGATGAGAGGTTTACGGAGAAGTTGGTACCCTATGAGAAGATGAGAGTCACTTTCTCTGGCCTTAAGGCGTATCCTGCTAGTGTGGTGGCAAGCATAGGGTTGAGAAGATGTAGGTGGTGTAGGGTCTGTTGCTCCTCGGGTGGTGTGTGAGTTTATCGATGTGTTTCCTGACCAGCTAGTTGGGCTACTTCTACGCCGAGAGATAGAGTTTGTTATAGACCTACAACCAGGAACATCTCCTAATTTCCATGGCACCTTATCGGATGGCGCTGGCTGAACAGAGAGCGCTAGCTACGCAGGTAGATGAGCTTCTTAGTCTTGGTTTTATCCGTCAGAGTAACTTGCCGTGGGGCCTATTCTCTTTGTGAAAAAGAAGGATTGATCGATGGAGATGTGTATAGATTACCAGGCGGCTCAACCAGGTAACTATTAAGAATAAGTATCTTTTGCCTAGAATAGACTACCTCTTTGATTTTTTGAGGGGATCGAGATGTTTTTCGAAAATTGATCTGAGGTCATGTTACCATCAGTTGCGGATTCAAGAGGAAGACATTCCTAAGACTGCTTTTCGGACGCAGTATGGTTTGTACGAGTTTGTGGTGATGCCTTTTGGTTTGACCAACGCGCCAGCCATATTTATGGATTTGATGAATCGCATTTTTGGACCGTACCTACGAGAGTTTGTGATAGTCTTCATAGACGATATCCTGATCTTTTCGTTGTCAGAGGAGGAGCACGAGCGTCATCTACGCATTGTTCTTCAGACTCTTCGAGATCATCAGCTGTTCGCTAAGCTGAGTAAGTGTGAGTTTTGGTTAACTCAAGTGCAGTTTCTAGGACATGTGGTATTCGAAGAGGGATCTCGGTAGATCCAGCAAAGATGGAAACAGTGAAGGCTTGGAAGAGTCCCAAGAACGTGTTCTAGATCAGAAGCTTTCTGGGATTAGTAGGATATTATAGAAATTTTATCCCACACTTTTCCCAGATTGCTGTGTCTATGACTCGAGTGACGAGGAAGAACGTTAAGTTCAAGTGGAGCGAGCCTGTGAAAGAGCGTTCCAGGAGCTGAAAGAGAAGTTGGCTACGTCTCCAGTTTTGATAATACCCGAACAAGGACGAGGTTATGATGTGTATTGTGATGCGTCCAAGTTTGGTTTGGGTTATATGCTGATGCAAGAGGGGAAGGTGGTAGCTTATGGTTTCAGGCAATTGAAGGGACATGAGCAGAACTACTCAACTCATGATTTGGAGTTGGCAGCCGTTGTCTTCTCGTTAAAGTTGTGGAGACATTACTTGTATGGTAAGAAGTTCAATATGTTTTCTAATCACCACAGCTTCAAGTATATCTTCACTCAGAAGGACCAGAATATGAGGCAACGAAGATGGATGGAGTACCTGGGAGATTACGACTTCAGTCTCTCTTATCACCCAGGAAAGGCCAACGTAGTAGCCGATGCCTTGAGTAGGAAGTTTCATAGCAACAGTGGCAAGGGTGGCATCCTTGCAGTGGAAGATGTTGGAAGTTCTGTCCGATTATGATCTGGAGCTGGTCGAAGGGAATGGGTTAGCAAGAATCCACAGTTTGGTTCTGCAACCCGACGTGATTAGATTGGTGTTGGAAGGACAACAGAGCGATCCAGAAGCAAAAGAGTTAGCAACTCAGCTTTCAGAAGGAGCGATTCTGGAAGATTGGAAGATCAAGGCGGATGGAGGTCTGACTTTCAAAGATAGACTTTTTTTACCAAAGTTGGACGAGTGCAGGAAAAGGTGCTTGATCACTTTCATCGTTCTCGCTTTGCCGTGCATCCTGGTGGTACAAAGATGTATCATGACTTGCGGCGACTGTTCTGGTGGAAAGGTATGAAGCAAAAGGTAACAGAGTTTGTGTCAAAGTGTCTAATTTGTCAACAAGTGAAAGCGGAATATCAACGACCTGACGGAATGATGTAACCTTTAGAAGTGGCTGAATGGAAATGGGAGCACATTACTATGGACTTTGTGACCGAATTCTGGAAGTCCCCTAAGAAGAACGATGCTATTTGGGTAATGGTCGATCAATTGATTAAATCAGCTCACTTTCTGCCGATCAAGAAGACGGATTCTTTGACTACTTTAAGTAGATTGTATTTAAAGGAGGTAGTCAGATTGCATGGAGTACCTGTATCTATTGTATTGATAGAGATCCTAGGTTTGTATCAAGATTTTGGCAATGATTGCAAGAGGAGTAGGGGACTAAGCTGTGCTACAGCACTGCATTTCACCCTCAGACGGATGATCAATCAGAGAGAACCATTCAAACCTTAGACGATATGTTAAGAGCTTGTGTTATGGACATGTAGGGACGTTGGGAAGATCACTTGGTTTTGATCGAATTTGTCTATAACAACAGTTATCACTCCAGTGTACAAATGGCACCATACGAGGCTCTGTATGGTAGACCTTACAGATCACCTCTTTGTTGGACAGAGGTAGGAGACAAAGCACTTCTAGGACCTGATCTAGTGCGTGAGACGTCAGAATAAGTTGAAGTGATCAGACAACGTCTCAAGACAGCCTAGAGTAGACAAAAGAGTTATGCTGACAAAAGGTGACGACATTTGGAGTTTGCAGTTGGCGACCGAATTTTCTTACGTGTGGCACCATGTCATGGAGTTCAAAGGTTTGGGCGCAAGGGAAAACTATCACATCGATATGTTGGACCCTTTGAGATTTTGAAGAGGTTAGGGGAAGTGGCCTATCAGTTGGAACTTCCTCAAGCTTTGGAAAGAGTGCATAGTACATTCCACATGTCTATATTAAGGAAGTACGAGCCTGATCCGTCGCATGTGATAAGTTTTGAAGATATTGAAGTCTCGGAGGACCTAACTTTCGAAGAAGTGCCAGTAAAGATATAAGGGCACCGGACTCAAAAGCTTAGGAGGAAGTCTATTTCTCTAGTGCGAGTGTTGTGGCAACATCGCGACGTGCAACACGAGACGTGGGAATTTGAATCGACGATGCGAAAGCTATACCCTGGCCTGTTCACTGGCCAGAAAGGTATAAGTTTGTTTTAAATTTCGGGACGAAATTTCTTTAAGAGGGGTAGGATGTAATACCCTGACCCAAATTAGGCGAAATTAGCTAAATAAATCCTGCTTAGACCGGTTAATCTCGAAGATTTTCTGTTAGGGCTTAGTGAGAAGCCTAGGTGTGGCCCAATCTGAGCTCGAAAACTTAGTGATCCAGCTCGTCCAATTGGAGGGGCAAAATGGTAATTTACCACTTATTGTTATTATTTTATTTATTATATTATTATGTGATTATTATTGGATAATATTATTCTCCTTAATCAAGGATTCCTATTTCTGATTTTAAAATAATTTTATTTTTAGAAAATATTATTTAAAACCGCTCGTCAAAACCCCGAAAGTAAGAAATAAATATTTTTAAATGGTTTTGGAAATGAAATAATTTTTGAAACAAGTATATTATGTTAGACCATTTTAGTATGGTCTAGTTTATTCTTTCAAACCCCAAAAATGAGGACTTTAAATTGTTTTATTTAACACAAGTTAAATCACGTAAATAATGTCAAATTATGATTTTTATTTAAATCAATGGTTTTTGATGAGTTTTAAATTTTTCAAATTTTTGATGGTGATTAGAGTTTTTAAAACCCAACTTATCTGTCAAGTTGGATTAAAATTTTTGAGAT
This sequence comes from Chimonanthus salicifolius, assembly GCA_013350335.1. Taxonomy (NCBI): domain Eukaryota; kingdom Viridiplantae; phylum Streptophyta; class Magnoliopsida; order Laurales; family Calycanthaceae; genus Chimonanthus; species Chimonanthus salicifolius. The sequence continues at coordinate 54,091,844 of CM023532.1, forward strand.
TTTAAAATCATGTTTTAAGTTGAAAATAGGATTTTATCAAATTTGGGGGCCTTTTTGCAAAACTGGAATTTATGGAGGACTTATCTGCAACCAGTCACCCAAACAGTACTGTTACTGTTGGGGACGCAGGCAGCCATTGCATGCAGTGGCCATCGGGCCACCTCCAATTGATCGGATTTTCTATAAAAACTCAGCTTGATCAGCTGGTTTCACTCCCACACTTTCTATTTCTCTAAGTCTCTAAGTCTCCGCTGAGAAACCAGCCGATCACCTGTCTTCCTTGCCTCTGTTTTTCCCAGTTTTTCTTTGCCGTAAGCTTAGAAGGGAGATTTTTCAAAAGTCGAATTTTTAGCCTGGAAACTCGAGTGAAGGTAACCACTGTGTTCCTCTTTAAATTTCAATCGGTTTAGAATCAAGAAAAACCAAATTTGCGCAAGTTTTGCATGAGTAAAATAGTTTTGAAGTTTAAGGAAAAATGTGGGATTTCTTGTACCAGCGTGGTTTTAGTGTTAAAATTGGTTGGCCTAATCAGTGTTAAAGTTTTAAACCACTCCCTATGGAAAGAGGACTCACTGAGGAGTCCATCTGACCGGTTGGATGTGAAAACCGAATCCAGGAAACCCACTGTTTCTAGATTCGTATTTCACTCCCTGTTTCGGCGTCACTGTCTGCTGGTACAGACATGGAGGAAGACGATTTTCGGACGGTCCGAAAGTTGTTCTTCGGACGGTCCTAGGGTAACACCCTTCAGATGATCCGAAGTTAGCCCTTCGGACGTTCCGAGCTTCATATCGAAGTCCCAAAGCGTCCGAGGCTGGCCAGTATCGCCCGGATGTTCCGAGCCATGTTCGGAAGGACTGAACCCCTCTCGGACGATCCGAGCTTCACTCGACATGATCCGAGACACACAGACCCACCGAAACTTGTTTTTTCAGATTTTTCGGTTTGGAAGGACCTTCGGACGATCCGAGACCTGATCTTTGGACGGTCCGAAGCCAGACCCATGGTCCGAAGTCTGTAACTAGTTTAGGCATGGGTTCGGATGATCCGAAGCTACAGTACCTGGTTCCGAGGCATGTTCCGAGAGACCTAGTCTTTGAGTGAAAAATCTTGTTTGATTTGATGATGCATGTGATGTTTATGCCCTTAATAAATTAAAATGTGTACTAACCCTCTTCTCTCATTACTATAGTTTATCTACTATTGCATTCACTTCTAGGCCGACTCTATTTGTCTCGCATTGAGTGATTTCACTTCCAGGCCGACGCTATATTTGTTGGGCACTGAGTGACCTCGAGGCCTTACTCAACATGTCAAATCTGGTCCTATCCAGAAGACAACCGAGAAGTGACTTGAGTATATAGACCTAACTCTATAAGTCAATCTGGTCATGCCCAGAAGACAATATGAGTTTTGGACTGAGCACCCTATTATTATATATTGTGGATTATTGTAACTTAAAATGGTTAGAAATCAAGTAAGAGATTCAATTTCATTTACCTTGGAGATTTTTGGGAAAACAAGTATGGTTTTGAAATACTACTTGTATGGATGCATTTGGATGCTATGTATGTTGACCTGTTAATGATTGTGCACTTGTTTGCTTGTTGAACAGAGACCGCGATACAACACATTTACGATGAGGGAACTTAACTTTGCAGTAGGTGTAATCAGGTTTTATAGAGATGGATCTTGAGCAATGAGTGATTTTAGATTGATGAACCCACCCATGTGCTTAGACATGATGCACTGTTGTAAGAAGTGCTTATGATGATTTTGAATGCTATAATGTTGATCATATGAGATATGTAATACTGCTTACACGTGCCTTTGACTATTGAACCAATATCGGCCATGTGTGTGAGATGATTTACATCTACTGGACCAGGGGTGTCGATAGTTGCTGACTTGAAGAGTGTCAGTATCGGCCATGTGAGGGCCGAAGATGTACTTGCAAGGATGTACTTTGACCGTATCGGGACTTAATACAATGGTCTCAGCGTAGTATGTAGGCGTTGCGTTGGATGACAACAGTAATGGAAAGGATTATGAGAATGGAAATGATGATGAGATTATATTTGAATTTATATATCTCATTGCAACTGTTGATTATTTGCTAACCTGATGTTTACTTAACTGCACTGTTATATTTACTTCACTAGGGCTAGTTAGCTCACCCCACTCACCTTTCAGGAGATGTACCCAAGGAGGAGAACCCTCTGTTTGAAGCTTAGGATAGATAAGCTGCGGTGTTGCTTTGGGATTCCCACTGAGAGGAATTATCTTATCTTTGCTTTTTGGTTCTTGTAACCATTTGCTTATGTAAAATACCGAGTGTGGTACTTAGTTTGTTTGCACTTGATGTATTAAACTACCATGTGTCCGTAGTTATTTTGATGTTGTAATAATAAATCGTTGTTGGATTTATATGTTGATATGTTGTGTTTGTGTTTATGTTGGGTATACTTATGGTATGTGTTTGAGTCCACATGTTGAGATCATGTGTGACCTTTGGGCCTAATTGTTGATCCGACCCAGTTAGAATTCTTGAGTTAGTTTAGTTTTTCAAAAAAAAAAGAAAAATCAGTTGCGTTCTGGGCCCACATTTCGAGTCGGGGTGTGACATTTATAATTTATATTAAATAGATAGAAATAATAAGTGAGTTGATTAATTGAGAATTGCTTTGATCTTATAAAACTATTACACCCACCCATTGACCCATGTGGGTTTTTAAAATACAAGGGCGACTATATCCATGAGTTTTCAGGTTTTAAATGTTTGTCCATTAGAATGTGGAGAGTTTAGAAACTTGCAACCTTCTATTTGGAGCTATTTTATGCCATATGAATGAAATAAAAGAAAATGGACCATTGGATTATTAAAATTGAATAACCTTCTATCAATCATGTTATTTATGAAAGTCGATATTTAATATTGGTTGATATTGATATTTACTTAATAATTATTTTACAAAGTCCCTTCAACAGTTTAGAAGTGTTAAGCATTGCAAATGTTTTAAAATTTTCTCATGGTCCACATTAAGGGTAGGTAATCCCCTCTGACCCATTCAATTTTCATTTTATATCTAAAAGGTCTCTTTGACACAATTGATGAATTAGAAAAGTTTTAAATCTTTGAATCTAAGTACCACCCAAATTTTTCTTTCACATGCCCATATGTCTCAGCCTTTGAATTCATGGCCTTATAGTCTATGATTTTGAGGGCAATGAATGTTTCAGATCCAATGAAAAGAATAGCGGAATAGACTTTAAACTTAACAAATATTTATATATTTAGATCCTATGTTCATCTAAGTCATTTAAGATTTGATATAATGAACCTATCTTTTACTATAACTACGAACTTTTTAATAATACAAAGTTACAAATACACCAAAAGTTAAAAAGAAAGGAAAAAAAAAAAAAGTAGAGTGTCAACTTTGCCATGGCGCTATTTTTTTTCAAACATGGGTATCTCCACTTCATATTGGAGGTGAGACTAATTTCACCAGTGTGTGTAAATCTCCTAATCCATATACATTGATTTAATTGATAAGGAGTAACTCCACAGAGAGTAGTCTGGATGCGTTGAACTGAATCGAATTTAAAACTTCACTTTATGAGATGAGCGTCTTAACCATCAAGTCCACCTTTCCAAGTTCAAATCTTGAAATCTTCTTATTTAGGGAGATTGCTCTTTAAATATTAAGGTAGACCTTATTTCTTTATGGAATATATAGAAATGATATTTGCTATGTAATATTTGAGTCTCATCTAATTATATCGGCCTTTTAATTTTAAAGTTAAAAATTATTGATTTTTATGCCGTATCTCATACACTTATGATAATTAGATTGAAGAATTTTCTTTGAAATCTTATCATCCATAAAATTCTTTATATTATGTGTCTCATGATAAATATACAATCTTCCATTGAAACTCGAAAAACTACACCTAAAGTTTTCCATGTGCGTCTAACATTTCCACACCATCACCAAGTACCTCAGTCCATATTCAATGAATCAATTTATTCTAGATGTGACTTGATGATTATGGGCAATAGCAAACGATCTCAGTTTGGATGGTTTGGATTCATCTCTCATTAGTTATTTGAAAGGGTATCCCTCATCATCCATGACGATATCGGTGGATTGGTACAAGTCCCTTTCATAAGTTACCATTTAATGGTTAAAAAACTTTGGTAGCATGATGTATTAAGTATACTTGAAAGTGATGGAAATTTACATTAATGTTTTATGTATATTAGTAGAAAGCAATGTTATCAAATCCGGCTCGACCCGTGGGTTGACCTGCAGGTCAATCGTGATCCGGCTGAAACACGGGTCGGATTATTTAAAAACCCTTATGGATTAAAAATCCTTAAAAACCCTTTGTGACCTGTAGGTCAACCTGGTTTTTCTAATAAACGCATAACCCTTGACCCTTAAAAACCCTTGGTTTCTTTAAATGAAGAAAATGAAGATGATGATGTTGGTCCTTTTGAGAATATGATTTTTGGATTATTAATTTTTGGTATTTATAATTGTATTTGTGAGAGAAAAATATGTTTTTATGAAATAAACCCTTAGTTAATAATTTAATATTATTTATAATATTATATTAATAGCATGGTTTGACTGGGTTTGACTACGGGTTAACCCGATTGAACCTTATTTAACTCACCCTTCCTTCAAGACGGGTCGCTCCACGGGTTGGGTTTTAAAATATTGGTAGAAAGCATCATATAATTTTATTTTTTTATTTTTATTGCATGCTTGGTTATTAGGTGATTATAGATATTATTAGAGTGAAAATGATAATAGCAACATCAATGGTAATAATAATATTATGACCTAGACTTCCAGCCCAAAATACTAGCCTGTTAGGTAGACTGGTCCAAGTTGTGTATAACTCTTTAAATTTCCCCTTTCACAACATATGTGGGACTCATTCGCAGCCCCAACAATCCCCTTCCTCGAATAAGGCTCTTTGGCGGATAGGACATCACCAACCATCCTATTCAAACTAGGGGATTCCTGAGTCCACATGGTGGAGTTTGGGCCCTGGCTCTGATACCACTTATTAGGACTTAGGCAGTTCAAAAAACTTGCTTGTTAGGTGAAGTTATCCAAGTTCTTTATAAACCCTAGGCTGCGTTTGGATGGAGGTAATTTTTATAGGGGTTACCCCTGAGTAGGGGTGACTCTTGAACTGGGATTATCCTTATCTTATTTGGTAATTGCAGTGGTAAAGTAAAAGCTTACCTTAAGGGTAAAAAATCTTGTTTGGTAACTAAAAGCAAGGGGAATTTGATATATTAATATTTTTTAAATTTTTTTATAAAACATAATTTGTAAATAATATTCATGAAGTAAATTCTAATAATATAACTTATAATAATATTATCTATTTTTTGTAAATTATTTTTCATAATTATAATTTAAAATGAACACTTGCATTCTAACATTAAAAAAGCAGAACAAGATTTTTTTGATATTATTATTTTAAATCCCAATGAATGAATAAAAAATATCAACATATCTCTTCATAAAAAATTATAATTATAATTTTTTATATTATATGAATTTAATAAAAATATTAATTCTCATAAAATTGTTAATATGTCAGGTTACCCCTGCTTACAGTTACCCTTATCAAGGGTAACCCTGACAAAATTTACCCCTCATCCAAATGCATCACGTTGAAAATATTGATAAATTTTTAAAATAAACATTCAACAAAATAAATTGCTAAGTATCCCGAAAGAGATTACAATGAACCTCAAACTCTTTTGGAGTTTCGAAACCCTTTCGAAATTAGGACAAAATCACTCTTAAAAATAGGACATTTTGACAAATATGTTTCATAAAATTTTATTTTTATTTTTTATATTATATAGATTTAATAAAAATTATTAATTCTCATAAAATTGTTAATAAGTCAGGTTACCCTTGCTTACAGTTACCCCTACTCAAGGGTAACTCCAGGTAACCCCTTGTAAAAATTTATCCCTTATCCAAATGCATCATGTTGAAAATGTTGACACATTTTTAAAATAAACTTCTAACAGAATAAATTGTTAATTACCCTGAAAGAGATTACCATGAACCTCAAACTCTTTCGAATATTCGAGACTCTAGTCGAAATTTCGACAGAAGCACTCCTTAAAAATAGGATATTTTGACAAATATGTTTAAGAAAATTTTATTTTTATTTTTATATTATATAGATTTAATAAAATTATTAATTCTCATAAAATTATTAATATGTCAGTTTACCCCTATTTACAGTTACCCCTACTCAAGGGTAACCTGGGGTAACCCCTATAAAAATTTACCCCTCATCCAAATGCATCATGTTGAAAATCTATATAATATAAAAAATAAATTGCTAATTATTTGAAATCTATTAAATTTTCAATTATATAATATATAATTGAAAAATAAGGAAGGCACGGGGATAAATAGGGGCAATGTTTCCTTAAAAAATAAAAAATAAATAAAAAAAATGTTATTATTATAAGTTTCAATAAATGAATAAAAAAATGCTACATATCTCTTCATAAAAAAAATATAATTTGTTATTTGGTGATATAAAATTTATCAAATGGAAATAATAGAGTGCTTTTAAAACAAAAATAAAAGCCATGTATTCACCAAAATAAATAAAAAGATAAAATGTAAAAAAAAAATCTCATCAAAAAGAAGAAGACTGCTGGTGAGGAGGGGCATTCAAGAGTGTATACCCCAATCCCCATGGGGGTATTCAAATGGGTGATGTGAAGGGTAATACTCTCACTCCCTTGTTACTAAACGTGGGCAATGAGGGGTAATACCCTGTTACCCCCCAATACCCTCCATCCAAACGCAGCCCTAAATTTTTTATACACTTTCAATATGGAACTCATTTGCAACAGCCCCAACAGATAAAAATGCCTATCCAATGGCTTTGAAATGCCATTTAGTTCTTCTGCTCACATAGTCTATTGCCAACTAGACGACCGATGGGGCTCAAGATTTATAATAATATAACATTCAAGATTTATAATCAATGGATTTGAACCTCAATGGTCCTTTTGTTTGAAAATCCAATGTAGAATTTGCTTTTCATATGATTTGAATGTCGGAAGAGTCCACTCCAAGTAACTATCTATCCTTGTTTTATAGAATTAGATAAAAACAAGACCTAATAAGTCTTGTTAGCCTAATCCATGTTAATCTCCAAAGATGTAGGCAACGAATGTCTCAATCCATAGATTCAGGTTTAAATAGAGAGTATCCATGAAAGATACATTCAAATATTTAATCCACATAATTTGTGGAAATTCATCAACATTTGTCAACGATCAACAATTCAAAGAAATGAAGTAAACAAGGTCTAATATTCTTTAATTTATATAATTCAAATGAAAATCAGATTTGGTATATCTTGATCTATATTAATACTAATCACCATCATCATTAATGTCAATTTTCATTTCTATCCGGTGTTGCCATTCATATAGGTCATATTGAACCCTTTGAAGTCTGATGCCTTGTTTTGACAAATGGATAATCAATTGGATCTAAATCCAGATTGACCTATTTACCAAAGTTTATTGAGATCACCATTGTTTTGATCTTGTGCTTTTTGATCACTGTCCTAACATGGGTGTAGTTCAACAGATAATCTTTCGCCTCGATAAGCGGGATGTGCTAGGTTCGAGCCCTCATGGTCTCACTTGGTGTGTCTTAAGGGTAGTGGGTATCACCCGTGGAGATTTTACGTTGGGTTTCCAACGGTATCTTACATGTAAATTTAAAATAAATAAAAAAAACCAAATAATATACCAAGATATAGCGACTTCTATGTCATAATAATCTATTGAGTTCCATGATCCAAAATAGAACAAATTCAAGCATTCAGTGTAGATCATAGAGCATATGAGATCCATTTGGATAGGTCTTAGATTAGGAACAATATCAATACCAAGCAGTTTTGGGGTTGCTCATGAGAATCGTAAAGCGGCACACCCTTATATATCTTGATTTGTAAATTATCATAACCAAATGTAATTGGGCTTCGTTGCCCTCACATGTATAATACTCGATGATTCTTATATTCAATACTTGGTCCAAAATACTATACGAAGTCATGCTTAGTGTTCTAGGATTCATAAATCCATTCCCTTACCATGAATCTAAGGTTAAAGTTATCGGTTGATATGTTCTATATCGACTAATATATTATACTTTTTTGATTGGTGTAATATATTGGATGATACACAACGTTGGATATTGGCCAGATTGGAGATGGCTGAGATGGTGCTTGTTGGAGCAAGAATTGACTGCAACGGACACTGTAGCAGAATGAATTTTTATTTTTAAAACTTGTGGGATCCACATAGAAATCCTACGTTACTCTCCTTTTAGGCCGGCCCTAGCTTTAGGCCAATTAAGGCCGCCGCTTAGGGCATCCCAATATGACCAATAGGCAGTAGGACCTCCACTTGCACTGCTTTGAGGGCCTAGAGCCTTCACTAATGCACTGACCTAGGGCCCTTGAGATTTCAGGTTCAGTACTGTCTCCCTTCTCTTTCCCTTCTTCTCTTCACCAGCACCAACAATCGACTGAAGTAGGGTTTTGAGACTTTGAACAACATTTGAATGATTTTGAGCTTCGCTTGGATATCTTTAGTTGAGCCATTTCTATTCTACATTTCTAGTAACTCTAGTGTGAGCCCAAATTTGTATATTTGAGAGAGTTGTTCATGTGCTTAAACTGATATTCATTTGTATTTTTGAGAGAGGAATTAGAGAAGGGTCAGGGCTGACCCTGTTCAAGGGAAAGGGAAAAAGGTTATTCCCAAATCTGAAAAGAGAACTCTTGGAAAAGGATGTTCAAAGAGGAGAGAATATGAAGATCGGTGTAAACGGTTTCCTCTCCACCTGAAAGGAGAAGGAGATAGTGGACTTAAAACCTCAAGCGGAGTCTTGAGGTAAGGATGTAGGTGGGGATGCCGAACCTCATTAAATTCCAGGGTTTCTCTCTCCATCTCTTGTCATCACCTCTATGTTATTTATGTTTTAATTTGTTATGGATTTTGTTGGTCAAACTAGGTCAATGATATTTTTTCCAACGTGATGATGATGAAAATAACAAAGGCATTGGATATGTAAAATTTAAGTCCTCATTTGATTGTTTTAGCCTTGTGATTTTAGACTATAAGAATTTGATTAGTTTCACATGACTATTTTACAATATTTTGATGATTAGACTGAGGGGTTTCCCATGAATAATATACTCTATGAAATCCTATATTTATCTCACCCAACTATGATAAATATGCATATTCCTATATTTCTTGTATTAGCTTTCAAAATCATTGTTTCCCATTTGATTTATTATAATGAGATCATCTTTATTTAATTTAAATGCATCATGGAAGTCAATATTTTCGTTTAAATAAGTAAAATGTGGATGGCCATGTTGGCCATAGAACTGCAATTCAAGGGTCGGGATGGATATTGATCTGCTTGAGCCCAGGCCGAAGTTGTAATTAAAGTAATTAAAAGGTGGAAGCTTGGGCCTGATCCTGAGCCTAGATTAACCCAAATTAGTCAGACCCGAGTCCAACCCAAGATGTATTTATAGGACTTAAGCCCGATTTAAAGCTCAAATTGTAATACAGGCTCGAGCTTCTTTGGGCCTAAATGGATTTTTCTCTATTATTTTACTATTAAGATATGAATTACAGATTACATATATGTTAAATTTATACACAAGTTTAATTAAAGGAAATTATATTTTATAATTTATTGCATATCAAGCTTTTGGGCTCAACCTGGACTTTTCATGTACTAGACCCAGGCCCGACCCAAAGTCTAATTTGGGCCTATATTTTAAACAAAATTATAAAAAATAAGCTTGATCTGAGTCTGAGGGAGAGGCTGGAGTCGTCCCATGCTGCCGTCTTCTTGGCATTTATATAAATGATGGTTGTCAAATAGGGGATTCTAATGTTCCAATGGATTGAATTCAACTGAAGTTACTCTTCATGTTAGTGCTACTCTTCAAGTCACTCTTCACAAACACAAATACCATAAGTAATTGTGGAATTTCTTGTTGGGGCGGCTGCGAAACGAGTTGTACTATTGAAAGTGTAGAGGTAGATGTAGGGGTTTATAAAAGACTTGGGTCACTTCACCTAGCAGACTAGTCTTTTGGTGTGGAAGCCCCAGGTCCTAACAAGTTGTATTAGAGCTAGGTCTCAGGCTACCTCATATAGGATCAGGAGATTGCCAGGTGAACGGGATGACCAACTTCGCTCTCTCTGCTGGAGGGCCTCGTTTGAGAGGGGATTGCTGGGGTTGCAGTGAACACGTCACACATTGGAAGTGTAAAGGGAAATCTAGGAATTTATAAAGGACTTGAGTCACTCCACTTAATATGCTAGTCTTTTGGCCCAGATCCTAATAATTGTTGCATAGTTATTTTCAAGAAGAAGGTCACTCCATGTTAAATCAACTTTAGACATATTATTATTCCTCCCATAGAATTTTCAAAATTCTTATTCCACAACGTGAATTCCTACATTTTCCTTCTGCATAATTAGATCTAAAAGAAAAAAGAGGGAGATAAAGGAAAACAAACAAATGGATTATGTACCTCCATTTGCGTCCATTTCGGCCTTTGTAAAGTGATATGAAAATCCCTAAGAAAAAAAAAATAAAAATAAAACCAAGCTAGTTGCCTCCCATTGTTTTCAGTGAGAGGTAGCAGGTTCAATCCCTGGTGGCTTTACCCTGGGGCATTCTATGTGGGTATGGGATGTTCCCCCAGGAGTTTTAGGAGGGCTAAGCGTAAGCACATTTGGCAACAAGACTACAAATCACCGAGGTAGACTCGAAGTTTCCCTAGTTCTCAAAAAAGAAAAGAAAAAAGAAACATATGTAGGAGGGATTTTGTCAAGGTAGAGGCATCCCATAGTCCAAACCATTTATTATTGGGCTTGTGTTCAGGATCATGACCTACCCATATCTTTCATCTAAAAACAACAAGGCCTACTGTAGCATCCCACCCAAGTCTCACATCGGTTGTGGAGTAGGGTGGAGGGGGCTATATATGAGGAGACAAAGTCCCTCTCCATCACAAGGCCTTTGGGCCTGAGCCCAGAACAAAGCCGTGAGGTATTGTGATGGGTAGGATTGAGTCGTTACACTAGCCCAACAAATATCCCTGTAAGATTGGTGGGGTTCAAAGGCAAGGAAACCTGAATCAACTTTAATTAAAGCAGGGTGGGCCCAAAAGCCGAATGGCCATGATAGCCAATATCAAGCTATAATAGAGAGTTGAAAAATTCAAACCAGTTAAATTTTTTTTTTTTTGAATTTACGTGTGGAAAATTGTAGGAAATCCAACGTAAAATCCCTACAAGTGATACCCACTGTCCTTAGGACACACAGGTGAGGTCATGGGGGTTCGAATCTGACACCTCTTACTTCCTAAAGCAGGAGATTAAAAGTTAAGCTAAACCCGTCAATTTTTTTTTATTTAGTTCTTATCTAATTTGTGATGATTAAATTAGTTAAATACCCAAAATTAATACTTATGAGCATAAGAAAACAACAATTTGGAAATTTGTTGGTCCTATTGGCCCATTACTTTATATTTAATTCTGACAAGATTTTTATCTACATAATTACTATTTGACAGAATTTGAATTTTATATTATCCTGTCAATCATCACACACGCAGTATGAAAGAAAAAAAAACAAAGACCAAACAAAGGAATAGAAAGAAGAGAAACGAAAGGAATAGAAAGAAGACCAGCCACCATTCTTAATCTTAATAAATGAGAAGGTTCCAATCCTAAACACTTAGGTAGTAATTCCGACTTAATGATTGTGGTTTTGGGTTTGCCTCATGGCTCAAGCTTTAGTTCACCAATTTGTATCTTTGAATGTCACATAGAATTTGAACCTGTATTGCATGTTAAGCTTATTTAGGCTTGGGTTTCCTCAGGTTGAATTTGGGCTTAACTTGGATTAAAATCTTTAATCTTATTAAATACAAATATATAAGGTAAATACTACAATGGTAGATAATCTTGTAGAAACATACATAGATGAAATCAAGCTTTTGGGCCTTCTCAAATTGGGATCAAAGTTGAGCTTTTGGGTTGGACTGGGGCTTTAATGTACTGGACCAATACCAGCCTGATTTCATATTTGGGCCTCCCCTTTTGGACTCAAAAGTGAACCATGCTAGATCCCAAATCATATTGAGCCTATTTTTATGGGGATTGCTGGGACAGCCCCAAGTTGCTTCCTTTGTTTTTAGCCATCCAATGTAAAAAAAGAAAAAGGAAAAATAAACAGTTGAAGTTTAAAGTCGTGGTAGATCTAAAATCATTTATTTCATCACATTACATATCTAGAGAATCTCATATGATGCTTATTTTAGATTCAAATAGACATTGAATACGTGGAAATCCGACGAACCTTCTATGTAGTGATCATAGGTAAAACTCTGGATCCATAACACTACCCACAAACACTATGGATCAGGTCAGGACGTACAAAAGATTTGAGGGTTAGACCTCTCATACAAGATGAGAATACCCAACCACTCGAACAAATAAAGCGAAGGATATTAGAGTTTTAAATATTAGTTGATACTGAAATATCTGAATATCAATGAGATATATCAGCCTTTAAAAGACCAACATATATCAAACAATATTTTGGTTTATACATTACCTGTACTGGGATATTCTAAAAGTAGCATATTTGAATCTTAAGTTTTAATAAAACAGTATGATTTCTTCTTTCATTTAATGGCCGCAAAGGAGTATCAGAGCGGTGGAACCATTGACTGAGACCATTTGGATCAATGGCTAATGGAAATCAACATAGAACAGGTATATCTGAAGCCATAACTTGTTTGGAGGTTCCTAAGGCAATGCTTTGGGATCTTGCCTCCTTCTGTTTATTCTTTCCAACCCAACTTGTATGGTAGGCAATTCACTTGTGCATATGTTTGCGTATTCCCCATTTGCAACTCAAATTCTTCTCATGTGAGCTACACCACTCTAAGGCACCTCTTTTATTTTTTTCTATTCAGCTAAGTGGTTGGTGTGGGACCATCCCAATCTATAGTCTATCAGCCCACTACTTTCTACAGTGTTTTAAAACTCCTAGTTCAACTCTGTTTAACTTTGACTTTTACTAAATACAATTAATTACTTTTAAATAATTTTTGAGGTTCAAATCTTAAGAAACCCTCAATGACTCGTGTTTAACTCTTGATAACTCGCAAAAGGTTTGGAACTCATTACAAAAGACTCGGCAGTTGGACCGTACCTCTTGGTTCTAAGGTAGGTAGATTAGCCTCCTCTCGACGAGAGGAGCACCCTTTCACTTTTGGAAGGGCTATTCTCAAATAATTTCTTACTCTGCACCAAAGCCAGTGGATATAAACTAATAGATCATAGCGAGTTGTTACTATTAATTGTAATTAGTATAACAAGACACAAAATCCAATTCGACCGAGATGTGATCATACTTAGAAATGTATTTCATGCACTAAGATTTTTGAACCTCGAGTGGTTGCCAATGAGGTCAATTATTCAAATTTGTTTGCTCTATGAGTAGGGATTTGACATTTGTAGGACCACAGTTTCGGATAGTCCCCTCAAATACAATCCTTTCCTTACTACAATGATTTTCAAAGGTATCCCTGACACTAGAGAAAGGGAAATGGAATCACTTCTCTTCTACTGTTGTACTTATAAATAAGGGAAGATTGAGTTGAAAGAGTCTTCCATCAACATTTATTCATTTTAAGGAAGCAAGAGAATCCAATATCATATTCATGTGAGAAAGATCAGATTCTTTGAATCTGAAATATCTATTTTCTATCCATGAGAGAGAATCTTCAATCAAATTGCAGAAGCAGAGGTCGAAATGTGAGCAGAAATAGCCTTTAAGTTGCATTGCAATTTTGGCTAGAGTTTCAGGTCTAAGGGGTCCATTTTTAAGGCCCAACAATGTGGCTTGGACTTACCTGCTGAAATAAAGGAGAGTTGATCTCTTAATTGTTAGTATTTAAGCGCGGAATAAACACAATTAATGAACGGAATAAACAAACACATATACAACACAATATTTTAGATAGTTCGGATCACCTATCCCAACATTAATAAGATATGTTTGGATATAATTCTGTCATATACTTCTTATTTTTCAGGGATTACCAAATGAGTTATTCTAGCACAATTCAATTACACATCTTCTTGGAACGGCAAACCTGAACCTATAGCAAGTTTGCAAGGGTATGATAGAATTATTAAATAGTTTGGTTAAAAGCAAGTGTTCCTATAAAAAAAATCTAATATTTTTTGTATTTGGCCTATCAAAAAACCTCTTTCATTGGATTGATCATATTATGCCTTTTAAGTTCTTCAAAATTCAATCACTTTTAGTTTTAAGTTTCGATCAATAAATTTTTATGGCCTCTAAAAACATAACTTGATTAATAAGAATTATTTTTTGGACCCATATTAAGAATAGGCCTTTCTAATGGGCCCATGTATATCATCATTGGTGGCCCCAAATAGGGTCATGCACTATAGTGCTCCACAATTCATCATATACATTTCTACAATTTTTTTTTTGTTGCTATTTTATGCATATTTTTTCATGAATTTTCCTTAGTTTTAACGTGAAGATGGGTCAAATCCTTCAAGACAGCAAACCAAAACTTGTAAAATTCCTGCTCACACCCATTTGCTAGGGAATCCCCAAAAGATATATATTTTTTTTTGCATAAAAAATTCCTTTTAAGCTAATATAGGAGCATAGGATAAGGAAAAAGATAGTGCAGTAATGCCCTCTGAAGCCCCTATTGCTTCCCATCTTTCCTCACTTATATTTTCTTTTCTCATATTGTTATTTTATATATACTAGTATACTACATTGCTCTTTCTTAATTTTGAAATTTGTTATGCATGGGCATTGGGTTCCATAGAAAGGTGATTTTGTATTTTATTCTCTTACTTTTTACTCTCTCAGATCTGTCTCGTAGATTTGCCCTTCAGTTTAGAGGTTTCCACTTGTCTTGTAATTTAGTAGCTTGCTATTTTCGGCCTGATTTTGAATTTGTTTTTTTGTAGTGTGATTATTTAGATTTTTTTTTATCATATTAAATATCACATATAGATTCGGAGTGTGCCATCTTCTCAACAAGTGGTATCAATAGCAAAGTCTAAATCTTAGAGATTTGTGGGATATTAGACTTGTCATGTATAAATTGAGTGAGTACAACTATACAAGTACTACAAATAGAATAGTTAGTTTAATGGCTTAAATTGAATGATTTAGAAAGCTAATATGGAAGATATATTGAAGGTGATGATGAAAAATTAAACCACATGCTAAATGATGAATGAACATGCCAAATGATGAGTGAGGAAAATTGAGTTGAATAATTGTTGGGCATATTCAACTAGG